>CALZFC010000248.1:7952500-8097500 GCA_945643635.1 Allodiplogaster sudhausi
GTATACAAAAACTTGAGCGCACGGGACAAGCGTGTGATTTATTTTTTTAGAGAGAAAGAGAAAATGAGAGATTGCGAGAGAGAGAGAGAGAGAGAAAGAGAGAAAAGGAGGAGGATGGAAAGAGTTAGAGACAAACTACAAAGATGGAAAAGATACATAGATGCATAGGGCATAGAACAGAATGATACGTCGCAAGGGGGAGAGAAAGACAGTCGAAGAAGATCCAACATGATATAAAGAGTCAAAATGTGAACTAACAATCCATCTTTATTTATCTCTATCTCTATCTCTATCTCTCTCTCTGCCTAGTACTCTCTTTCTCTCTCTCTCTTCTCTCTCTATCTCTCTGTCTAGTATTCTCTTTCTCTATCTCCCCTCTCTCTTTCTCTCAATCTCTCTCCTTCTCTAACAAATGCTCTTCATATGCCGAGTGGACTTTGTCTCAACACCAAGAAAAGGAAATGGAGAATGTGGGCTGAGTTTGCCGAAGCAACGAAGAAATGTTGTCTCATCTTTCTTTCTCTCACTCTCTCTCCCTTTCACTCTCTTTCTCACTCTCTCTCCCTCTCTCTCCCTCTCTCTTCTCTCTCTCTCTCTCTCTCTCTCTCTCTCTCTCGTTCTCTCTCTCCCAACACTTCACCAAAGTGTAGGTTCCAGTCACGGAGCGATCGCTCCGTTCTTTTTGAACCCATCACTGTGAATTCAGAACCATGAATCTACCAAGTGCCGAATTTATGAATAAACTGTGAATACTCTGGGAAAAAGTTGATAAGATGGGGAATCTAAAAAAAAAAGCTAACAATAAGAGTTTATATGATATGCATATCGACTGCGGAAACGTTATGTCTCTCACTCTCAATCTCTGTATCACTTTATGTATCTTTCTCTCTATCTCTGTCTCTCTTTACCTATCTCTCTCTTTCTCTCTCTCTCTCTATCTATGTCTCTTTCTTTCTCTCTCTCTCACTACCTATATCTATCTCTATCTATGTATCTCTCACTATCTATCTCCCTGTCTCTCTTTTTCTTGTCTTCTTTTCTCTCACTGTCTCTCTCTCTCTGCTTCTCTCTTTAACTTTATTTCTTTCTCTCTCTTTCTCTCCCTCATGAGACATTTGGTCATTGTCTCCTGGCAGCGAGATGACAATTCGCGACAAAGTCCAGGTACTCATATTTCGCCTCGAAAATTCAAGAAGGGCTAAGGCAAAGAATTTATGGAATGAGCCCAAGAAAGGCGTTGCCCAGAAAGAGCCTTACGTGGGCATGATGCTAGGTGGCTAATAATCTATAGAATTAACTTATTGACTCACCATCAACGAAAGATAAGAGTAGAAAAGGAAAAAAAACTCTGACCTGTAAAAAGGTAAGTAAGTATAGGTAAGTACACGTGTTCCTCACATGCCAGTTTGTGTGCACTTTCTGTGTTTGCAGTTTGGTCACAAATCAGAAAAAAATTCTTCCTCGTCTGTGGAGCGGAGAGGAGTGGAGTGTGTGAGCATTCCATAGGCACATCGAATTCATTGAAACGCGGCGACTCTTTTGTTGCTCTCCGTCTCTCTCTGTTTTCCACAATTGAGTTCTCGTCGTGTGAGTCTGAACAGCCGACCACTCTAGGGTGCGGTGCACTGCGGAAATGAAGGAGAAAAAAGGAAGGAAAATAAGAGAGCACTGGTCTCTGCAACGTCACAAAGTCAAAGTCAAAGCTCCTCCTAGAGAAATGGGGTGGATATCTTTAGAGCGCGTCTTCCTTTCCAGTTACATAGTTCAAGAGCAGTCGGCTCCCGACACGAAAAAAGAAGCCAGCCATTGTCCACGCCCATTCTCTAATTTATCTTTTTGAATTTCCCGCCACGAAATTCTGGTCTAACAATGAAGTTACTTCAACATCCACAAAATCTTTGCGGTACCTTGCTCGATGGCCTCCTTCTACTAGAGACGGCAACAAAAAATAGAAGAATGGAAAGAGAGAAAGGTGTGGCGCCCCTTTGACAGGCGCCAACTAAAATAACACAGTTAAAGGGAAGGGCTATTTTGAGAGCAGAAGAGGTGAGGTGGGCGTAAACAAGAACGAGATAGCGAGGTGAAGTGGGTGATAGTATCAGGGAGGGAGGGGGGACAACACGATGACTGATATGGCAGGTGGACTCCTGCTTGCTGCTCTGTCGCGTGAAGGGGGGAAGCCTTGTGATCGGGCGCGAGACTCCATTCTCTGTCTGCTTCTTTCAATGTCCCTCTCTCTCTCTGTCTCTGTTGTCTCTGTCTCTGTCTCTGTCTCTGTCTCTCTCTGTCTCTCTCTCTCTCTGTCTCCGTCTGTCTCTCTCTCTCCTCTCTCGCTCTCTCTCTCCCTCTCTGTTTCGCTCTCAAATTCCAGACAGAACAGCATCATCGTGGGAATAAGTAGTCTCATACATTCATAGCTGAGCCTGTATAGTCTTGCTTTGACCACCCCATTCCATGACGTCTCTCTGCTCTTCCTGCTAGAATACACTACTGATTGTGAGTAGTCGCGGATTGCTCTTAATCACCCAAGCGGTGAAAAGTGGGTCTGTTGCACTTTCTACTAACAAACGAGCAAGAGAGCAGTGACATGGAACGACTTATTAGGACTGCTCTAATGGAGAAGGGGAATCCGGGGTAATTTGTTTAGAAACACTGATGATGTGGAAAGACTGCAAGCGCTAAGTGAGAGCATGAGAGAGGGAGGGAGAGAGCGAGAGAGAGAGAGCGAGAGAGGGAGAGAGAGTGAGAGAGAGAGGGAGAGAGGGCGAGAGAGAGAGGGTGAGAGGGAGAGGGAGAGATAGAGAAATGGAGAGAGAGAGTGAGAGAGAGAAAAGGAGAGAGTGAGAGAGAAATGGAGATAGCGAGAGAGATAGAGAGAAAGAGAGAACTACCGTACTTCTTCACGTGTCTGCAGTAATACTGGTCACGACACTGCGTGTGAATGGTGTGGTGTGACGACTGCGGGTCGCATTCTCGCTGTCAGTTTGGTTGGCAAGCCAAGAGAATACAATGAACACGATATGGCATGAAACACAAAGAGCGTCAGAAGGGCACCAGAGAAAGAGAAAGAAAAAGAGAGAGAGAGAGAGAGAGAGAGAGAGAGAGAGATAGAGAGATAAAGGAGAATGATATAATAATGAGAGATAGAGAGAGAAGGTCCCGGACACAAACCATAGAACACGGAACAAACAAAATTGGTGTCTTCAGATCACTCACATGTGAGCACAATGTAAGATCCCAGATCACTAAAACGACCTTTTCACTGATAATGAGACTGATCTATAATGTTTGGTGCAAGTAAGGAACTATTCGTGTTATGGATCTAATTTGAATGAAACTCAAAGTCATATCTTCTATTCTTTCATAGTTAATCGTTTCCACAAAAAATAACGCATAAATCCGGCATTCCTCATTTGGTATCTTATGGTTAGTCAAATGACCTGAGCCTAAGTTGTCCAATTTCGCTAGTTTTGTTGAAGTCTTGAAAGTCTACGAGACTAATTTGGTGGATGTTCTCTGAAGTGTTTTCGAAATTTCATGGCGCGCAACTGAAATGGTTCCAACTCCCTCACTGAATACACGTGACTTTGAGCAGAAAATTAATTCGCCAAAGAAAGAGGCGGCAGTAAAAACGGCGACGAAGAGATTTTGGTGCCCAAGAATTCGCCGGAGCCCGATTTGAAGATCTGTTCATCTTTTGAGACTATTTTCAGACGATCGTTATTCGTACCCAAAAATAGAATATTTTTTATGAGAAATGACAGTCAGGCGGTGTTTCTTTGATATTTTTATGGCAAAGTTACAGCCATTTGCTATCTTTAGCTCCTCATTCCGCTTCTCGCTCCTTCGTGACCCTTTCCTGACACACAAAGTTCTTTTCTCTGATAAAGATTGCAATATATGGATGACGCAGTGGAGGGATCTGCATACTTTGAGAAAATGAAAAGAATAGGATAATTAATTATTTATTTACTTTTCTTCTTCCGATACCTACATACATAAGTAAGTAACTGACAAGAAGTAAAAGCGCCAGATGAGGCTGTAGTCGAGTTCGCTGTCCAATTTCCAGCGCCTCCCAAGGTAGTACTCGAAGTCGTGGCTGCCGATTGGAGAAATAAATTCGAAATACGATAAATGGAATGAATATGAAAATATTTATCTCATATTTTTTTTATTGTATGAGAAATGACAATCGGGCGGTGTCATTTTTTGGCATTTTTATGGCATAGGTACAGCGGTTTGCTATCTTTAGCTCCTCGTTCTGGTTCTCGTTTGAACCCTTGTACATACTACATACATACATATCTACATACATATGCAAGCAACTGACAAGAAGTGAGAGCGCCGTTGAAGAAACCAGATGTTGATGCAGTGGAGTTCGCTGGCAGAGTTCCGGCGCCTCCCAAGGTTGTCTTCCGGGTCGCGGCCGTAGAATTGGTGGACGAGGTTCCGTTCCTTGTCGTGGTAACGGTGGTTGTCTGGTTTGAGGACCCTGTAGACCCCGGCTTCATTGTCGTTTTAGTAGTGGTGGAAGTAGTCGTATTGCCGGCAGTGAAGTTGGTGAATGTCGAAGTCGTGGTGAACGTGAACGTACTGGGGATACGGTTGTTATTGTTGTTGAGTTGGCTTGGATTACGGTGGTCGGCGACATGGGAGAGAGAGTTTTTGCCGTTGAGTTCGAAGCTACGCTCGCGGTGGTGTTTGCCATCGAGTTTGGAGGTACGGTAACCGTGATGTTTGAGGAGCCGATCGGTGGAATAACCGGGATTACTGTAGAAGAGTTGGACGGTCGAGCTGATGGTGAGGAATAAGTATTATGAAGAGAAGTTGGCGTTGCGCCATCTGGGACAGTGCCAGCTTGATTTCCAGTCTTTCCGGAAGCAGGCGAAGCAGCAGAACTTGCTGATGAAGATGAATTTGCCGATTTCGCTGAATATTGCTATTTGTTAAAATATTAATAGGGATTAAACGACTATGTATGCCTAGAAATTAGTTGCTAACGATTGTGAGTCCTTTCTACCTCTCTATTTCTTTCCCTCTCTCTCTCTCTCTTTCACAAGTTCTAACTGATTGAAGTCGTCGTGTTTCCGACGTTCTCAGGCAAAGTGCTCGACGAGAGGTTTCTGGCAATACCTGACGATGCTGCGGTGGTCACCGATGAGTTGTGGTTCTGAAGATTAGAAGAACACTCAAACAGCCCTTCTTCCCTTTCATTCCATATACATTCTTCATTAAAAAATTTTTATACTTTAGAATAGTTTTGAAATGCATGCATTTAATGATTTTCTTCACCGAGCAAAGCAAAATTTGTTGATTTGTTTTTTGGGTGGTACGTCAAAAATTCAATATTGCTCTCTGATTAGTCAAGCTGTTGCCAAGTTGCACAACGTGGCGTACCCGTAATCAATCATAGTCACTTCCTATTTGTTTCATCACTTCCTTCTTTTCCTCCGCACATCTCCATGCTACATACATATTTCTGTCTTAACTCGCGTGTCTCTCTCTCTCTCGTTCTTTTCTCTCTCTTTCTTTCTTTCTCTATTTCTTCTCTCTCTCCCTCTCTCTTTCACTCTCCCTCTCTCTCACACACGCTCTCTCTCACTCACTCAATCATTCTCTTTCTCCCACCCGACCAAAGAATTCCACTGTTTGGAGGACTAACAAGTGTCATGGTCAAATTGTGCAATCTTCCCAGGTCAAAGAAGCAATTGGCCGTTTCGAAGAAATTACAATGCAGAGCATGCACAGTAGTATTAATAGTAAAAGTGGAGGCCGGAGAAAAGGAGGGGGGGGGGGGGAATTCCTCTAATATTGTTTACATATGTGTGCGAAATTTGTCATCAACAAGTTTCTGCATTTGACAACTTCGAAAAAGAGGGAGAAGACCAAGGAGTCTATAAGGTCACACTGAGACCACCGCTTGTTAGCGAATACATATCTATCTACGTAATGAGAGCGAGATGATGGTTTCGATGTTTACGGTGATTACCATCCAAAGAATTGTTGGAGGCACACAAACATATGTACATATTCTATGAGGGATTTCTCACTTGAACAAAAAGGCTGAACATTTTACAGTTTTCGCTTGTAATTTCAAAAAGAAGAAATTTACTTAAAACAGTATGGAAAAAGAATCGATTATCAGTCTGACTCCCAAAGAAGCTGCAGTGGTGCTTGTTGTCGCGTTGGCGAAGGTGATGGTCGACGATCCATTAGAAGGAGGCGAGGAGGAAGTGTGGGCCAAACTTGGGGTTGTTTTGCTACCGGTGTCCATGCCTGCTGCTACTGTTGTTCGACCGTTCTTATCCGTCACGGATGAGCGATTGGCTTCAACCTCATGACTAACCGTTGTTGTTGTTGCATTATTCTTTGCTGTTCCAGAAGAAGTTCTTGTCGTGGAAGTCCCATTAGGCAGCTGGCCCCGTTGCACCAGAAGCTTGCTCGATTGGCGATCCCGATGGAAGAGGGGTCGTGACATTGATGCCAATCATATTAGAAGTCTTGTTAGTCTCTTGTGTTCTTCCTTCTGATGACACTGTGGTTCCTGAGAAAACCAGAGTGGTTGTGCCATTCTGTGTTGTTTTGTCGGTATTGCCCGCGTCTGCTGCTGCTACTGTTGTTGTTCGATTGTTCTTTTCCGTCACGGATGAGCGATTACCATCAATGGTAGTTGTCGACGCCCAATTATTATCCTTTCCTATTCCAGACGAAGTATTTGTCGAGGCAGTCACATTAAGGTTGGATGTCGGTTCGGTGGCACCCGAAGCTTGCTCTATAGGTGTTCCTGATGGACGAGGGCTCGTGACAGTAATATTAGAAGTCCTGTTAGTCGCTAAAGTCATTCCATCCGGAGACACTGTGGTTTCTGAGGCGACTAGAGTGGTTGTGCTATTCTGAGTCTGGCCAGAAGCCGACGTCTGGCTGCCCTGGAGACGGCTGTGATCTATGGTGGATACCGTAGTTGAAGCAAGGGACGCAGAACCCGAAATGGGTTCGTCATGGCCCGAACCGGTGCCCGGCCGCACGGATGACGTCATAATGCTTGAGCCTGACGCGGGATTTCTCGTTGTTACTGTAAAACCAGATGCGTCGGAAACATTCGAGGAGGCTGCTACCGTACCATCGGAAGTTCCATTTGAAAGATTTGTTGAAGTCTTTGAGGAATCGGCCATGCTTGTAGAGGAGGAAATTACGAGGCCAGAGAGGGTTGACGAGACGATTGAATCTGAGGGCCCAGTCACTGAACCTGCTCCTTTACTGGTTACAGATGCATCAATGGATGCCTTCGTTGTCGTTGAGTAGACATTTGATTTTCCCGCGCTTTCCGTAGTTTCTTTTTTGCCAGATGCAAGATCAATCTCGGACGTCGTCGCTGTTGTCTCTGAGCCAATATTGGGGATCACTGACGAGTCAAGATTCGGAATCACTGGTGTCTTGGAGCCAAGATTCGGGATTACTGACGAGTCAATATTCGGAATCACTGGTGTCTCGGAGCCAAGATTCGGGATTACTGACGAGTCAATATTCGGAATCACTGGTGTCTCGGAGCCAAGATTCGGGATTACTGACGAGTCAAGATTCGGAATCACTGGTGTCTCGGAGCCAAGATTCGGGATTACTGACGAGTCAATATTCGGAATCACTGGTGTCTCGGAGCCAAGATTCGGGCTTACTGACGAGTCAATATTCGGAATCACTGGTGTCTCGGAGCCAAGATTCGGGATTACTGACGAGCCAATATTCGGAATCACTGGTGTCTCGGAGCCAAGATTCGGGATTACTGACGAGTCAAGATTCGGAATCACTGGTGTCTCGGAGCCAAGATTCGGGATTACTGACGAGTCAATATTCGGAATCACTGGTGTCTCGGAGCCAAGATTCGGGATCACTGACGAGTCAAGATGCGGAATCACTGGTGTCTCGGAGGAGCCATAAATTCGGGAACACTGGTGTTTCTGCGCCAAGATTCGGCATCTCTGTTGTCACCGATCCAATCTCCGGCATGCCGACTGGCGTGTTTTAGGCGGTGTGGCTTCCGAACTCTGAGCAACTGCTGGACTACTCTCCTGTATTTCGACTGTGCTTGTAAGCGGCGCTGTGGTAGGGAGGCAATTAAAACCGCAGAAGATGTCAGATGCCGATGAATTCGCAACTGATTTCGTTGGCGTCGTGCCGTTAAGCAGGTCCCCAAGACGTGGAGAGCTGCCGAGCAGCTCCGTCAATCCTGGATCGATTGCGGACGGAGCGGAGCCTGCTGGGTCGATTGAACCAATCGGACCCTGAGGAGGCAAGGTTGTGGGAGGAGTCGTGCCTGCTGTATTTCGTTCAGTCTTCGAGCGCGACGGAGGAGAACTGGGTGGAGCAGATGTCGTGACGTTAGCTGATAACGTGGTAGCTTCAGTGCCAGAAGAAGCGTCGTCTGCCAGTGTAGTGGTGAGTGACTCCCGAATGTTAGATCCGTCGGGAATTGGCCAGCGCTGTGGTGGATGAAGCAACAATGGCAAGTGGGTTGGGCCAAAAGCCGCGTTTTGGTGTGGTTGTCGTTTTCGATGTTCTTGCGGTGCTTTCTGTTGGAGTGCTAGTTTCGTCAGCCAGTGGAGTGTTGGCACCTTTGATAATTTCCTTGATAATCTCATCCACTTTCTCGATTACGTCTTGTGGCTCGGCTGTCGTCTTAGCTGTCATCTTTGGTTTCGTTGTGGTGCTTCCTGTTGGATTTGCCAAAGTAGTCGCTGTCGGAGTGTCGCCCGTAGTGGTGTTTTCTGTGTTCGAAGAGTCGGCGCCCGATTCAGTCGGCATGTTGGACGTGGCGGGTGGTGTTGTAGTGCCGTAGAGATCTGGGAAAAGATCGCCGAAACGATCTGGGATACCTGGCCGCTGCATGAACTGACAAGTTCCTGGTCGTGAGATTTCAAGCACCAGAAAGAGTAGAAGAACCTGAATTAATCTGTTAATATTGTTTGCAATGAAGTTTACACTTTTGTAATTTGTAAGCACATTTAAATTAAATGGCAAAAGTTCATGTGTAACTAACATTTCGAAATGCAGAGGCAGAACCAAATAGCATTCTTAATTCACGAGATCTTCCTTCACCTTATGCTTCGGAAGACTCAGAGGAGAGTGGCAGCGTTGCTTACGATGGCCAGAATTCAGCCAGTAATATTTTTCTTGCTGTCCTCCTCTCGCTCTCTTTTTTTGCTCTCTCTCTCTCTCTTTCTCTCTTTCTCCCCCTCTCTCTCTCGTTCTCTCTCTCTCGCTCTCTTTCTCTCTCGCCCTCTCTCTCTCTGTATTTCATTTTCCTCCGCCACTCTGCCGCTTTGAATCCGGACGAATCCCATTTTGCTTCCATGGCAATCTGTTGCGTATCCCCGGACAGCCGATCGGCTAAGGAGAAGCGCCCGTCGTCGCTCTAAAACAACAGAATGAGAGAGAGTGAGAGAGAGAGAAAGAGACAGAAGGAGTGAGACTTGGAGAGACTGAGAGAGTGAGAGAGAGAGGGGGAGAGAGAGAGAGAAAGACGTGGTACTAACAATACGAGAAATGACAAAAAAAAGAAGAAGATTCAAAAGAAGAAGACGAACTATTTTTTTTTACATTTGCTAAGACGCGATTAACAAGCCTCAATGTGATTAAATTTTCAGTTTAATTTTTAAAAGCGTATTTCACTTTGCTCATCTCTGTTTCTAGAATACCTCTCACAAAGTCTCCCGTTCTCATTTTTCATCTCTCTCTCTCTCTCATTCTCTCTCCCATTGTGATTCTTCTCATTATGCCTCTGACATCAAGTCAGAGAAGCAGCAGTAAAAGAGTCAACTGTCTTACTCGTCTTTTTTCATGCTTTTCTCCTTGTTTTTTTCATTCCTAGTATATGAATATTTTCATTTTCTCGTATTGTGCAGACAAAGGTGGCAGATTTGCCATGTGCTTTATTAAAGATTGCGATGATTCAGATTGTACGTGATGGGAGGTTCATGCGGCGGTCCATGCAGCTTCCCTGGAAGCACTCACGGCGGAAATGCTTGGCAGCGTCGTCCGGAGTCACTCGATTGTGTTTTTGGTGTCCTCCTGGATGTAAAGTACGATGATATTTTAAAAAAAAAGGTAAAACTTATCAGTATAAAGTATATGTATATATTTACTTTTCTTCAAACAATATCCTGGCCGTATGCGAAGGCATCGCCGGAGACTGCAACACAATTGCCAGCATTCCTCCTCTTCATCTTCGTGGATATACCTATGCTTCTTATCCACCCAAACAAAAAAAGAAAACAATCATTAGTTTAACAAATTACAATTATTTTTCCTAGCTATTTAAACCACGTCTCTCCTTGAAAATTTGGTAATGAAAATTGTCAACGTTTATTCACTGTAAACTCGTCAAATACAAATCATCCTTTAAAACATTGTGACTCATTGAAAATAATCCGCTTCGTGTGGGTGTTCGAGATTTTTTCGCTTACTAGCTTTTGGAAATTACCGTTCTCAACATTCTTTTCAATGTTGGATTCCTTGCTCAAAACTTAAAAAAAGTACCAAATGGCTATGCTCGAAGAAATATAATTAATACGCTTTAATCTAATTGAACTTTTTGAAATGTATTTTTCAGGAAACTTTTTTTTTACTGTTACTTGCCAAAAACTGGATAAAGCATATGGATTTCAAAAACATTATATGGATTTCTTCTGTATTATCTTGTGGAGCTGACAAAAATGAATTTGTTTTCATTCTTTATCGTCCTCGTTGCTCTCTATCATCCACAACCATTCTGATGTGGAGACAAGGAGAGAGGAGGGGAGTGAGGCGGCAGACAAAGAAGGTTATATGAAGTTCTATCATATTGTCTGAGTGTCCTCTGTTCGCTGAAACAAATAAAACGAAATGTAAATAAATAACGTAATTCGTATGCACAAATGGTGTTATATTTAATTTACACTTTTTTCAATTTTCGATACTGAACAACAAGTAATTATAATTAATTAATTATCTAAAAAAATTAAATTCAAAATAAATTAACGCTTATTGATTAACTAACACGAACAAAGTCGTCGGGTTGCGCTGACTTCTCTTCTTTCGTCTTCGTCTTCTCATTTCTCTTCTTATTCTCGCTCTTCTCCAGTGGCTTCTTCGGGGGCAGTGGCAAGCTCTGAAAAAAGTACACTTTTTTTCAAACCGGTTCAATTGGATCCCCAAAATCTACTTTCAAGTTCTCGTGAGGTTTCCGTCGGATTGTAAATTTTTTTATTAAATGTACCTCCGGCTTCTTTTCGTGCATCTTAAAAGACGCCTCAGACGTTTTGGGCGTCACTGCCAGGCACTAAAAATTAGGCAGATTCAAAACGACATAGGCGATAAGAAATGTTTAATAAATAATGCCAAAAGTAGAATTCGCCAGATTACGGGGCCAAACATGGTGCCCGTTGTCTCGGTACTACACGTAGTATTCGGATTCTGGAAATGAAGGCGTAAAAATAAAGCAATTAAATGTAGAAATGAGCAAAAAAACATTGGGGAAAACCATTAGTAGAAATAAATTGGCGTAGTGCTCACGGGAGTGCCCGCCCTTTCCGCAGACGCGCCCGTAGTCGCCTTGCTTGTAGTAATCTTAATAAAAATAAGGTAGAAGTCTCATGAAGTAGAACAGTTATGTAAAGGTGGTCTTCAGTAAATGCAGGTCAAACCTCAGAAGCGCAACTAGTAGTCCCTTCGGTGGATGTCATCTGACTAGCATTTGCATCGACGATGACCTAAAATATCCTTGCGCAAATGATGTCGATATTTTTTTTATTAAAAAAAGAAAAAATCTTTCAAAAATTACGCACGGCTATTCGATTGCCTTGAATTGGCGGCTTCGCAGATTTGGGCGGCACTGGAGAAGAGAGGGCGGCGGCCAAGCGGATCTTCATGAGGCGGTTGCTCATATACCACAGCACTGGACACACAGGGAGTTCACTTGAATTCATTTCGGCGGGAATTTAAAAAAAAAGATAAAAGCTACCGTACTCAGGACAAGAACGAGGGCAATAACGAACACGGCAGCGAGAATCGCAATGCCGACGATCGTTTTGATCAGTGACACCTGAAGCGATACTTTAAAGTTCTCTGGAAAGGAACTTTGGGCTATTTATTGAGACAATGAGAATAGAGAACGATGAGTACCTGTGGCGGGCCATGGCTTGATGTAGACGTTGTCCGGTAAGGAGACGCTGTTTACTCTGTCGGCGATGAAGTGAAGAGCGAGGTTTGAGTGCTTGGCGCATTTTCAGTGATTGGCGTTGTTTCAGTTATTGTCATGGTTTGAGTGCTTGGCTCGGTGGTCGGGGCCGCCGTTGTCGTTGTAGCGGTCAACTCCTTCAAAACAGTTTTCAATATCCGTGCGCTTAAAACATATTAACAAGCGCGAGTGTTTGCCAGCAACGTCAGAATTCGCTTCGAGATTCTAATGAAAAAAATCTTTTTTAAATGGCTAGATTAAAACCTTGTATCTCGCGACCAGTTGCTTCTTCATGCTATCGGATTTTAGTTTGAGATTATCAAGGTTGCAGTAGTGAGGATAGCAAGGGCAAAGGAGTTGGCTGTTGTCTCGCGGGTCGAGTGCGCAGTTCATTGGCAGTTCATGGCCAGTCTGTAGGCAGCCACCCGGATTTTCCAAGGACAACACTGGCGGCCCTTCTGGTGAGTTGAAGCGGACGGGATAGAAACATCCGTCAGGGCAACGAACATTAACTGTTCCTTCTCCTCCAACATGACACCACTGAAAGGCAAGAAAAAATCGCATAATCGAACGCCAACAAACTTTGAGGAAGTTTGATGGGTGTCTATTTTATTATTTAAATGTCTCATTGGCAGTAAGCTTTTTGAAACTTTCCACTAACAACAGCACGGATGGGCTGGCAGAAGTAGAAGAAGAGAAGCGCAGTCTTGAGAAGCATAGGAAGGGGGAGAGGACAAGAGGAAAGTGGAGAGATGAGGGAAAGATTAGAGAGAGAGGGGACAGGGTGTGGCGGAGAAGGAGAGCGATGCAACATCCGACCTCTCAAGAGCGGAAAGTGACGATGGAATGACTTCTTTAGGAGAATATTTCTCTTTTATACGGACTTTGCGTGAAGGTTAATGTGATCAAAATGCACGAAGAACGTGGAATATTGGACTTTTCATTCACTTTCATCGAAAATCTCTCTAAATAAAGGGGCTCAAATGTATCAGGAATAAAAATTTCAAATTTCATTATCACATGAACTATTCGCTCTACATTCTGTTTATTCAACTCTAGTCACGAACGAGAGTTAACAGTTCATCCAGGAGTACATTTTCGGGCTCAAAGCAAATAATTTAGGAAAACATCTAATAAGCAGCAAAATATTACTAAAGATGATTGGAGAGATGCTTAAAAATATTTAGACTACAGCCTTTAATATGTATATAATAACATTAGTCCTCACTTGTTCACATAATGACAACAACAATATAGTTTATGGTAAAACAATCTCCATAATATGTAATAAGTACGACTAGATATTCTGTTTAAGACATCCTCTCCATAAGACTCGAGCACTGCATTATTGGGTGCTGCCCTGGGGAATTTTTTTCGATTTCGTTTATGAAAATTGGCTCACCTTTACAACTCGACGTCCTCTACAACATACCGCACATTTTAATTTTTTTCAGAAAATTCTGTTCGAGAAACAGTACAGTACATGATGATAGTGTGGGGGGTGGTGACCTAAATCTGATCTTTGTGCTTTGTATTGTGATCATTGTAGTTTGTGTTCCGTACAAACCCCGCCCCTAACGTAAATAAGCCCCACCCCTAACGTAAATAAGCCCCGACCCTAACGTAAATTAGCCCCGCCCCTAACGTAAATAGGCCCCGCCCCTAACGTAAATAGGCGTAACGTAACGTAATTAACCACATTTCGTAATCACAATGACTCACATACATACATGTAACTAAATGACGTCACTCTCTAAATCTATATCTCTCTCTCAAACAAAGCAACCACACTTCAAGGAGACAGACTTAACAATGAATCACTCTTCCGGATCTATAAGCCACGCCCATTCCTCTCTTTCTCTATAATCTCTCACTTCCGTATCACAAGCTCCACCCATTACATGAATCAAAGAACACAAAAGTCCTTGATTGAGAGAACTCGAACCGGGGACCTTAAAGATCACCCAACAAAGACAGTAAAAAACACACTACTTTGTCTTCTTATCAAGATGCTTCATAATTTTCTGGATGCCTGTTGTGGAATGTATAAGTGTACAACGTAAATAAGCCCCGCCCCTAACGTAACGTAACGTAACGTAACGTAACGTAAAGTAACGTAACGTAACGTAACGTAACGTAACGTAACGTAACGTAACGTAACGTAATTAAGCTCCAACCACATTTCGTAATCACAATGACTCACATACATACATGTAACTAAATGACGTCACTCTCTAAATCTATATCTCTCTCTCAAACAAAGCAACCACAATTCAAGGAGACAGACTTAACAATGAATCACTCTTCCGGATATCAAAGCCACGCCCATTTCTCTCTTTCTCTATAATCTCTCACTTCCGTATCCCAAACTCCACCCATTACATGAATCAAAGAACACAAAAGTCCTTGATTGAGAGAACTCGAACCGGGGACCTTAAAGACCACCCAACAAAGACAGTACCAACACACTACTTTGTCTTTTTATCAAGATGCTTCATAATTTTCTGGATGCCCGTTGTGGAATGTATAAGTGTACATACCTTTCAACATTTTCAAACATTTTTGCATCGTCATGTAATACTCAAACATTTAAAAAATATAATTATTTCAGTGAGTCATGGACATAGAGTCATGGCATTTTTGCATCGTCATGTAATTCTCAAAAATTTAAAAAAAATATATTAATTCAGTGAGTCATGGACATAGAGTCATGGACATTAACACGAATATTATAAAAGATTATATTGTACACAGTTGTGTAATTAACACAAGCCTATATTAATAATGATGTCCACATATACACAATTAATTATTGAACTATTTCAAATGGTTATTTGACATTAGGAAAGTAGAAACTAAATATTTGTGTGAAATATGAAGACGGAGGTTCTATACCACCTCATAAAAAGAGCAATTACCACATGACATCAAATTCCTTCCATTCACATCATTCTTCTTCTGATCTGGGTTAGCACAACAAATGACGGGATAATAAAGAGAAAGATCATGATTCTGGCAATCTTTGAAGAAGGAATCGCAAGGCTTGCTCAACTGAGAACATTTCCAGAAAGCCTTGCCCTTTTTTTCCTTAAAATTAGAATAAATTAAAATATTACCTTAACAGTCTGACGGAGACGACGGCAAGGTTTCCCATGTCGCGAGCAATCAGGACGAATCCACAATTCCTCTTTTTTGATCTCATCTTCCTTGAGAAGCTTCTTTGGAATCTTAAAAATGTAAAGTTATAAAAAATATTTTTGCAAATATAATATCTAACCTTGAAACCACTTGATTCGCCACCCTTTCTCTTCATATCCTTCTTCAACTCATCATCAACAGTCTGCGTCATCTATAATGAAAGAGTAGGTAATATTATCTCACTGAATTAAGTAAATTATAATAGGAAAATATATAAGACCACTGGTAGTCAGAGCCTTTATATATCTGACAAAGAATGTTATGAATAATACCACTTAGTCTCTCACTCTCTCTAACCTCTCTCTCTCTCTCAATCTCTACTAAAAGATGTCCAGAAAAGATTACGTAACAATATCTCACTCTCTTTGCATGTCCATTATCCATTAGCCATTTACTTATAAATAGAACATTCATTTAAAACGGAAGTTGAAATATTTCGTAACGAATAGATCAAGCATAACTTAGATAAAGATCTGTCTGAGAAAATTGTTCACAAACAATCCCATTATCCATTAGTTATTTACTTTATAAATAGAACATTCATTTAAAACCGGAAGTTGAAATATTTCGTAACGAATAGATCAAGCATAACTTAGATAAAGATCTGTCTGAGAAAATTGTTCACAAACATGTATGAATCAGAAATTTTATCAGAAACTAATAATCTAACCAAAGAGTCACTTACATTACTTTCCTGCTCATTTGCGGGCCCTCAGGTGCTGGAAAGACCGAACTGTTAAGAAGAATCATTACAGATACAGACAAAGTTTATCATAATGCACCTAAATATGTTTATTTTTGTTATAATGAGTACCAGCCAGGTTATAATACATTTGCAAATGAGAGAAATGTGACAATGTGCGAAGGATTACCGTCATTGGATCATCTGAAAACGTTCAAGGAAAAGAAACCTTTAGTAATTTTGGATGATTTAATGGTGCAAATAGATAAGTGGCCAGAGGCTGAAAAACTCTTTACAGTGTGCACGCATCACTTTGGTTTGACTACAATAGCTGTAGTTCATAGTTTATTCTATAGTAAGATTATACGCAATTTGCGTATAAATAGCAGTTACTTAATCATTTTCAAGAATAATTCAGATTTGTTATCCATTCGCTCTCTCGCTCACCATCAGCAATTAAGACCTACTGAACAAAAGTTTTTCATTCAGTAATTCGAAGACGCTACGTCATACATATTTACTCATAGATCTTCACAAGAGTACACAGACAAAATTTCAACTGAGAACAAGTATCTTTCCTTTATCTGAACGTGTGTATTGTGACATTCCAAAATGAGGAGTGCAAAGTGGAATCATGAAGCCATGAAAAAGATTGAATGCCTTCTTATATCCGATGATTTCAGTAAATGCATACAGGAATTGGATGCAAATTCAGTTATTTGTTTAATCGAAGCTATATGCAATATTTTGTATGGTAACGTAAAAATCAATAAAAATTCAAAGAAATCGTTGAAAAAATATGCTAAAGAAATGAGAAAATTATCATACATTCGTAATATAAGAGAAGCAAAACATACACTGGCTCAGGTTTCCTTATTCCTCTCTTACCCATAATAGCTGGTGTTACAGCTCAACTCCTTGCAAATGTCATTTAAAAAGACGGTTCTTATTCCTGAAGAGTTAAAACAGTTGTCAACACCTAGAGTTAAAACATTTTTAGAAAATTTAGAGGAGGAAATTAAACAAGTGTTAACCTCTAACTCTCCGGATGACGAGCGCATGAAGAAATATAATTCGGTATTGCAGAGGCTCATGCAAAAGATTCATTACAAACCCTAATTTGAAGGCGAAAGCGCCTGGCAGGATAATTTTTCCGAGTCTGCAACTTATGTAGATACAGCCATTCCTATAAAGCAATCACCTGTTAAGATTCAAGCAACTACTTCAACCACAATGCCATCAACTCCGACACATCCCTCCACACCATTAACTGTTGCTCCTCCCTCTGTTCCTGTTGTTCCCACAATTGATCATATAAATGCAAAAGTAACGGAAAATGTAAAACCGCTACTTTTACATCTCCACAAATATCCTAATCATTTTAACGTGAATGGTGATGATATAATAATAAATGGCATAACTTACAAAGTTAGCAAAATTTTAAAGGATTTATCAAACCCTTGGCGTAGTAAATCAGATCCACCTGATGGTGCTCAAGAATTTGCTGACCTGTTAAAAGAGACAAAATTTGATACAAATTTAATCGGTAATCCTACGCGTAGAAATCAGCTTGCTTCTGGGCAATTTATAGTAAAGAAATGGAATCTTTAGCTGAAATATACAGAGATATACATAATCCTGGTGCTTTCGGTAGCGTTTCTCGGTTATATAAGGCTGCTCGAAAGATTGGCCTTAACGTAACCTTGAAACAAGTTAAAGCATTTCTACATACAAACGATACCTACACGGCACACTTTCCTCGTAAACTTCATTTAAAGACAAATAAATTACAATGTACTTGGATAGATAGTGATCATCAGGCTGATCTAGCTGTAATGATGGACTTGAAAAGAAATAATTCAGGTTATCATTACATTTTAGTTGTCGTTGATATTCTTAGTCGTTTCATTATGGTTGAACCGTTAAAATTAAAAACAGCTGAACAATGTGCTCAAGTTTATCGAAATATTTTAGAAAGAAATAAACGCATTCCATTCCGTTTGTATACTGATGCAGGAAAGGAATTTTTAAACTCTAAATTTAGAACTATCTTGTCCACATTCGAGATTGATCATAGAGTTCCAAAAAATCATGCTGTAAAATGTGCACTATCCGAAAACAGTATTAGAAGAATAAAATCTAAGCTATATCGGTATTTCTCTGAACATAATACATACAGATGGTTAGATGTCCTACAGGACATTGTTGCATCTATTAAGAGAGCCTGTCTGAGATATTCGACCATGGCCATAGCAGAAGATGCAGAGAACAAAAATATTTTTTGATTTTAATTTTCTTTGCAGGGCTTATGTAGCATCATGAGAGCTTCCAAAAAAACTTTTTTTCAAAAAATATTTTGAAGGTATGACTACAGTATGCCTTGATTTACCAAAAATATTCAATTGACCATAAAGTTCGTAAAAGCTAACCAAATTAAATTTTGAAAGCATCGTTAGATTCGTCATCTAAAAGCGCATAAAATAGCCTAAACAAGTTTTTCATTAAAGTTTCATTAAAAGGTCGAAATGAGCATTTATATTATTGGAATGTACCATTAGAGTGCCAAGCCGTAGAAACTACGCGATGAAACCATATCCATTTGATAGAGCGTCATTTGTTACCCATAGAAAACTGCCTCTCATGTGGATCGTCCTACAAGAACTTACAATGTACGGGGGTGAACACCTCATAGAGTAATAACCTGCAGAACAAAAAAAGGCTATAAAATGCGTTTTTCTCGCTCTTTTCAAAATCCAAGGATACCATTGTGTTTATAATTTAGAAATACATAAAAATGTCATACATAATTTGTTCATACGATTACATTCTCAATCACTTTTTCGGCAAAAACTGTATTTCTGGCCTGCTGGAGAGAGGTTAGCGCATGTAGTCAGAAAACAAAGAAAGACTGCGACTAAATTCGTATGCCATGTGAAAGCCCAGTCTTTTCTACGTGTAATATACTATCTTCCTCCCGAATTGTGCTACAGGAAAGTTTCAATATATCCCTTTGAAGCGCGCACTCACAGTGCGGCCTGCCCAGAAAATCCCCTTTAACCTAGCTATCCGGCTTCATACGCGATATTAGGGGAAGTTTTGCAAAATATCTCATTTCACATGTCCTATCACACAAAAAACCACGTAGATGACTTTATCTTAGCGAATCTTCGCTATTATTTTCGGCAGATACTCTTTTTGCCTTTTACGCAGGTGAGGGAAAAGTGCACGTAAGCAGAAAAATATGAAAGACTACATCTAAACGAGCACTCTACGTGCAAACCCAAACTTTTATACGTTGAATTTACTTCCTCAAAATGTAATTTGTTAACGTGAATGGTTTGATAAGTCCGTTCGAATAGTATAACGTAAATTCTGCTGTATTCGATGTTACTGTCCCACTCATCAAAGATCGCTTTATTAAAATAGGGAAGTGACAACTATAACTGATGAGAGTATTTTTTCCTTTCTTTAGAAAAGCTCGTCATGAATTCTCCTCTTTCGTTCCGGAGATGTAGTTGTCGCCGTTCTACTTCCGTCGTCAATTGCTCTCTCTTCGGCTGGCTGCTGCTCTTCGCCCAGAATCTCAAGCCCGAGCTTCCTGTAGTGGTCAAAGGATGTACCCCATTGAGGATCGGTTTTATACTCCAGCTCAATATCCCCTTCCTCTTCGTAGAGTTCGTCGACTGGATCTGATGTCTTCGTTTTCTTGCGTGATTCTGGAACTTGGTCTGATAACCCATGCGATCTTTTTTTCGCAGTTGCTAGTCGACTAAAGATCGACGCGAGTTGCTGAACTGTCAGAACTTCACCAGTCGTGAAACTGAGCTTTCCTGTGTCCGCTTCTCTCTGATTTTTCATTCGCGTATGGGCTTCACGGGGGTCGATCTTCACGCCAGTCCTTGTTCCTTCGTTGAACTGTTCAATGGCCCATTGTTTTGCCCTTTCGGGAAGCCTTTCATTCTTTTTTTCTCCTTGAGCGCCCATCCTTGGCTAGCAATTTTTCCGTTAGAATTGTCGTCCACGAAAGATTCAAGGGCATCGTCCACGATAGTAAATACGCTGTGTTGCATCGGTCCTTCCAGCCCATCTGCGAACAGCAGCAGACTGTTGTCTCGAAGAGTGGCTCGCTCGGCTCTTCCTTTGTGCTTGCCAACGATAATGTGCCTTTCTAAATTTCTCGATTCAATGAATTCCGCGGCACATGTCTCTTCGGGACACTGAAATAGAAACTGTGTTTCATCAACGCAGACATCAGCATCTTGAGGCATTGTGCAGGCTTCTTGCTCCTCGTGTTCAAGTCCGGTTTCTTTTTCTGCATTCGTCCTTTGACGCTCTGGTCTCCCGATTTCCCTCCAAAAAGGATGATTATCTTGGCTGACCAAGGCTCCGTCTTCTTGATCGACTATTAGATGCCCTTGATTCTTCTTCAGCGTGTCGTATTTGATCAACTTTCCTTGACCAATCTCAGAATGACGATGAACTCTTATTCCATCCGCTTCGTAGAGAAAAGTGTTCAACTGAGATATTCCGGGAATTGATGAGTGGCTGAGAGAACCGCCTTCAACATGAGTGAGGTGCACGGATACGCCGCGGAGTTCTTTCCCCCAAATTATGGCGGCAAAAAACTCTTCAGCGGTTCTGGCGTTGCTTCCGCTGTCAAGGTAATCTCTCACTTTTCTCTTGATTACAGCGGCCATTCGATCGCAAGCACTCTTGCCTGCCTGGGCCTCAGAAAACGCGTATTTCTTGATATCGGTCTTGGTATACTTCGAGATTTGCAAGACCGATGAAAGCGTCGCACTGCTCTTGTAGCACCCTGAAACTTGTAGCTAATTGTTATGATGCAAGGGTATAATTTTTAAGTAAATGTATTGTTTTGAATTTATTCATACCAGCCTGATCTGACCGATAGACGACATTCTTTATTCCAGCTTCTCTAAGTTGAGAAACCGTATGGTTCATGATCGCCGTAACGGCGACCGAGTCCTTGAATGGTCATATTTTCGGATTTTGTGTTCAATCTATTTATATATTATGCATATTTACCTGTAAGTCGCTCTTCATAATGTGTATGAAAGTATGTTGCTTCAGGACAGATGAAATATTAGCGACCACATGGCTGACATGCCAACTGATTCCACGCTTCCCGAAAAAATCAGTTGTACTTTCGCGTGCTGCTGCAGGAAGCCATTTCATAGCCCAATCTTGGGTCACGAGGCTTTCATTTTCCTGCGACAATTTTGTTTACTTATTTATATGTGTATATAGAAGTTACATACCTCCAAGTCTTCGACGATTTTCTTTAGATCATTTTCACTGACTGCGACACGGAGCTGATGTTGCTTCATATTTTGAATCTTTCTTCTGATGTCGTAAATTTCCCTCTCGTATCTCTCGAAAATTTGAAGCTTCTCTGCATTGTGTTGGGATCCACCAGGTGCAATCTCGTTTTGTGCATTCTCGGTGAGCAGTTGGATTGTCGCTTGGAGGTCACCTAATGTTGCTCCAACATTTTCACATCGTTCGCAAATCATTCTGTGCTCGTGAGAGAGGTCCTCGACGACGTTATCATCACAGGGCTCCGTGAAGGCGGCATCAGAGGGATCCGAGAGAGCATGTCGCACACAGTGATCTGCAATTCTTGAGTGCGGCTTGACGTGGAGTTTGAAGTCTGTTCTCAAATATGTCTTTGCTTGAAGCAGCTTGTTGCGGAGAGTAATAGCCCATGCTCCATCTATATAGTTTCCATCTCGCATTTCATCGACCATATCGAGAGCGCTTTGAAAGGACTGAAAAATATGAGTATATAAAGCTATTGATTATCAGATGCACTCACATCCATTGCGTCTGCGATATAGAAGTCAACACCATGCAGACTCTTCCGACGCTCTGCTGAGCAAATCTTCAGAATACGATACATGGTGGAGTCGGACAGTGCTACGTCTCCCTCGTTTGTCTCTTTCAATTCCCTTCATTAAAAAGAAAGGCACTCTTTAAATGCTTATAACGAAAGCCTGACCTCTTGTACATCTCAATAATCTCAGTTGACGTATGCTTTCGCAACGTATTACCGAACTCAATGGAAGTACCATCGGAAAGCGTAGATGACCGAACACCAAATGGCAAGCTAATCGTAACTTTGTAGCTGAAATTATTATATTTTTTAGCGATTATATCTTATTACTTGAATTTACCTCGTAATGAATTCGATAAAACGATTGAGCTGGCTTAGATTATATCGTCTCGGGCGCTTGACTGTTTCATTCGCCTCGTCGAACAGTGATGAGCCGCGCATGGCATACTTCTTTGCTCTTGTGTAGAAGTATCTACTGAGACCCGGAAGGTAGTGCAGAATTTCGCCAAGCGAAAGTGAGCGAGCAAATAGTGAAATTATATGAAGCCTTTCATTTCGGTGCGTGCTATGCAGAAATCGTTCTTTCATCTCCTGCATCAGTAGCTGGTACTTTTCAGTTCTCCTCCTCTCATACAGTTATTCATTCTCGGGATGCTCGACCATTGTCTTCAGGGCGCCGGGATCTTCTGGCGCAATCATTAGGTACACCGAGTCCACTGCACTGCGGATCGTGTGTGCTTTTCTCCGTTTACTTCTGTCGTCCAGTTGACGGAAGTCTTTGTTTCTGCGATCAAGTCTTGGAAGGTTTAGGGTCTCGAGGAATTCTGAAAACTTGTTTTTGCACACCGGAGCAACTACAGATCTAGTTCGTGCAATGGCTGGAGGTTCGGGTGGCGGAATATAGCTTGGATCGTTCTCCTGCGATGCTGGGTTGTACTCGTTGATCCCATCGTCAAGATCTGGTGTCTGAGAGAATCTCCCGTCTAGTGGGGCTGGAGAAATTCGGTGTCCCGAGTCTTCTACTTTCCATTGGGTTCTGTACCGGACGAGCTCTTCCTTGTGCGCAGGGCAAACAGCTAAAATTTTTTTTAGATGATTGTAAATCTTAGCTGTCTCAAGTTAGTAATGCATGCAATAAATGTTACTAACGTAGTCCAACATGGAGCAAAACGCCTTCCTTCTTCAGTACAGCTAGAGCTTCATGCTTTTCAACAGTTTGCTTTTGTCCAAGCACGGGAAGAACCTTGTGAGGCTTGAAAGGTCCAACAATGGAGCAAACTTTTTTCCTTGTGTCTCTTCTCCATTTGATGTGCTGGTACTTTTGATATGTACCCCAGTTTGTGTACAGCTCATCGATATGTCTTGCGCATATGAAGCGTGCCCCAACCCCAGCAACCTAAAGTAAATTCTAGATTTTCTGCAATAAAGTACATAACTCAAAATGGGCACCTCTGTTGGGTCGTGGAAATTCCAGAAGAGCTCACCCGCGCCGCGTGAGAGAACCAAGTCAAGAACGTTTGTGGTACCATGCGAGTCCTCTGGAATCTGCTCTACCAAGTCTTCCATTCTGAAAAATAAATTAATTGTGTATCTTTTTTCTATTACTACTTAGCGATTGATTTCACTTACTTTGTGAGGTCACCAGCACATTCAGTGCTCACTTCTGAGAGTGAGGGCCGGTCCTGTGTTTCGTATGGAGTCTTTCTCGATAATGAGAAATAACATTTTTGCTCTCCAACGATGTTTTCGGTCTTCACTGGAACTCTCGGTAGCACATCTTCGACGCTTCTTCTTGAAAGAACAATTCATGATCTTTTATTTATTTAAAAAAGCGATGGCAACTGATTCATACTTCGCTCTTATGACGACCTTCTCTTGCCGGACAGTTGCTTGAAGGCTTGTTGTAGTGCGAGTTCCGCTTTGCGTACAAATGTGTGGTTTTGTATCTTCTACAGTCATCATAAAACACTTACCTTGTCGTTCTTTCAAGTGGAAATGCTTTCCATTCGTGAATTAGAAGAATGAAGATAAGAAATCGGAGCATCTAAAAATGTGTTTAAAATTTGAAATAATGAATGGCGGAGATATCGACAAAATAAGAAAACATAAGCACGAAATGATTCATCATGTTCAGAGACACTGTAATTAATATTGTGAATTAGTGCTTCTACATGCAGAACAAACTAAACTAAAACCCAAGAGAAAATGGAAGGCACACAGATTTTTCCGATTCTTTCTCGTTTGCCTGCCTCTTCCTTTCCACCCAATTCTTTATATTCACGGACAACGAGTAGACTTTGAGCCAGTTCACTTTTTCGTCATACTGACGTGGATGCACATGAAGAATGTGCTCTGAGAAGCTGTTTGAAAGAATCTAACAGCAGCCAAATAGAAAATGATTCTTTTCTTACAATTTGTTTGCCCTTTCTTTCATAAATTTCCCCTTCCTTCCATTCGCATTGTTGTTGTCAAGAGCAGGCTGTGATGGCCAGTTTCAGTTACACTTCGAGTTCATACAGTTTTTTGAGAATCTGAGGAAGGAGCACAACGAGAAGAACGCCAGAACAGCTGCCAACTCCAGTCAGTTGCCTTTCAGAATATAATGTTGCCGAAGCAATAAAAACATCTGACGAAGGAAGAAGATAGATCTATTTTCCTTTTGTCATGGCTGGGAGAACGTCAAACGGCTTAGCGGCTGGCGAGCCTGAACCGCCCCCCCCCCCTCGGGGCGGTGCCGCCAACGCCAGCCAGCCGATCAGTTTTCCCTCGAAAATACTTGGCGATTGCCCCCGCCTGATCACTGCTAACATGGCCGACTCCTCCAACCAGTCTCTCCCCGATAACCCAAGCCCCAGCACAGAGCCTCGGCACACGCCTAGGGAATGGGAGCAGGCGGCGCGACAGTTCGCCTCCACTGTTATCTATCTCGAGCGGGAGCTGAAGATCTGTCAATTGTTCATCA
Organism: Allodiplogaster sudhausi; assembly: GCA_945643635.1. NCBI lineage: Eukaryota > Metazoa > Nematoda > Chromadorea > Rhabditida > Diplogasteridae > Allodiplogaster > Allodiplogaster sudhausi. The sequence goes on from CALZFC010000248.1 coordinate 7,977,408, forward strand.
TGAGAAAAGAACATGTTAACAAAGCCGTTTTTTCAATGATTCTCAATTGTTATGAATACGGAGAAAGCAAAAGTAACCTTGGCTTGATGTCGAAGCATTTCAAGAAGTATGCAAAATGAGGCAGATTCAAGCTGAGTTTATGTCATGCTTCAATTCTCGCGTGTATGGCGAGAGAAATCTAAAAAGTGACTAATATGAAGTAATAAAGAGACGAACAAGCGAAAACAATTCATCACTAATCGCAGCAATTTGTATAAAAAAAGGTCTGCGACAGCAAAAAAAATATTAAATGGCTTCTTGCACTTGGAGACTGACTAGGAATGCCATGCAAACATAATATGGCATTGGGATAGCACCAGTTATGTTTATTAGAGAAAGGGCAAGAAGGAAGGCAGCGTGAGGACATTCCGTTACATCCGTATCTCTCTCTCTATCTTTTCTCTGCTAGTAAAGTAAATGCAGTCCCAATTTATAGAGAGAGAGAGAGAGACAGTCAGGAATAGAGAGACCATTTGTGGTCTCTCAGGTAATGGGAGAGCAATGAGAATACGGAGGTTAGAGAGGAGCAAACAACCCAGGCATGCGTGCATTATGGGCCACATAGTCCTTCAGTGTTGCATGCCGAAGAGGGCTTTTTGGCTCTCATTGTCAATACTTTCTTTCATTCTTGAAATTTATTCCTATTCAACATTTCTGCAATATCTTCCTCGGGCACCTATGCTTCTCTCTACCTTTCTTTCTCTCTCGCTCTCTCTTTCGCTCCCTCTCTCTCTCTTTCTTTTTCTCTTTCTTTTATGTTTCTCGCTCTTTCTTTCTTTCTCTCCCTCCCTCTCCCTCTCGCAATGTCGAATGTGTTCTTTTGTATGTATGCACATATAAATTCAATGCACATTTCAGATTCATATCGCCATTAACGCGATGTTATTTTCCTCCTGGCAGCATATATCTGCCTCAATGATTGCGAGTGTCTTTTCGACCAGCAAGAAGTAAGCTGAAAAATTATTTAAAAGTAAATAATGTATCCCGACCCGAACATCCGTAATCGGATCGGCATATGTATCATCTTAAGCAGCGTTTTTTTGCTTTCAGAATATGAAAGGTGAGTTCATCCGTCAGTGATTTTTGCCGATGAGATGGGAATTTTCAGAGACGACGAAGGTCTTGTAATACTCTCGAGATCAATCGTTATCATCTCGTCTGTTCTAGTAATGTAGAATGGCTTCCATCCGGGATTGTTCATGAAATAGAGATGAATTCTACTTCGCTGTAAGTCAAAAAGTCTTTCACTATTTCTTGTTTTACTTTTATTTTACTAAATTATCAGCAATTTTTTTTACTCTTGCACTTAAACAAGATCGATAATTTTTTTTCCCGATTTTTGCGTTAATCTAATTCTTTTTTTTTGATATAAGAAATAACTCTGAAATTAATAACAGTTCGTGTAGCGGTGCAGCGATGAGAACTGGAACATGCGCGAATGCAGTTCGAGTCAGTCTCTCCTCCCTGGCTCTTCGTGAGCGGCTGCTTCTATCATTGCTTCTATCACTCCGGTCGAACTTCTTAATCTTCAAGGCTCACTACGGGCACTAAGCCTCCGCCCTTCTCGCCCACCGCAACGATCTCCAACGTACAAGAAGCTTCCCATCTAATCTCTCCAGGCGACTACAACATCATCTTCTTTTCGCGAGCATTGTCTGCTCGTTTACTATTTTACTATATACATATATTCACATGTTTGTAGGTATTTTATTATTATCATTAATTTTTTCATTATATTATCGTCTTGCAAATATGTACATATGTACATACGACATAAATATGCACGTATATGCAAGATCCTGTAGTTATGTAAATCAAATCGGATAGGATTTCATAAACGATTTTCGAGCTTTTTTTTATTTTTGTTTAGAACAGCAAATTACTCTAGCAATTAACAGCGGTTCGTGTGGCGATGCATGGACGAGATGTGGTGGTTGCGCGAGTATCCAGCTGGATTCTTGGATGGTACGCTAGGGTCCATTGGCTGAGGACACGTTTTGAAAACGGACCTCACCAAAACCGTGACTCATCAGAGAAGTCGGAGCCGCAGGCAATCAACTCCGATCGATCTTCCTCATTTATGTATAAGACGATTATATGCAATGGACTCGACGCCCTTCTCACCGTCCATTACCTCACCGTCTTCTCTGCAAAAGTCTCTTTTCTCCTCCATAAGCTCCGCTCTCTATCTCTTTCTTTATAAGACTGCTAAGAAATTGTGATGAGACTGTAAGCTAATCATCTTCTTTCTTTCTCTTCGTTTCCAAATCGCTCAGTTCTATTCGTTGCATCTCAGCTGTAAACTGATTGTTAATTCATAAAGGATATTTGCCTTATTCTTTTGGCAGTGTTTGACACACCTAGAATAGAGAGGAAAGATGACTTAAAACCTATAGACTGAATACTTTACAAAATATTCTTAGGAAAGCAATTACGTGCACCATGCAAAAAAAAGTAAAAACATAACGTGTAACGTGCTAATAATAACTGCCATACTCTCTCTCTCTCTCTCTCTCTCTCTCTCTCTCTCTCTCCCTAACTCTCAACGATGTAAAGGGGGCAAGCTTCCATACTCTCTATATTTCTCCGATGCCTCTTTCTCTGTCTCGCTCCCTTTCTCTATATATTTGTTTATCTGCATTGTTTTAATAAATTAATAGACAAGGGAGAGACACTTAACCGAGAGAATTGCGCAATCAGATAAATAAGAGGCTCGCAACAAGGCGGCCAATGTGATGATGCATAGGGCACCAAAAAAAAGAACATTAGAAAGAAAGTAAAATATGTATCACAATTAATTAGTTGCCATAATTATAACACGAATAGATAATTCAACGAGAGAGGACATGATTCTTAATGAGAAGGCGAGCAGATGGCAACGATAAATCAAAAATATTGTCGGGCAGTCTATTCCAAGAGTCGACAATCCTATTTGCAAAAAAGTTCATATACATGCTAGAATGAAACTTGAACTTACGCAGCTTAAAGCGATGTCCTCTAGTAAACCCAACTGGTGAGAAACTAAATATATCAGTTGACTTGATACCATATAGGCCTTTAACAATCTTATAAGCAACGACAAGGTCATTATCTCACGGCGGGCATAGAGCGGCTCTATATTTACAAACGCTAAACGCTCACTGTAGGGGAGGAGGGAGAGACCGCATCTTTTAAAGGCAAGTCGCGTGAAGCGCTTCTGAATGTTCTCAATCTGGTTAATAAGGTAAATTTGGCTACGGGACCATACTTCCATGCAAAATTCAAGTAAAGGGCGAACATAAATGACAAATAAACGAACTAGAAAAGTGATATTGCGAGATCTAAAGTTCCTTAGTATATGGAAGAAAGCTCTACTTGCTCGTCTACAAATCAAATCAATATGGTTTTGGAAAGAAAGATCATTAGACATTTGGACCCCAAGGTCACGATAAGACGAAGTGGGAGGTATAGGCTGAGAAAGTAGGGTAGGTTGAAAGGGTGGGTGGGCTGGTCCAATGGCCATGAACATCGTCTTCTTGAAGTTGATATCGAGTCCCCAGTCGGATGACCACTCGGCAACACAGTCGAGAGCGCGCTGCAGAAGCACAGTATCTGCAACAGTATATATTTTAGCATCATCAGCATAAAGTGTACAGAATGAGCCAATGGGTAAGTAGTCGGGAAGGTCATTAATGTAAAGAAGAAACATAAGTGGGCCACAGACGCTTCCCTGAGGGACTCCAGAAGGAACCGCGTATTCATAGGAAAGTTCCCCGTCCACTATTACCCGCTGTGTTCTATCGGTGAGGAAAGAAGAGAGCCAACGGAGGAGAGAGCCAGATATACCATAGCAGGAGAGCTTCTTAATAAGAAATGGGAGAGGGATAGTGTCAAATGCTTTAGAATAGTCAATATAGACAGCAGATACAAAGGAGGACGAGTCAACCGCGGAGTGCCAGGTGGAGAGAGAGGAAAGCAGAGCAGAGGCGCATGATTTTCTCCTACGAAAGCCGTGCTGAGAAGGAGAGAGGAGGCCATGTTCATCAAGATAAGCAAATAGCTGCTTGCACACAATGCGCTCAAATGTTTTAGAAATGCCTGAGGTAAGGGAAATGGGTCTATAATTAGCAGGGTCGCTAATGTCGCCTTGGCGCTTATAAATGGGCTTAACATGAGCTGTTTTCCAGAGAGAAGGACAAATGCCATGAAGGAGGAATCGGTTAAAAAGTATAGTTAGAGGAACAGAGATAGCTACAGAAGTGCCTTTAAGAAATGCATAGGGAACTCCGTCAGGAGTACAAGAGTTTCGAAGGGGAAGACTTCTAAGCATATGGTGAACTGTAACGGCTGAGAAGTCTAAATAATCAATTCGTGCAGATGTCCTAGATGGGAAGGAATTACATGCAAATGGTGAGGGTATGGAGGAGGAGTAGGATAATTGGAAAGAATTAGCAAAGCAGATAGCCTTTTCGGAGTTGTCAGATAAAGTGCGGCCAGAAACACGATCTTTAATTGCACTAATAGTAGGTTTTGCCTTGACGCGGCCGTTAACAAAGCTGAAGAATGAACGAATAGAACATGATGAGACGGCACGTTTCTCTTGGTCACGCTGATAAATACGTATAATCTTTTATTTGTTTTCAAGAGAGAAAGCGCGAACACGTTGCTGTCGCTCGAAGAAGTCGCGTCGGGCCGAGCGTAGTCTCTGGCCTCAGGCCTCCTTATACTTAGCATACGAAGATTGTTGCCACCACGTCATTGATCCTTTCTTTATTCCTTTTTATTTTCTAATTTATTTATCGAATGCTTCTATACGAACTTAATGTTTCTCTAAGATAAAAAAAAAAATAATATCTCCGTTGAAACTTCAGGCTGAGAAGTGCTAGAAAAGGAATAGTAACATGGAATCATAAAACTTTTAAGAGTTATCAAAAAATAGCGTTAATCCGCGACTAAGAGAAAGGAATACGAAAATGTTAATCAATTTTAAGAACGCTTACCGAGTTCGATTTCGGCTCCGCTCTAGATGGGTCACAAATATGGCAAGGCATGGGCATGGCTTGCGCGAATCGGATCTTAAATCGATGTCTTCACTTTGAGAAATCTAATGGAATGTGCAATGGGACATTCCATTACATTTCAAGCCAGTCATTTCTTGTCGTTTAGCTGATCGACCAGTATCAATTGTTAACAGTGAACTTGCTTGTTACTGCAGCTCTCGACTTAGCCAGAAAGGAAAGAATTGACATCACAAGACTTTACTTCTAATTCAGTCAACTACCGTTGCTCAATTCTTCGTGTGACCGTTTCACTCTTCGTTCAAAACTCTACTTTCTTCTTCCGTGCATGACGAGGCAACTGCGGCTAACAAGCACATTAATCTTTTCGTCCTCGGCATGAGGATCATTGCAACGTTTCAGCTGAACGAAATCGCGTGGCCAAACGTTAAGGAAGATTTCATTTTCTGCCGACCATGAGAGAAATTTCAACGAAATGAGTAAAATACGCTTCAGAAACTGAAACTAAATTTTTTTTTAATTTTTGTTTACTTCACAACGTATAAAGTATGGAAAAAATAAGCATATAACTGATGTGATAAAGTGCACGTGCAGACCTGTATGTTTTAAAGTGAAAATGGCATCTTATACACACTCCCCTCTCATTTCATTCTTGATGTCTTGATCTATGAATGAATCGGCTATCTAAGCGAGCGCGAAGAAGGAAACACCGCGAACGAAGTGAATACGACAACTTGATAAATGCTGATGGTATTTAATAATGAAAAATGAGAGAGAGAGAACTTTTTTCGATCTTCTTCAGAGAAATGTGGTGTGCTAAGCGAAGAGGTGTATTATATAAGGCCGGGTTCACGACCTGTGACCGTCAGTGACATGACTACAATTCTTTAAACACTCACCATGAGCTTCCTCAGCATCCTGCTCGCGGTCCTAGCAGTTGTCGCACAATCGTTAGTGAATTTCTTATTTCCAACTTGAAGCGATTCATCGAAATTGATTTTAATGGTAATTGAAAACATTTTGATTAACTGAATGATTGATTTTAATTTATTAATTAAAGCTCCCGTGTTGAAAGGATAATGATTACAGTAAAACATAGGAAAATTTATATTATTTACCGGTATATTTTAATATTTTTTTTCTTGAGACGATTGCTTAGTTTGCAGTGAGATTGTTCTTAAAGGAGGTATCCGGGGAATAATTAATATGTCTTTTTCTTTATGGATTTTTCTTTCTTTATGGACCTCAGTTACAAAACCGACCAAAATGACCAAAAGTCACAAAAGTCAACAAGACATTTTTCTGAACCACTTTTTCACGCTGAAACCGATAAAAATACTCCCAACTGATCTAGACAAATACTTTTCAAGGTACGAAGATAAAAAAATAACAAATAGTTACAAATGTCACTAAAACGACGACAAAGAAACTAGGGAAACACACCAGGATTTTTTTCTTGTAAAAGCCATTAGAAGTTCTAAGGAGACATTTTAGGTAAAAAAAAAAATTGCGCCAATCGCTTCAGCATGCTCATAAACCCTTAGAAACATCCTTTGAAGCATTTCTGATCATTAGGAAAAAAATTCATTTTCACATGCCAAACACGAGACCATCAATGGTACAGGGTCCATACATGAGCATTAAGACGACATCCTATGATCAAAATACTTGCGCCAATCGCTTCAGCATGCTCAGAAACAATTATAAACATCTTTTGGAGCATTTCTGATCATTAGAAAAAAAAATTTAATATTTTCCCCGTGGGAAAGACTAGCAGGTTTTACCTACCGATTTTGGAATTGAAAATCAACCTTGTCGCAGTTCAATCTTCCTCAATTTTTTATTATAAGTTCATACGTCTATAATAATGATATATTCGAAATGTCATTCAATTTGACTTGGTAGAAAAAACCAAAAAGATTTAGCACTGTAGGTAAAGCCCAAGGGTTTTACCTACAGTGCTTTTTGGTATGGATCGCACATCATTGGCCAACGGTTCATATATGAGCACTAAGGAGATATTTCAGGCTTATAATTAAGCGATTGGCGCAAGTATTTTGATCATAGGATGTCATCTTAGTACTCTTTTAGTGGTGACCCTCTGCTATTGGTAGTCTCATGTTTGGTATGTGAAAATGAATTTTTTTCTAATGATCAGAGATGCTTCAAAGATGTTTATAAGGGTTTCCTTGCATGCAGAAGCGACAGAGTTGTTTTAAATTCTGAGGTTACAAGTAACAATGTAAGCATCTTATATCACAATAATTCACAAGTAAATTATCAGACTAGGCCGACAGCCAGACCAGTACTGTTCGACGAAAACACTCACATTTCTGGATACTTTGAATTTAAAGATGATGATAAGGATGAAGGAAGCTTTTGTTTTTCAAGAAAGCTTCTGACCAACTCAGGTTGATTTCCAATATCGCCACCTTTTAGTTTCAAGAGATAACTTTAATTTAGAAAGAGTAAGAGACATTGTTTTCCACGAATACGCTCATTTCGCCGTCCGTCATTACAAGCTGGGCGGCTCAAATGCCCATGGCCCAGAGAGGGTCTTCATGTGAGCACGCACATATAGAACTTGTGCTGTTAAAGATATCTACCTGGAATTTCAGGAAGACCAGAATTAAGAAGAGCTTCAATTACCTTCCGGAAATCGCAATTAATTTTGACTACGAGCTTGAATAGATCCCTTTTCTGGTTCTTTCATATAAACCCTTGTTAACGATTGCGTATTCGGACAATGACATACATAAACATAGCCGTATGATTAACGATGGAACTTAGGAAACAAAATGCAAAATATCACGCATTTCAACATTGTTACACTATGCGGTATCTCAAACTGGCAGGGTATAGAAAATGGTTCAGAATGGCTATCTATGTGAGCACGCACGTATGTACATATGGTGCGTTCTAAATGATATCTCTCTGCAATTTCAATAGCGTGGGTGCCCGTCGCTCGAGGTGCTGTATTTTAATGCAAGCGGCTATCTGCCCGCTGGCTTTGTTCTCGACCCAACAGCCAACCCCATTCGCATCGGCTATGAAGACTGGATATGCGCTGGTGGCCAGAGCAACGAGACTGTTTTCGTCTACTCTGTACGTGTGGATCCTTAAAAAAGCAAGGAAATCATTCTTACTCTGCTCATCACATTCAGGACGGCGCCACGAGCGGCATGGGCAGAGGAATTTCATGCAGCGACTTTGCAACCGAGCCCTACTGGGCCCTCGGGGCCGTCGACGGCGAGCCGCTGCCTGCAACGGGCGTCAAAATCTTCTGCGCGATCCCTGAGAGTTTGGCGGGACCATGAGAATGGATACAGAATGAATAAACACGCCTGGTAGTGATTTCTTCTCGTTTATATCTAATCTTTCGCCATTCACATTCTCACGCTACTGTCTCTCCACTTGTAGCATTTGCTGAATAAAAAGCCCTCGCAAGTTGCCGCATCACATGCTTTGAAATTTTTTTTAAAACAGAAGATATCAATAAGTTTAAAGATAATGGTGCACCGCACGATTTCCTTCTAGCAGTTTATCACCACAATATGAATCAATGTATACTTACAGTAATATTCCATTTTTAAAGATGGAAATGCGCAAATAATGGAGGAATGGCCGAGAGCCCCGGCACCCTGTGTAATCACTCGACAAGATAGAGAATTCATAGTCCTACTTGTGATTTATCTACTTTTAGACCCGGGGCATAAGCCAAATAGGTGGCATGTCTATTCGTGCGTAGAGCGGGAAGAAAGGATCCCTTCTGATGACCCGGAGAGCAGAGGATTCCTTTTGGGTAATTTCTAATAGACTCGTTGATTCGATCTTCAAATGAAAGAATATCAGAACGACATTCCAAGGCCGATATCAATTGCGTCAGTTGTTTGCTTCACTCTCAACGACGCCAACGAAAAAAAGGCCACTGCTGCCTAAGGTGTCGTGTCTTTGCCACATCGTAAATATTTCTTTCAGTCACGCGATCGTTTTTGGTTTATGGTTAAACGGGCAAGCCTATTAAAATGAGAAGGCGAAATCCTTCCGGTTTGTCGCCCACCAATTGAAGAAGCGCAATCGCTGCCGTTTTGCTCCCAATAAAAGGTCATCGAGAACGTGGCTCTTTAGTCTGTATTCGCTCGTTGACGGAAAAGACACTGCTCGATGTCTTTTCAGGCTTTCTTTGCATTTCTGCTTCTGCCCATCGTCAAGAATGCGTATTTCGGTTAGCGGAATGTTTTCAAATGGTTGTTGAATAGAAATATCCTTATAAATTGTAAAAAAAAAAATAACCTTTTGAGCACAAATCCAGTCTTGAATGAGTATTCTATGATATGACTAGAGGTCAAACTTGAAACTAAATTCATATTATGGCTGACTTCCGTGTAGCACTGGACCCAACTGGACCTTGTTGTAAAACTTTTTAATGATAAAATTCCTTTTCATAGTGGCGTTACTTTATTGAATTTTATGCAATTACAAGTATATTCTAATTAAATGAAGTGGTAAGGCCTTCAACTGTGTAAAGTGGCAGGTTGGCTGGAATTGCTCCTTCTGAGCAAGGTGTTCCAGGCTATGTTCTAAACCATTAATCGCCCAATCCCTTCTGATAGATCCGCGTGCATTACATCAGCACATTAACACGAAAATTGAATAAACGGTTTCTTTAAATGCAGAATCATGCTCGTGTCCTCCGCTCCCGGCCGCCAGTGGCACGTTCGGCAGCGCAAACTGTCAGACTGGCGCCTATTGCGATCCGAACAAACTTCGCGAAGACGCCTGCGTCGTTTCGTGCTTGCAACCCTTTTCACAGCCAGTTGTCAGTCAAAATAGTCTCCACCTCAAATAGACACTCTCCGAAAAGAAGCACATGATATCCTCGCAGTCTTATGAAACATCACTTTAAGGGAAGTATCCGATGGCTAAATACTGACGTTCATAAAGCGGAACCACCTCCAATCGATCTTTTATATAGACCAGACTTGATCATATGAGAATCTAAAAAAAGCAGTTATTTTTTCGTCGCATAGTTCCTTTAATGGCAACATAAAGAATATCAGAAAATCTAGTAATAGAATAGATAAATTAGCGAGTACTTTTCATATTGCAGTCACCGTGTATATATTGTTGCAAGCAGTTTTGAATAATTTCCATATCATATTCAGAAAATTTGAACATGAAGAGAGCAAATCTGTATGCAGTACAAAGCCGGTCTCTCGTGGCTGACAGCGGATAATGTGAACTGCACGAATGGAGAGTACTACGCGAACAACAGGATCATCAAGGCGACCATGCTTAACTGCAAGAACCTTCCACGTAAGATGCGATGTCATCAATTCAATTTGTTTATCACATTGAATGAGTTAAGAACATATATTAAGGAAACTGTGCTATCGTAGTGGTACAAAAGGTCCGGAAAGACGAAAGCTAGTTGGTAGATATAATTTGCTGCGGAAGGGAATTCCAGTATCTAACCCGAAAGGATGAACATGAACGTCTTGAACGCAGAGGTCGGAGTGGAGGAAGAGCAAGCCTGAGAGAGTGACCACGTAGATAAGAAATAGTAAAGGGCCGAGACGACAATCGGTTGACAAGACTATGTCAAGAAGTGTAGAGTTGCGAGTGGGTTCGAAAAGATGTTGGGTAAGAGAGTGTGTATCGCAGGGAGAATGAGCAGATGGCGGGAGAGTGACAGCGGCAGACACGCAGAGAGGGCCATAAGCAATCCAATTAATTTCAGGGCAGTTAAAGTCATATGATTATGATCAGAGAGTTCAACAACGGTGTAATCGGCAATAAGAGAGAGCATGGCATCTGAGACAGACTCAGGAGTGGCCCATGTTTCGGAGAGCAGAAAAATGCTGGTTTTATGGCATGATCAAAAATAATCTAAAGTAGGAGCTTTCTACCAACTGATCTAATATTAATGAGAGCGCAAGAGATAGAAGAGATGTCAGAGCTTTTAATAGCAGAAGAGTTAGGAGTGGCAGAATGGGGAGCTGCCTAGTGGGTAGGGAGAGGATAAGAGGATGGCTGACTCTGTGACGGCGGGAGAGCACCGGGCGGAGTCTGTTTGGCTGCCTGCTTGTCCATCGGCGACACCTCGATCGTGGCCATCAGATCGAAGCGAGCCGCCTTCGTCTTTACGGACCATCGTGCCTCGGACAGCTCGTGGCCGTCGTCCTCTGCCACCGCCACGTCCACGTCCGTGCGTGGTCGACCGCCCGCGGCCAGAGGAAGACGTTAGAAGACGGCCAGTCTGGCCACCCTCCTGCTGCTGGTGACGTTCGAGCGCCGCTCGACTGCGGGAGCTCTCTGGGGTTGCGGAGGCGGCACACGCGGAGATCACGCACGACGTACTCGAGTCGCACAGCCCCAGCGTTTCGGCGGCCGCCGTCGCGCCTCAGGTCCGCGTCGTACTGCAGCTGCTGTTGTTTGTAGTCGGGGCGGCGGTAGATATGTATGGGCGTGTTGGCGAGGTCAGGCAGACAGCGGGACGCTCTGACGTGGGATAGGAAGAGATCGCGTGCGGCCTGGTTGGGGAAGTGGATTTTGAGAGGCCGTGGGCGATTGAAGTTGGGAGGTCGAGTGGGAGGGTGCCGGTGGCAGCTGACGTTGCCGAGGGAAGTGCCATCGGGAGAGAGGAGAGAGCGGACGCCCTCCGTCACAGAGCGGCCAATGATGGTGAGGAGCATGGAGCTGTCATGCCCGGCGGTCTCCTGATCGCTGTCCTTCTCTTCCAAGCCAACGATAACAGCCCGTGTTGCCTTCTCCAGGATGAGAGGCTCTGCCTCCATGGTGCGTGCGACTGCTGACGCGACCGTCCTGGGAGCGAGGGAAATGGCTAGGAGAGACGATGTTGAGGAGGGTATTGGTAAATCGGTCGAGGGACTCGGACAGCTTGGCCAGGAGATTGTTGTTCTGCTCGGCCGTGGACTTGAGAAGCATGTCGAACTTCCTGTCGATGAGTTAGGAGACGAAGTCGGGGTCTGGTTAGAAACTTGACTGGGCTTTATTCCCCATACTGATTGTGAAGATAGAGGAGCTGACAATGAGAGCGGCTACCTCTCACTTGACCAGAGCGAGGACTTGACCAGAGGGAGGACTTGACCAGAGCGAAGTCTTGACCAGAGCGATTACTTGACAAGAGGGAGGACTTGACCAGAGCGAAGTCTTGACCAGAGCGAGGACTTGACCAGAGCTACATGTTGCTTGATTTCCAGCAATCAATTAACTTTTAAGCCTGCAACGAATGCACGTTCACAATGGCACCCGCATCCGAATGCCCGCCTAACCATTACTGTAACCCGACGCCGGTGCTAGGATCCAACATCTACACTAACTGCACCTACGTGCACTGCCCGAACAACTTCAACGGACAGGTTTGCCAATGCATTGGGGACTGGAAACGAAAACAAAGAGCATTTCGCAAATAAATCTTTGATCGAACAAAAATAAAAAATACAGTCTGTTACAAGTCGGCTTTTAGCGCACATATGTAGCATATATTTTTGCATAATGTATATGCATTGACTTGACATTACCATAACTTGAGATTAAACACCCGAACGGCACCATCACTCCGTTTTACTCGACGCTTACTTGCTCTACTGTAAATAAGCAATGGAAGGACTACAACAACGATTTCTATTCGACTCCACAACTCACCTGCAAGGCGCCAATTGTTGTGAATAAGTGGAAGGAATGCGACAACAAATACTGTACCTTCTTGCTTTTCTTTTATGCCAATTGTTGTGAATAAGTGGAAGGAATGCGACAACAAATACTGTACCTTGGATGCCACAAGTACTGTATACATGGCGAAAATTCTTGCACCATTTATTGAAGAGTGACTGTAGTAGCTATTCTGCATATTTCCATGGATTTCTCTACCATTGAATTATCCTCCAGGTGTCTATAAAGAAAAAAACATGATGATTAAATCGCAATTATCGAGCACCTACACCAGGAGCCTGTCCGACTCCGACTCTTATCTTCGATGAGATGCCAAATGACTCCCTCTTCAAGATCGGACTGATTGAGAGCAGCATGCGTGGTGCAGCGACTATGAAGGCGTCTTGGTTAGGTGTCACAAACATATTTGCGGCTGTTAATATTATATTTCTAGATCAAGATGTTATTGATTGTTCAATACTTGCCTGCCTTCAGGGCTACATCAATGGGACATTATTACATCTGATCGATCGGCCAGTTGTGCTGAAGTGCGATTCGGCAGCTGGTGTCTGGCGTAAAGAAGATGGCTCCATGATGGGCACGACTACCGTGGCTCGGCTCATTTGCACTAAACACCGTAAACTCTTTCACTCTTCCCAGTATAACACTCGACATTGAGGTGGCACAGCTCAAATCTAACACTCAATTAGTTCACATCAATCACTCAATTTTTTCACATAAACATGACTTGAGCAGCCCGTTTATTCACTAGAGGCATATAAATTCGACATTCATAACTCGATCGATTGATTACACCGCTGTGTAGGATGCCCTCCATCGTAGCTGAAAGACGACCGCCCTCCATCGTAGCTGGAAGCATCGCTCCCGCCGATCCCGCCTATGGGATCTTCGCCTTGGACGAACCATTCTTCACTCAAGGCTTCATTGATTGCCCCAACGGTCTCTCGGTCTACGTCACAAGAAAGGCAATGCGTTCATTCTTAATTGTTCAAATTTTTGAGAGGTATGCTATTTCTTACTACTTCCGATCCATGTTGGTGCATTGAAATTTCTCGTAGGATGTTACGAATTTGTTTTACGCTAGTCAACGTTAATTTATTACTTTGATTATTAGGGAATGTGAAATGTATCCATAATAACAGCCTGTCATTTGACAGAGATGGATCAGTCCGGTGCCACTAGACTTGTATGAGCACGTCCACTCACTCACGTGCACCACTGATGGTTTCTGGAAGAGCAGCGACGATGAGCCTAGATTGTACATTGGCGAAGACATTGTCATGACCTGCGGCAACCCACCACCTGGTTGGTGAACACATTGGACTAACGGAGCATCGTCTCTGTATGTTATCGATTTTGTGTATCAACTCAATCGCACCCTTCAAGATGGCTTCTTTCGTCCTTTCAGCGTGTACAGGAAGATCTTCTGCGCGATCCCTGCGAGTGCGGCAAACACACCTTAAAAATGGATACAGAATGCATACATATGCATACATATAAGACAGTGTGAATTAAAAAGTTTGGTTTTTTTCTGCAATTTTCGATTAAGCTGTTTTTTTTGCCAAATTTGGCAGGTAAAACACACAAGCAAATGTGGCAGTATTTTATTCATTGATTCAAACTTGTCATGACAAATAAGACGGTTAATAAAATGACGGGCACAATGTACAAGCGAAGAAAATGGCTGAGCCACAGAAATGTGTCCTAATGATTGACAACCCGGCTTCGGCATATTTAACAGGAAAATAATTTCGCGTGGCAAAAATAGAGGTCTTTAAAAGTGGATTCATAGCATGCCAAATTTGATGGCCTCAAAATTTTCCATGGCGCAATCTGCATATGTTCAAAATTTCAACGGTTTTGGCAAGCCCTTCACTTATAAAAAATGTCACAGCCAAAATAAACAGCTATCAGAATTGGCAAAAGGATTTACCATTTTTAACAGCTGTTAAACGTGCCACGAGGAAGCCGCTGTCGGCCGAGGAACTTGGCAATTTTGACAGCCGTCAAAAATGGCAACTTGGCAGATTCAGCGGGCAGAAAAAATGTCAAGCCAAATTTTTGACCCTTCAAAAGTGGCAAGCCAAATTTTTGACCCTTCAAAAGTGGCAAGCCAATTTTAACGGCTATAAATAATGGCTGGCCGTTTTGACGGCCGTTAAAAAAGGCAAATCCTTTTTTTTACCCCAAAAAAGGCTCATGGCACAACATTCCTACTAAAATAAGATTTAGCCCTCATCACATCACTAAATTCACATATGCATCCTTATATAACAAATAGGAAACAAAAAAAAATATATTTAGATCAGTCATGAAACATGGCTGTTTCTACAGTATAACAGTCATTACAACATTCTAGAACTCAGTTGATAAATGCTAGCAAGGTTAACATACCAGCCACTAGAATGGCCATCATCACTGGAATAGGTAACTCTTCCAGCTTCGAGATGCATGGCCTCGTGTGACTTGATCACTGAGAATCCCTGGGGACGCAAGATTCACGAAGGAGGAGGGCCGTAGCCCGCTGCCAGAACCATCATCGACGTCGCCACCAAAGAAACCACGGCGACGACCGGCGGCTCCACCATCACCTCCTGAATTAGATTCTCTTTCATTTACATGTCAATAATTGTTGGCAAAACTGAAAAAAAAACTGTTGGCCAACAAGTGGATATTAATGAAAGATTTTCCATCCTTATAAAATATCAATTCTATTTAACATAAAAAAAATAAAAATTATAATAGATAATTGAAAACAATAATAAAACAAAACCTGTTTAAACTGGACGCGGTCGTCCATCTCCGGCGGCACTCCCACTGCACATCCTTGCCTTGCGCGGGCCAGCTTGACATCTAATCTGAAACAAGAACACTAAATAATGTTAAAAGATGTGTCTGCGATTATCATGATGCTATTTTTCCGAGTTATGGTAAGTATACGGTATATGGCCTTGTAGCTCCATACAATGTATGATATCATTGCTGTTTTGTTAGAAATGAAATACAACATGAAATATTAACACTAGATTCGTGTTCTCCATTCTAAATAACAAAAAGGAAATGATTTACACTTATTTTAGAGGAAAATGGACATCTACCGTATACACACCGTAATTCTGAGAAAATTATAAAACATCACGATAAGAATTGAATGGAATGTTTGTCATCTCTGTAACTAAAAGCCCCCGAACTGTTGAATTTCAGGGAAAAAAATTTAAATCGACATAAAAAATATTTGCGCCGTCAAAATATTAGTGGTCGGTTTTTGGGTGTAAATTTTTTTTTTGGAAAAAGTGTTTGAATGCAGTTCAAAGAGCTCGCGATTCTCTATTTAATGATATGTCTACCGTCGTATAACATTAACAACTAACAACTCTATGCTCAATTTCATTTTAAGGAAATATATGAAAAATTTAAAACATGGCCAGGTTGTTGAGCTCTTCGCATTGTTAATTTTGGACTAATTTTTTGCAGGAGAAATTGAAAAAAGTACCGTGCTCGATGATTAAGAACAGGATAACTAGACTAAAAACGAAAACTGCAGAAGATTCAACTTGCTCAAAAAAATAATTCTAACGAGCAAAACTTCTGCCCTGAGAAATGACCTAATCATAAATCAGTTCGCTAATCCTATAAAGCAAAATGACCAGAAAATAAACAAATATCAAAGAGGATGCCAAAACCTCAAAGTGGTGCTTCGGAGTGGCCGCCAATATCAAGCCGATGCCGCGCCAGGATTCCGCGGCGCCGATGTTGGAAGGGGCGCCAAGTGTACATCTTCTCTTAAAGTGTAAATTAATCACATGAACAACAATTCAAGCAAAAAGGAAAGGCAGAAACAACAACATAAACATGCAATCTCGTTTAGCACTGAATAAGTTTCATTCGGCAGTTATGAAAGCTGCGACGCGACCGCAACGCGTACAGGTTCTCATTTTGCACTATGCACCTCGTACCATGCACGTAATGTCATTGTTCTTAATTGCACGGTGAATGGGACCATTTTTGAATAGTTATATGTAATTTTACATTTCTGCACGGTTCACGTGATTAAAAATTACGTGAACCATGCAAATAATCACGAATGGTCGCAGGGAATTTAAGCACCATATCATTAGGTGCGCCGTACTACAGCGTGCACCGTGCAAAAAATTAATTGTCGCGTTTCGAAATTCTCGGTAAAGCTGTAGCTTTTTGGATTGCTGTTAGGTTTTCTGCAAGTATTCTTTTCATTTGTTTAATGTTTGACGACGAATATTTGCTTCTATGTTTTTCATGCGATTGTAGTCCCGCCATCCACGCATGAAGCACCAGGGCGGCAACGACTACGGGCGCCAGGGTCGATGCCATCTCTAACGGTTAGAAATTACGTTTTAGGTTTATTTTTTATTTATTTAACTGTTTGGTATTCGAAGTGTTTTGTTTAATCGAAAATTTCGTAGGCATTTTGTTCTTAAGTTTGTTTTTTCACTGGAATGAAATCCGGTAGTTGTTTTAGAATAAAAATAAAGGAAATCTTTCTTAACGGTTTATTCGAGAATGCATCCTTTTTGGAATAGCTTTCAGATTATACTTCCATTAGCTGATACTTTTGTTTTCCTTTTCTAAGTTTGAGTATGCGTATTGTATAGTGGGAAATCGAATGAAGTTCTTTTCTTTTATCCTTTTTTGACCAACGGTTTTTGTTGTTTCTTGGTATCAAAAATTATTGATATTATTTAAATGAGGGGGATCTAATTCAGGAGTGGATGGATGTGCCCCGGCCCTCTGCTTCTTTGGTGGCAGCTTCGATGACGGTCGGTCCTGGTGGCGGCGGACCTGGCCGCGCCCTCCGCTTTTGTGAGTATTTTTCTTCTTTTAAAGGTTTGTTAAAGTACATTGTATACAACAGGCTGCTTCTTTTAATTTATTCTTGCTTATCTAGTGCTTAGTTTCATTAGAAAAATCTAAGTTAGCATCGCAATAATGTAAGTTGGAAACAGTGACATGGTACGGTATCAGGGTAAAAAGGTACTGTCCTTTCGACAGACCAACCATTATTTTGGGCCTCCCCGAAGTTCTACCCCACCATGTTATTGAAGGCCATTTAGACAAAAACAGCTAATCCACCCTGGTTTCCCGGCCTAATAATTCATTCCCCACCCTAATCTTTTGGGTCCTCGACAGCGGCTTTTATTCCCTGTACAGTATGCATACTGTAGCGCCGCAGCCTTCTTTTAGGTGATGATTCACAGCTTGACTTTCGGCCGGTACAAGGCTAATAGTCTAAGTTTATCCTGTTGGGTATCGCGCCCATAATTTTGCGCCTTTGTATCGTAATTTCTTTGAAGAAAGAATCATCTAATCTAGTCTTTTCGAGTGAATTGAACCAGGGAATCCACTGAAATTAATGCTGCTATATCAGGGTGGGCTAACCCCCCCCCCTATCGTTAGCATCCGTGATTTCCTTGTAGTGTTGTCGTGAGTTAAGTTCCCTTCCTATTTTCAAGTATCTAAAAGTAGAATTCCTTTAAAATGTGGAGTTGTTAGTGTTCCTATTTAATCGTAACTGAAACTGAACAAACAAGTTGTAGGATATTCTTTCTTTTTTTCTGACAAAATTTCAAAGGAAACGTTTTCAACCATTCATACCGTAACTCCTGTTCTTTTTCTTTATCCTTTTCTTTAATCTTAATCTCCCTTCACCCTCTCTTGTTTTACCTTCCTCAATGTCTTTTATTGCAGACCATGGCGGCCGACCCGAGACCTACCGCCAGCACTTCGAGTTGATCTCCCGAATAATCACCGGTGGGGGCTAAAAAGGAATCGTCTATTTTACATACCCTCCCTGATTTTTTGCCTTCAATCTAGTTAGTCTCCATATTGCGAATTGATTCTTTCGAATTCATGCTTTCTCTGTAGTTCGTAAGTCCCCTTATTCCTATCGTCGATTTTTGTTTAGTTAAAATTCCATTAATTTTCTGCTTTTCCTTACTTCATTTTTTCTTACACTATGTTTTAATTGGTCCGATGTTGAAATTTCAACCTTTAGCCAAAATTAATGGTCGTTTAAAATGACGTGCCACTTTTGACAGCCGTAAAAAATGCCTTGCCAATTTTGATAGCCATCAAATTTGCCGGACTTTTTTGACACCTGTTTAAACTGCCATGCCATTTCTGCTAGCCGCCAAAATTGGCAAGCTGGTTTGGCAAATTTTTCACTCTATTATTTTGGCTTGGCAAATTTAGCAGTTGATCAACTCTGGCAGGTAATCTTGGCAGATTTATATCGCTGCTTTTTTTGGCAAAAAGGCCCACTCCTCCTCGAGAAGCTGTGACATATTTTTCAACCATTTTCTGTGCCATCTTCGTTTAACACTTGCGTAATTTTGCCTCGACACTTTTGACTCGTATCTTTTTTTGGTTAGGTTGTTTTTGCCATTTTAGACAGCTGTTGATTTTGGCATGATGAATATTGAAGAATAAACCTTGATGACATTCTTGACAATCATACAAATTGCCATGGCATAATAAATGGGCTTGAAAACTGGCAAATTTGCTTGCCAAAAATAACAGCAAAACTGAAAATTGCAGAGAAAAACCAAACTTTTTAATTCACACTGTCTTATATGTACCTTTACTATTGCACTTTTTTTTTCTTTTGCAATCAACTTTCAAGACTTACATTCTCACGAGAATAACTCCCCAATCGAATGAACTCCCCAATCCCTCCATAACATTTGCTGACCATGAATAAAAAGATCTAGCAATCAATTTTTCACGTGGAAATATTTGTTGCTTTTTCTGTGGCAAAATATCAGGGCACTGACATGAGGCTAAGGCAAGACGGTAAGAACGAGGTTTAGCATATTATTTGCCTCATTTAGAACAGTGTCTTTTAAAAGGGACGCCTATAATTCGTTGGGATGCCTACACTAGAATAGATCAATGATTTCACCTTCAGATTGACTATTTAAGGACATGTGAGTGACATGCTGTAACTCGCAGCCTGAATCGTTCTTTAGAACATAGCAACTTTTGTGCCATAATTCCGAGATATTTGAGCATTCCATGACCTCTCAACTTACGAGGAATATCCTTGCAGTTGAGCACTGTCGGATTGATCATCTTGTTGTTCGCATAGAAGTAGAGACCCGAACAGTTGATCTTGTCCGCCGTCAACCACGAAAGCCCGCTCTTGTACTGCAACGACGACTCAGCATCATTATTTTTTATGTGTACTGGCTCTATTTTCCATTTGTTCTACGCTACCTGGATTTTAGTTTCAAAAAGAAATCGTAACAAAAAAAAATCATTTCTACCAATAAGTATAAAGAGGACAGAGTGACGGTGAAAATACGCTTAAAATTTTGAACGGGATCTTCTACTTATTCCGAGTTCAACGCTTGTCATTAAAGAAGAAGATGATGATGAAGAACTTCTTTTCAATGTATGTTGCATCGCAAGGGACACAAGCGATGCTAATTAGCTAATGGATGCGGTGCATAATATGCGTGTAAATACTCTCATGTTGTGCTGTCGCGATTAGTTGTGATTGAGTCGTCCGCACGTTATCGCCGTAACCTCACACGTCATCACCGTCGCAACCGTGCACGAGCCAAAAGGTCTTCTTCATTCCAACGAAAGCAGTTCATTCCACAGGTACAATTTATTATCATTATTAAAAGTAGGAAATCAAAGTTTTTTTTCTTTTTGGCTATTAATTTCAGGTATTGAACAACCAATTGCGATAGCTTTTTATTCAACAAATGATAGACAGTTGGGGAGAGTCGAGCATGCTTAAATTTAAACGAAAAATGCAGATCTAATGTATGTATGCATCTCGTATCCATTCTCAAGGTGTGTTTGAAGCGCTCGCCTTGATCGCGCAGAAGATCTTCACCCCCGTTTCTGGCAGCCGCTGGCCGAAGGCGCCTAGTTATCAGTAAGGGTCGACCCCGTGGTCGCTGCATCGGATTGTTTTGTTCATGCCGCTCGATACGCCATCCTGAATGGGACGGGGGCAGAGTAATTATGATATCAATTCCTTTTTAAGGATTCACATACGGAATAGACGAGGACAGTCTCGTCGCTCTGGCCGCCTCCACATGTCCATTCAAAGTAGAAATAGGTGCGGTGAATGGGGTTGGCTGTTGGGTCGAGGACGTATCCAGCAGGCAGATAGCCACTGGCATTGTGGTACAACACTTCGAGTGGCCGGCACGCTTTCGCTTGCGCTTAAAGGAGGCTTAAATTAACATAGTATGTAGGCATTTGTAATATGATTAATTATTCATCAAAAATTCATTATATTAAAACAATGGGGGAACGGCGGCTCCCAGAACCTATTTTCCTTCTTTTTTTCGTTCTTGTAATCTTTTGCGAATTTGTCATATGAATGAATGAAACGTTGAATCAACACTAGACTTACCTATCACGCACGAAATTGCTCTACTGGCATTTTGGGACACAGCCATCTGGCCACGAGAGTAGAGCTCGTATTGATGGTCGAGACGTCGTGGAAGCAGATTAGCTCCGTTATAGAATTTGTCCCCATCAAATGGCCCCTCCAAATGAATGGAGAATAGAGCATGTTCACCAATGATTTTGCGATGAAACTAACCAGGACTGGAAGGAAAACGTCAATCTTCTGCGCCCAATAGAAGCCTTCAGGATGTGCACAGGCGTATCGTTTGTGCCCGTCGGCGGTGCAATAGAAGTTGGTGGTAGCGTCTGATCTGACCATGAGAACTATATTTGGAAGCGGCGTGAGCGGCGTCGTGAACGCGTCAACATCCGACGCGCATGCTGAAAGGAAGAAGGAAGCCATCTTGAAGGATAGCGATCGAGTTGAGACACAACATCGATATCCGTTAGAGATAAGAAGCGTTGCCTGGTTGGTGTACAGTCAAAGGTGTACACGAACTCGATGGTGGCGTGCCGCAGGTGATGTTAATGTTTCCGCCAATGTAGAGTCTGGGCGTCTCGTCGTTGCTCCTCCAGAAACCATCAGTTGTGCACGTGAGTGTGTGTGCGTGCTCGAAGAAGTCGAGAGGCGTCGGCTCAACTGTTCCCTGTCAAAGAGGGGAGATTAGAGGCATTGTTATCATGAATAGATTTAGCCTACCTCTCCTAATAATTAAACTAGGAAACTAACGCTAAAACAAAGTCCTTTCCAACGAGCAATTACAATACGAAAAACATTTTGGGAAGTAATCAATGAACTCTTACCATATGATAGTACAAGTAATGATGTTTTTTAACCTTTCTTAAGACGTAGACGGATAGGTGATTGGTGCAACCAATGCTGTCGTTGTCGTAGAATTGTGGTTCTTCCAAACCCAGTTTATCCCGCAAGGAGGGATCGATGTTTCCGATGGGTTTTGGAAATTGGCATAATACAAGACCACGCAATAATTCATTTCGATTAATTTCCCTTTAGTGAATAAACAGGCTGCTCAAGTTAAGCAGTTATGAAGTAATTATGTGCTACATTTGAGCTGTGCACCCTCAATGTCAGTGTTACAGAGGGAATTGTGAAAGAACTAACGTTGTGTGATGCACATGAGCCGAGCCAAGTTAGCCGTACCCATGATGGTGCCATCTTCAAGACGCCAGACACGAGCTGCCGAATCGCACGTCAGCACAACTGGCCGAACGAACCCCACGGATTGTGTGCCATTGATGTAGCCCTGAATTCAGAAGTGAACTGAACAATCAGATCTCCAGAAAGGAGCGTTTATTTTGGCGAGGAACGTTGTTTTCTGTTCGTGCCGCCTAACCACCATGCCGTTACTGTTGCTCTCGATAACTCCTAGCTTGAGATAGTAGGTATTGTCTATCGTTTCGTATGCAA
This sequence comes from Allodiplogaster sudhausi, assembly GCA_945643635.1. Taxonomy (NCBI): domain Eukaryota; kingdom Metazoa; phylum Nematoda; class Chromadorea; order Rhabditida; family Diplogasteridae; genus Allodiplogaster; species Allodiplogaster sudhausi. The sequence goes on from CALZFC010000248.1 coordinate 7,999,974, forward strand.
CAGACGGCGTCGGGCAGGCTCCTAGATCAAATGTTCGCTATCTGCATCTTATTTATCGCGTTATTCTTGTTTTCTTCTACCTTGTGGCTATTTAATGGTAGTGATATGAAATGGCATATCCATGGAATTATGCAGAATATCTTATATTGCCACTCTTCAATACATGGCGCAAGAACTTATTGCCATGCAAACAGTACTTGTGGCAGTTAATGTACAGTATTTATTTTTTTCACAAGGCTTGGCATAAGAGCAGTGGAAGGAATGCGACAACAAATACTGTACATTGGCTGCCACAAGTACTGTTTGCATGGCAAAACACAAGAACGAACTTGGCGCCTTGCAGGTGAGTTGTGGAGTCGTGTAAAAAGCGTTGTTGTAGTCCTTAAATTGCTTATTTACAGAAGTGCAAGTAAGCGTCGAAGATAACTTAGTGACGGTGCCGTTCAGATGTTTAATCTCAAGTTATGGTGACGTCTAGCCAATATGTTTATATGAGCTGAATGTTGTTTGTTGCACACTGTATCAAGAGGAGAACGTTATTTCATCGATTTCTTCCTGAATATTTGTTTTGTTGCCAACGTCTCATTCGATGGCAAACGTAACTACATACCTCTCCGTAAAAGTTGTCCGGGCAGCGAACGTAGGTGCAGTTGGTATAGCTGTTGGATCCACGCACCGCCTTCGAGCTACAGTAGTGGCCAGGAGGGCACTCGGATACGGGTGGCATTGTGTACATACATTCGTCGCATCCTGAAAAGGTTCTTGATTGCACGTAATAAATGAATATCTCACTGATGACTTACTTAGCAACTTACGTGGAAGGTCCTTGCAGTTTAGCATGGTCTGTTTGATGATCTTGTTGTTCGTGTAGTACTGTCCACCCGTGCAGTTCACATTATCCGCTGTCAGCCATGAGAGACCGCTCTTGTACTGCAAACAGATTCGCATGTTTAATTGCTCTGAATACAATTTGGAAATTGATCCAAAATTAATTTTTGTTTATTAATTTACGCTATTTCTACAAGTGCTGATGTTCTTCATGTTGTTATTAAAGCTAATCGTTAAATTTCGAATAGTATTGCAGTGATATCAAGAGCATTTTCGAGGAGTGCCTATTTGAGGTGGAGACTGTAATGACTGACAACTGGCTGTGAAAAGGGTTGCAAACGACGCAGGCGTCTTCGCGAAGTCTACTCGGATTGCAAACGACGCCAGTCTGACAGTTGGCGCTGCCGACAGTGCCATTGGCGGCCGGGATCGGCGGACACAAGCATGATTCTGGAGATAGAGAAAACTGTTTATTCACCATTCATGTCAATGTGCTCATGGGAAGGGAGTGATAAATTCCATGACACATTGGTATTAAAAAAAGGTTTTAGGACATGCTCTAGAAAGTCAAGAATAATTGAACTTTTATTGTAGTCAACTTCATCATGGGAAAGAACTGGAGCAATAAAAGTGCACAATGGCTGTATAAAAGCGGCCGATTTGTCCATTTCGTCGTCAGTCTTCCTATTCTTCTCCTCAAGGGATCACCGGAACTACTGAGGTTACTTTCACTTCCTTGTTCCCTGTCACTCTCCCACAACGTTCTTCACTTCTGACCAGATTTTCTCTCGTCCTCCCTTCCCTTTCCATTTCGCCTTCACCCTTTTTGCCTCCTCTTTGCTCTTCAACAATCCTTTACTCACTCGTCGTTTGCATCTCATCCTCCCTACTTCCATTTCATTTCCTCGCTCTTACAGTAGTAACCTTTTCCTAGTTCTTTTGTAATAGAACCACAAGTCCTCGACCTGGTTTAGACATGTGAAGTGAAATTTTTTTGTGTCATGGTCAAAATTTAAAGTTAAACAAATTCAAATTTCTACCTGAGAAAACTGAAAATAGTTTGCACATTTAAATATAAATATATAGATCTCTTTTTGCGGTGACCCTGGAAGTCTGGCGGAAATGACGACGGCGACCGCTGAGACTTCCGAGTTGTCATTCGAGTTTTTCAAGAGCCATCTTTTATATAGACGTTGTTTCTTTTTAAATATTGCCTTCTTCAAGATATCCTTTCTATTCCACATTCAGCTCTCTTCTCCTCGCCGTTGGAATCGTCGTCTGCGTCCTTGCCCTGTCTCCGTAGTAAAGTGTCTCTGCTTTTGAGTGAATTGCTTTTGAGTGGATGGGTCGCTGATATGAGGCTAATCTGTCTGGTCTCTCGCAGAGTCACATACTTTACTTTGTGCATGTAAGCGAATTGTGAGAAGGTGAGAGGGATTAAGAAGAGCCTTGTTGGCCTCATTCTTTGAAGAAAATAGAGGCGAGGAGGCAACATTAGAGTCCCTTCTAATGTACACAGTTAAAACGGATCGAAAAACTAATTAATTATGTTGATTTGAAAGAAGAAAATAAGGTAACGAGACATTTTCGAATAAAAACGAAAAAAATTGTTTGTACTAATTTTTTCGGCCTCCCCGGAAGGTAGGGTCAGGGGAAGGAAAGGCGAATGTCTTATTTGTCAGGTAACTCAATAATAAATTTACCATTTGCATCTTTCTCTACGATCTGCACATTTTCAGTCAAATATCTTGCTAATATACATTTCACATTGAAAGGTTCGATTCAGAGATTTTCTCTGAATCGAATTCTCTGTCAGCTCCATTTTTAACCTTCTCTCTTTGCACAATAAGCACCAGATTAACCAGTTAATATTCATCAAAAATGCGCTCTTTAATCCTAACTAATTAAATCTATTTGCAGCGCCTGCCCTTTTTCTCGTCATTCATTCATGTAACCTCTCCTTTGGTTTCTTGTTTTTGCTTCTTAAACTGCTGCTTGAATTGCTATCCTTTATAGCATTTATAAATGTCATAACAAAAAGGACTATCATTGTAGAGGCATCTACCATTATAATGTTTTTGTTGCATGACTTCTTAGTTGACCGGAAAGTAGGCGAATGTGCTTCTGCGAAATATGAAGCAAATAATACGGCATGAATAGTTTTGACGACGGCGTGGACGTGGCCAAGCGTGAAGAGCCCCTCGGAACGTTTGTTAAACGAAATGTCGGCGGAGGCCGCGAGAAGAGACAGTGGAGGTGCACTGACTGTGCACCGGACACTGAAAAATTGTAATTCCGTAACATGGTGGAACCGTCTGAAAAATTCCGTGCAAAATCAATGTTGGTATGCAATTCAACCGGAATAAACTGGGAATGAATTTTACTTGAAAAAACGACAGTTTACTGCGGCGGCGGAAGTAAATACATATTTACATAATATCAACGATATTTAATGGGAAATCGCATGTTATGGGACAAGTTCACTTCTAGAAGAAGTGGTGACAAATAGAAAGGAATAAGAAACTGTTAATCAGTGTTGAGAACGTTTACCGAGTTCGCTGTCGGCTCCAGCGTAGATGGGTCACAAATATGCAAAAGCATGGGCATGGAAGGCGCGAACCGGATCTGAGTGGATTGAACTCCGTACTCCGTGGCGTGCTGAATGTTCATCGTTATCGTCGATACTTCCATTCTTCTCTTAATGAGATCTCTTATTCGTCACCGCGCCTTCAGTCAAGTACAGAAAAAATAAATAAAAAATAAAAATATTGCTCCATGTTACCATTACATTTTTTACATTTCTAACAAAATTGATTTGTCAATTGTTCATCATGAGAAAAGAACATGTTAACAAAGCCGTTTTTTCAATGATTCTCAATTGTTATGAATACGGAGAAAGCAAAAGTAACCTTGGCTTGATGTCGAAGCATTTCAAGAAGTATGCAAAATGAGGCAGATTCAAGCTGAGTTTATGTCATGCTTCAATTCTCGCGTGTATGGCGAGAGAAATCTAAAAAGTGACTAATATGAAGTAATAAAGAGACGAACAAGCGAAAACAATTCATCACTAATCGCAGCAATTTGTATAAAAAAAGGTCTGCGACAGCAAAAAAAATATTAAATGGCTTCTTGCACTTGGAGACTGACTAGGAATGCCATGCAAACATAATATGGCATTGGGATAGCACCAGTTATGTTTATTAGAGAAAGGGCAAGAAGGAAGGCAGCGTGAGGACATTACGTTACATCCGTATCTCTCTCTCTATCTTTTCTCTGCTAGTAAAGTAAATGCAGTCCCAATTTATAGAGAGAGAGAGAGAGACAGTCAGGAATAGAGAAACCATTTGTGGTCTCTCAGGTAATGGGAGAGCAATGAGAATACGGAGGTTAGAGAGGAGCAAACAACCCAGGCATGCGTGCATTATGGGCCACATAGTCCTTCAGTGTTGCATGCCGAAGAGGGCTTTTTGGCTCTCATTGTCAATACTTTCTTTCATTCTTGAAATTTATTCCTATTCAACATTTCTGCAATATCTTCCTCGGGCACCTATGCTTCTCTCTACCTTTCTTTCTCTCTCGCTCTCTCTTTCGCTCACTCTCTCTCTCTTTCTTTTTCTCTTTCTTTTATGTTTCTCGCTCTTTCTTTCTTTCTCTCCCTCCCTCTCCCTCTCGCAATGTCGAATGTGTTCTTTTGTATGTATGCACATATAAATTCAATGCACATTTCAGATTCATATCGCCATTAACGCGATGTTATTTTCCTCCTGGCAGCATATATCTGCCTCAATGATTGCGAGTGTCTTTTCGACCAGCAAGAAGTAAGCTGAAAAATTATTTAAAAGTAAATAATGTATCCCGACCCGAACATCCGTAATCGATGTATCATCTTAAGCAGCGTTTTTTTTTGCTTTCAGAATATGAAAGGTGAGTTCATCCGTCAGTGATTTTTGCCGATGAGATGGGAATTTTCAGAGACGACGAAGGTCTTGTAATACTCTCGAGATCAATCGTTATCATCTCGTCTGCTCTAGTAATGTAGAATGGCTTCCATCCGGGATTGTTCATGAAATAGAGATGAATTCTACTTCGCTGTAAGTCAAAAAGTCTTTCACTATTTCTTGTTTTACTTTTATTTTACTAAATTATCAGCAATTTTTTTTACTCTTGCACTTAAACGAGATCGATAATTTTTTTTCCCGATTTTTGCGTTAATCTAATTCTTTTTTTGATATAAGAAATAACTCTGAAATTAATAACAGTTCGTGTAGCGGTGCAGCGATGAGAACTGGAACATGCGCGAATGCAGTTCGAGTCAGTCTCTCCTCCCTGGCTCTTCGTGAGCGGCTGCTTCTATCATTGCTTCTATCACTCCGGTCGAACTTCTTAATCTTCAAGGCTCACTACGGGCACTAAGCCTCCGCCCTTCTCGCCCACCGCAACGATCTCCAACGTACAAGAAGCTTCCCATCTAATCTCTCCAGGCGACTACAACATCATCTTCTTTTCGCGAGCATTGTCTGCTCGTTTACTATTTTACTATATACATATATTCACATGTTTGTAGGTATTTTATTATTATCATTAATTTTTTCATTATATTATCGTCTTGCAAATATGTACATATGTACATACGACATAAATATGCACGTATATGCAAGATCCTGTAGTTATGTAAATCAAATCGGATAGGATTTCATAAACGATTTTCGAGCTTTTTTTTATTTTTGTTTAGAACAGCAAATTACTCTAGCAATTAACAGCGGTTCGTGTGGCGATGCATGGACGAGATGTGGTGGTTGCGCGAGTATCCAGCTGGATTCTTGGATGGTACGCTAGGGTCCATTGGCTGAGGAAACGTTTTGAAAACGGACCTCACCAAAACCGTGACTCATCAGAGAAGTCGGAGCCGCAGGCAATCAACTCCGATCGATCTTCCTCATTTATGTATAAGACGATTATATGCAATGGACTCGACGCCCTTCTCACCGTCCATTACCTCACCGTCTTCTCTGCAAAAGTCTCTTTTCTCCTCCATAAGCTCCGCTCTCTATCTCTTTCTTTATAAGACTGCTAAGAAATTGTGATGAGACTGTAAGCTAATCATCTTCTTTCTTTCTCTTCGTTTCCAAATCGCTCAGTTCTATTCGTTGCATCTCAGCTGTAAACTGATTGTTAATTCATAAAGGATATTTGCCTTATTCTTTTGGCAGTGTTTGACACACCTAGAATAGAGAGGAAAGATGACTTAAAACCTATAGACTGAATACTTTACAAAATATTCTTAGGAAAGCAATTACGTGCACCATGCAAAAAAAAAGTAAAAACATAACGTGTAACGTGCTAATAATAACTGCCATACTCTCTCTCTCTCTCTCTCTCTCTCTCTCTCTCTCTCCCTAACTCTCAACGATGTAAAGGGGGCAAGCTTCCATACTCTCTATATTTCTCCGATGCCTCTTTCTCTGTCTCGCTCCCTTTCTCTATATATTTGTTTATCTGCATTGTTTTAATAAATTAATAGACAAGGGAGAGACACTTAACCGAGAGAATTGCGCAATCAGATAAATAAGAGGCTCGCAACAAGGCGGCCAATGTGATGATGCATAGGGCACCAAAAAAAAGAACATTAGAAAGAAAGTAAAATATGTATCACAATTAATTAGTTGCCATAATTATAACACGAATAGATAATTCAACGAGAGAGGACATGATTCTTAATGAGAAGGCGAGCAGATGGCAACGATAAATCAAAAATATTGTCGGGCAGTCTATTCCAAGAGTCGACAATCCTATTTGCAAAAAAGTTCATATACATGCTAGAATGAAACTTGAACTTACGCAGCTTAAAGCGATGTCCTCTAGTAAACCCAACTGGTGAGAAACTAAATATATCAGTTGACTTGATACCATATAGGCCTTTAACAATCTTATAAGCAACGACAAGGTCATTATCTCACGGCGGGCATAGAGCGGCTCTATATTTACAAACGCTAAACGCTCACTGTAGGGGAGGAGGGAGAGACCGCATCTTTTAAAGGCAAGTCGCGTGAAGCGCTTCTGAATGTTCTCAATCTGGTTAATAAGGTAAATTTGGCTACGGGACCATACTTCCATGCAAAATTCAAGTAAAGGGCGAACATAAATGACAAATAAACGAACTAGAAAAGTGATATTGCGAGATCTAAAGTTCCTTAGTATATGGAAGAAAGCTCTACTTGCTCGTCTACAAATCAAATCAATATGGTTTTGGAAAGAAAGATCATTAGACATTTGGACCCCAAGGTCACGATAAGACGAAGTGGGAGGTATAGGCTGAGAAAGTAGGGTAGGTTGAAAGGGTGGGTGGGCTGGTCCAATGGCCATGAACATCGTCTTCTTGAAGTTGATGGCGAGTCCCCAGTCGGATGACCACTCGGCAACACAGTCGAGAGCGCGCTGCAGAAGCACAGTATCTGCAACAGTATATATTTTAGCATCATCAGCATAAAGTGTACAGAATGAGCCAATGGGTAAGTAGTCGGGAAGGTCATTAATGTAAAGAAGAAACATAAGTGGGCCACAGACGCTTCCCTGAGGGACTCCAGAAGGAACCGCGTATTCATAGGAAAGTTCCCCGTCCACTATTACCCGCTGTGTTCTATCGGTGAGGAAAGAAGAGAGCCAACGGAGGAGAGAGCCAGATATACCATAGCAGGAGAGCTTCTTAATAAGAAATGGGAGAGGGATAGTGTCAAATGCTTTAGAATAGTCAATATAGACAGCAGATACAAAGGAGGACGAGTCAACCGCGGAGTGCCAGGTGGAGAGAGAGGAAAGCAGAGCAGAGGCGCATGATTTTCTCCTACGAAAGCCGTGCTGAGAAGGAGAGAGGAGGCCATGTTCATCAAGATAAGCAAATAGCTGCTTGCACACAATGCGCTCAAATGTTTTAGAAATGCCTGAGGTAAGGGAAATGGGTCTATAATTAGCAGGGTCGCTAATGTCGCCTTGGCGCTTATAAATGGGCTTAACATGAGCTGTTTTCCAGAGAGAAGGACAAATGCCATGAAGGAGGAATCGGTTAAAAAGTATAGTTAGAGGAACAGAGATAGCTACAGAAGTGCCTTTAAGAAATGCATAGGGAACTCCGTCAGGAGTACAAGAGTTTCGAAGGGGAAGACTTCTAAGCATATGGTGAACTGCAACGGCTGAGAAGTCTAAATAATCAATTCGTGCAGATGTCCTAGATGGGAAGGAATTACATGCAAATGGTGAGGGTATGGAGGAGGAGTAGGATAATTGGAAAGAATTAGCAAAGCAGATAGCCTTTTCGGAGTTGTCAGATAAAGTGCGGCCAGAAACACGATCTTTAATTGCACTAATAGTAGGTTTTGCCTTGACGTGGCCGTTAACAAAGCTGAAGAATGAACGAATAGAACATGATGAGACGGCACGTTTCTCTTGGTCACGCTGATAAATACGTATAATCTTTTTTTTGTTTTCAAGAGAGAAAGCGCGAACACGTTGCTGTCGCTCGAAGAAGTCGCGTCGGGCCGAGTGTAGTCTCTGGCCTCAGGCCTCCTTATACTTAGCATACGAAGATTGTTGCCACCACGTCATTGATCCTTTCTTTATTCCTTTTTATTTTCTAATTTATTTATCGAATGCTTCTATACGAACTTAATGTTTCTCTAAGATAAAAAAAAATAATATCTCCGTTGAAACTTCAGGCTGAGAAGTGCTAGAAAAGGAATAGTAACATGGAATCATAAAACTTTTAAGAGTTATCAAAAAATAGCGTTAATCCGCGACTAAGAGAAAGGAATACGAAAATGTTAATCAATTTTAAGAACGCTTACCGAGTTCGATTTCCGCTCCGCTCTAGATGGGTCACAAATATGGCAAGGCATGGGCATGGCTTGCGCGAATCGGATCTTAAATCGATGTCTTCACTTTGAGAAATCTAATGGAATGTGCAATGGGACATTCCATTACATTTCAAGCCAGTCATTTCTTGTCGTTTAGCTGATCGACCAGTATCAATTGTTAACAGTGAACTTGCTTGTTACTGCAGCTCTCGACTTAGCCAGAAAGGAAAGAATTGACATCACAAGACTTTACTTCTAATTCAGTCAACTACCGTTGCTCAATTCTTCGTGTGACCGTTTCACTCTTCGTTCAAAACTCTACTTTCTTCTTCCGTGCATGACGAGGCAACTGCGGCTAACAAGCACATTAATCTTTTCGTCCTCGGCATGAGGATCGTTGCAACGTTTCAGCTGAACGAAATCGCGTGGCCAAACGTTAAGGAAGATTTCATTTTCAGCCGACCGTGAGAGAAATTTCAACGAAATGAGTAAAATATGCTTCAGAAACTGAAACTAAATTTCTTTACTTCACAACCTATAAAGTATGGAAAAAATAAGCATATAACTGATGTGATAAAGTGCACGTGCAGACCTGTATGTTTTAAAGTGAAAATGGCATCTTATACACACTCCCCTCTCATTTCATTCTTGATGTCTTGATCTATGAACGAATCGGCTATCTAAGTGAGCGCGATGAAGGTAACACCGGGAAGGAAGTGAATACGACAACTTGATAAATGCTATTTACTCAAGAAAAATTTAAGAGAGGCACGCGAGAGAGAGAGAGAGAACTTTTTTTTCGATCTTCTTCAAAGAAATCCTAAGCGATCGGGTGTATTATATAAGACCGGGTTCACGACGTGTGGCCGTCCTTTGGTATGACAACATTTCTTCAAACACTCACTATGCGCTTCCTCATAATCCTGCTCGTGGTCCTCGCAGTAGTCGCACAATCGTTAGTCAATTTCCAATTTCCAACTTGAAGAATCATTTTGTTTGACTGATTGATTGATTTTCAATTAATTAATGAAAGCTCGAGCGTTGAAAAGATAATAATGACAGTAAAACACAGGAAAATTTTTATAATTTACCAGTATATTTTTATATTTAATTTCCAAACAATTAGTGAATCGCTTGGTTTGAAGTGAGATGACATTGTTCAAAAAAAGTAAGCTAAACATCCCTTTCCAAGTATTTTGCCGGTTGAAGAGGTGGTTGCTACTTAAAAATTCAATATTCCGCCGTATGCAGGATTGCTCCTCTTAATCTCAATAGTCACTTCTTGTTTACTCCCTTCGCAATCGCTATCTCGCTTCATCCGACCGCGCTGCATTTCTTTTTCTCTCTCTCCCTCTCTCTCCCTCTCTCTCTCTCTCCCTCTCTCTCTCTGTATCTCTCTATCTCTTTTATCTCAACTCTCTCTCATTCTCAGCCTTTCCCCCTATCTCTCTCTCTCTCTCTCTCTCTCTCTCTCTTCTTGCAGGCCTTCTGCTTCTGCAATGACTGTCGGCTCTGAAGTGAACTGCGATTTCTTCTACTACTTTGCTTACGGAAGCAATCTACTGAAAGAGCGCATTCGTTACCAGGTTCTTCTCTCTGTCCCTCTGTCTCTCTTTAGATTCGCTCCTCTCTTTCTCTCTTTCTCTCTCTTTCTCTTTCTCTCTCTCTCTCACTCTCTCTCTCTCTCTCTCTCTCTCTCTCTCTCTCTCTTCTCCGTCGTTCTCGCTCCTCTCTCTCCTCTCTAACGAATTCTTGCTCCTCTCTCTCTCTCTCTCTCTCTCTTTCTCTCTCTCTCTCTCGTGCTCGCTCCTCTCTCTATCTCTCGTTCTCTCTCTCTCTGTCTCTATCTCTCGTTCTCTCTCTCTGTCTCTCTCTATTTCTCTCTCTCTCTCTTTCTCTCTCTCTCTCTCTCTCTCTCTCTCTCTCTCTCTCTCGTTCACGCTTCTCTCTCTCTCTCTCTCTCTCTCTCTCTCTCTCTCTCTCTGCAAGCTACTCTCCAATTCCTCCCTTCCAGCAAAAGGGAGCCGAGTTCGTTTCCATCGGCCGCCTGGCCAACTTCCGTCTGGTGTTCACTGGTTTCTCTAGCCGTTGGCAGGGCGCGGTCGCATCCATTATCGAGTCCGAGAATGATGAGGCGGGTTTTTTTCATTCATATGTATATATCACTCTTAAAGAATTTTTTTTATCACTATTAGAAGTATGTCTTCTCGGTATCAAAGATTTATCAAAAAATTTCTTTTATTGTGTGAGAATGCATTTTAACGAAGAGTTATTTTCGGTGTGGGGCTGCGTGTGGGGAGTGCCGAACGCGTTCGACGAATCGCTCGACCAGCAGGAGGCCGGCTATCGTCGACTCACTGGTAATTACCATTTTTTATTCTGATAAAAATTTTTTTTGGTGAATGAACGAGTCTGAATTTTTTTATTCATAATGCTATAGCAGCTTTAAAATATTTTAATAAAAATATTAAAAGTTCATTGTATGATATGATTCTCTGTTTTTATTTCTTGCTGATCATGTCTGTTCCGATCATGGCCGCCTCGGGCGCTGTGATGAAATGCCGAACCTACCAGCTTCCAGACGTGACCGCCTTCGCGCTTCCATCCCTCCATTACATGCACGTATGTAGGCTTTTTAAAGACTTATTATTGCTGTGATTAATTTGATCTCGTATTGTTAGAGGATCATGAAAGTCAAACAAGGTTTTTTTGTTTCTCACTATGATTATTTTTTATTAAAGCAGCACGAAACAAAGATATCTATTTGAATTTACCGACTGTTGCTGTCCAGTCTCATTAAAGCTCGCTCTTTTATTCAAGCAAAAAAGCGCGAGTTCAAGATTGAGCTTATGAGACCGGGCTTTTAAATGTTTTTTTTGCTTGCTTACAGTAACCTGCCTGATTCAGGTGATCGTGTCAGGAACCGCCTGCCTCAGGCATACATTCAAAAGCTCACCGACCTACCGACGAACGATTTTCGCTCACGTCTGGACGGCATTCAACTCGCAAGCCTCGATCAGCTCTACGAACAGTTGAAGAGGAGATAAAGAACGGGTCCCAAGTGGATTAGGTAGGATACTGTAGCTTGTGGTATTTATTACATGTTATTAGGGAAATATTAAATGTGTTACCATAAACTATATTGTTGTTGTCATTATGTGGACAATCGCGAGCTAATCTTATTAAATAATGCTGTAGTCTGATATGTTTATAGTTAAAAAAAATATATAGAAGTCTCGGTCTGTCTTTAGTATTATTTTGCTGCTTAATAGGTGTTTTCCTAAATTGTTTGCTTTGAGCATGAAGTGTCTTCCTGGTTGAACTGTTAACTTTCGTTCGTGACTAGAATTGAATAAACAGAACTTTGAATGAATAGTTCATGTGATGATGAAATTTTTTATTCCAGATACATTTGTGCCCCTTCGTCTTGAGAGATTTTGGATGAAAGTGAATGAAGAGTCCAATATTCCACGTTCTTCGTGCATTTCGATTACATTAACCTTCACTCACAGTCCGTATGAAAGGAAATACTCCTAAAGAAATCATTCCATCATCACTTTCCGCTCTTGAGAGGTCGGCTTTTACATCGCTCTCCTTCCCCGCCACACTCTCTCCCATCTCTCTCGCCCCTCATCTCTCCACTTTCCTCTTGTCCTCTCCCCCTTCCCATGCTTCTCAAGACTGCGCTTCTCTTCTTCTACTTCTGCCAGCCCATCCGTGCTGTTAATGTAAACTTTCAAAAAGCTTTCTGAGACATATAAATAACAAAATAAACACATTCCAAACTTTTTCAAAATTTGTTGGCTTTCGATTGTGCGATTTTTTCTTGCCTTTCAGTGGTGCCATATACCGCCAGTGTTGTCCTTGGAAAATCCGGGTGGCTGCCTACAGACTGGCCATGAACTGCCAATGAACTGCGCACTCGACCCGCACGACAACAGCCTTTGCCCTTGCTATCCTAACTACTGCAACCTTGATAATCTCAAATTAAAATCCGATAGCATGAAGAAGCAACTGGTCGCGAGATACAAGGTTTTAATCCAGCCATTTAAAAAAGATTTTTTCATTAGAATCTCGAAGCGCATTTTGACGTTGCTGGGAAAAACTCGCGCTTGTTAATATGTTTTAAGCGCACGGATATTGGAAACTGTTTCGAAGGAGTTGACCGCAACAATGACCACGGCGGCCCCGGCCACCGAGACAAGCAGTCAAACCATGATAATAACTGAAACAACGCCAATCACTGAAAATGCGCCAAGCACTCAAACCTCGCTCTCCACTTCATCGCCGCCAGAGTTAACAGCGTCTCCTTACAACGTCTACATCAAGCCGCCACAGGCACTCATCGTTCTCCATACTTACTGTCTCAATAAATAGCCCAAAGTTCGTATTCAGGCTACTTTATATCGCTTCAGGTGTCATTAATCAAAGCGATCGTTGGTTATGTGATTCTCGCTGCCGTCTTCGTTATTGCCCTCGTTCTTGTCCTGGGTACGGTAGCTTTAATTTTTTTTTAAATCAAATGAACTCCATCTGTGTCAGTTCAGTGATGTGGTACGTGAGCAATCGCCGCATGAAGAATCGCCAGGCCGCCGCCCTCTCTTCTTCAGCTCCGCCCAAGCCTGCGAAGCCGCAAATTCAAGGCAATCAAATAACCGTGCGTAATTTTTGAAAGAGTTTTCCTTTCTTTAAAAAATCGAAATCATTTGCGCAAAGATATTTTAGGTCCTCGTCGATGCAAATGCTAGTCAGATGACATCCACCGAAGGGACTTCTAGTTGCGCTTCTGAGGTGTGACCTGTATTTACTGAAGACCACCTTTAACTGTTCAACTTCATGAGACTTCCTCCTTATTTATTAAGATTACTACAAGCAAAGAGACTACGGGCGCGTCTGCGGAGAGGGCGGAGACTCCCGTGAGTACTACGCCAATTTATTTCTTCCTATGGTTTTCCATGGTTTTTTTTGCTCATTTTGACATTTAATTGCTGTATTTTTACGCCGTTATTTCCAGGGTCCGAATACTACGTGCAGTACCGAGACAACTGGCATCACGTTTGGCTCCGTAATGCGATTTCTACTTTTGGCATTATTTATTAAACATTTCTTATCGCCTATGTCGTTTTGAATCTGCCTGATTTTTAGTGCCTGGCAGTGACGCCCAAAACGTCTGAGGCGTCTTTTAAGATGCACGAAAAGAAGCCGGAGGTACATTTAATAAAAAAATTTACAATCCGACGGAAACCTCACGAGAACTTGAAAGTAGATTTTGGGGATCCAATTGAACCGGTTTGAAAAAAAGTGTACTTTTTTCAGAGCTTGCCACTGCCCCCGAAGAAGCCACTGGAGAAGAGCGAGAATAAGAAGAGAAATGAGAAGACGAAGACGAAAGAAGAGAAGTCAGCGCAACCCGACGACTTTGTTCGTGTTAGTTAATCAATAAGCGTTAATTTATTTTGAATTTAATTTTTTTAGATAATTAATTAATTATAATTACTTGTTGTTCAGTATCGAAAATTGAAAAAAGTGTAAATTAAATATAACACCATTTGTGCATACGAATTACGTTATTTATTTACATTTCGTTTTATTTGTTTCAGCGAACAGAGGACACTCAGACAATATGATAGAACTTCATATAACCTTCTTTGTCTGCCGCCTCACTCCCCTCCTCTCTCCTTGTCTCCACATCAGAATGGTTGTGGATGATAGAGAGCAACGAGGACGATAAAGAATGAAAACAAATTCATTTTTGTCAGCTCCACAAGATAATACAGAAGAAATCCATATAATGTTTTTGAAATCCATATGCTTTATCCAGTTTTTGGCAAGTAACAGTAAAAAAAAAGTTTCCTGAAAAATACATTTCAAAAAGTTCAATTAGATTAAAGCGTATTAATTATATTTCTTCGAGCATAGCCATTTGGTACTTTTTTTAAGTTTTGAGCAAGGAATCCAACATTGAAAAGAATGTTGAGAACGGTAATTTCCAAAAGCTAGTAAGCGAAAAAATCTCGAACACCCACACGAAGCGGATTATTTTCAATGAGTCACAATGTTTTAAAGGATGATTTGTATTTGACGAGTTTACAGTGAATAAACGTTGACAATTTTCATTACCAAATTTTCAAGGAGAGACGTGGTTTAAATAGCTAGGAAAAATAATTGTAATTTGTTAAACTAATGATTGTTTTCTTTTTTTGTTTGGGTGGATAAGAAGCATAGGTATATCCACGAAGATGAAGAGGAGGAATGCTGGCAATTGTGTTGCAGTCTCCGGCGATGCCTTCGCATACGGCCAGGATATTGTTTGAAGAAAAGTAAATATATACATATACTTTATACTGATAAGTTTTACCTTTTTTTTTAAAATATCATCGTACTTTACATCCAGGAGGACACCAAAAACACAATCGAGTGACTCCGGACGACGCTGCCAAGCATTTCCGCCGTGAGTGCTTCCAGGGAAGCTGCATGGACCGCCGCATGAACCTCCCATCACGTACAATCTGAATCATCGCAATCTTTAATAAAGCACATGGCAAATCTGCCACCTTTGTCTGCACAATACGAGAAAATGAAAATATTCATATACTAGGAATGAAAAAAACAAGGAGAAAAGCATGAAAAAAGACGAGTAAGACAGTTGACTCTTTTACTGCTGCTTCTCTGACTTGATGTCAGAGGCATAATGAGAAGAATCACAATGGGAGAGAGAATGAGAGAGAGAGAGAGATGAAAAATGAGAACGGGAGACTTTGTGAGAGGTATTCTAGAAACAGAGATGAGCAAAGTGAAATACGCTTTTAAAAATTAAACTGAAAATTTAATCACATTGAGGCTTGTTAATCGCGTCTTAGCAAATGTAAAAAAAAATAGTTCGTCTTCTTCTTTTGAATCTTCTTTTTTTTTTGTCATTTCTCGTATTGTTAGTACCACGTCTTTCTCTCTCTCTCTCCCCCTCTCTCTCTCACTCTCTCAGTCTCTCCAAGTCTCACTCCTTCTGTCTCTTTCTCTCTCTCTCACTCTCTCTCATTCTGTTGTTTTAGAGCGACGACGGGCGCTTCTCCTTAGCCGATCGGCTGTCCGGGGATACGCAACAGATTGCCATGGAAGCAAAATGGGATTCGTCCGGATTCAAAGCGGCAGAGTGGCGGAGGAAAATGAAATACAGAGAGAGAGAGGGCGAGAGAGAAAGAGAGCGAGAGAGAGAGAACGAGAGAGAGAGGGGGAGAAAGAGAGAAAGAGAGAGAGAGAGAGCAAAAAAAGAGAGCGAGAGGAGGACAGCAAGAAAAATATTACTGGCTGAATTCTGGCCATCGTAAGCAACGCTGCCACTCTCCTCTGAGTCTTCCGAAGCATAAGGTGAAGGAAGATCTCGTGAATTAAGAATGCTATTTGGTTCTCTGCATTTCGAAATGTTAGTTACACATGAACTTTTGCCATTTAATTTAAATGTGCTTACAAATTACAAAAGTGTAAACTTCATTGCAAACAATATTAACAGATTAATTCAGGTTCTTCTACTCTTTCTGGTGCTTGAAATCTCACGACCTCTGTGGAAAATTGCATATGTTAAGCCAATCTATAAACGACAAGGTAACGCTAGCGACCCCAGTAATTACAGACCCATCTCTCTTACATCCGGAATCTCTAAGACATTCGAGCGTCTAGTATGCAGACAGTTATTCTCTTATTTAGACGAGAACCGCCTCCTTTCTCCTTCTCAGCATGGCTTCCGGAGTAAAATGTCTTGCGCTTCTGCTCTACTTTCCTCTCTCTCCGCCTGGCAAGCGGCTGTTGATTCTTCCTCTTATGTTTCTGTCCTATATATTGATTACTCTAAGGCTTTTGACAGCATTCCCATTGATCTTCTCCTCCTTAAGCTCTCCAGTTATGGTATCTCCGGTTCTCTTCTTCGTTGGCTTTCCTCGTTTCTTAATGGTAGATTACAACGCGTTATAGTTGATGGCGAATTATCGGAAGAGTATCCAGTCCTTTCTGGGGTACCACAAGGTAGTGTATGCGGTCCTCTAATGTTCTTAATCTACATAAATGATCTGCCTGATTGTCTACCAATTGGCTCATTCTGTTCTTTATATGCTGATGATGCCAAACTCTATACAATTGCAGACACCGCTCTTCTTCAGCGCGCCCTCGAATGCCTCGATCAGTGGTCGACAACATGGGGACTCCGCATCAACCTGAAGAAGACGATGTGCATGCCCGTTGGCACTGCCCATCCCCCCTTCCAACCAATCCTCCACTCCTCTCCAGTACCCCTTACGAATTCTTATCGTGACCTCGGTGTTCAGATATCTAGTGATCTATCATTCCATAGTCATATTGACATAATTTGTAGGAAGGCAACAAGAGCCTCCTTTCATATTTTGAGGAATTTTCGGTCACGCAATCTAAACTTTCTAATTCGTCTTTTTGTCGTATATGTCCGCCCACTTGTAGAGTTCTGTATGGAGATCTGGTCCCCTCATCAAGTGTGTCTTATCAGACAGATTGAGAACGTTCAAAGACGTTTCACTAGATTAGCATTTGCCAGATGTGGACTCTCTCTGTCGTACCACGAACGCTTAGAACATGTTCACTTAGAGTCTCTATCAGTCCGCCGGGAGATCAATGATCTCTTTGTAGCCCTTAAGATTGTAAAAGGGATATATGGCATCAAGGCCAATGATATATTTCATTTTCCATCCTCGAACTTCACTCGCGGCCATCGCTTTAAATTGTGCAAGTTCAAATTTAGAAGCAGCATATATATGAATTTCTTCACAAATAGGATAGTTGATGTGTGGAATACTCTCCCCGTTGTTTTGTTTACACTTTCCCTGCCGGGTGCTCGTAACTTAATTAAGAACGTTGTGCTCTCTCGACGTAGCTAATGCTGGCTTTATTTACTCTTATTTTATAATTCTTGCTTTGTTTTGTTGGTTCTTTTTCTCTCTTTTCTAAGGTGCCTTAAGCACCTATTGGTCACCTCGTAGCGGCCTCTTAACCATCTGATTGCGACATATTTTCCTAATTTCCTCCGATTTTCTTTCTCAACTCCACTTAAATGCAAGCCAGATAAACAATATACTACGCAACGTTTTGTCATGTTCGGCAAAGGAGAGCGGAGCTATATTTAAAAATATTCTCCAGCGGCTAAAACCATCTGAGAGACCTCGATCTCGATATAAGACGATTGCATCGAACACGAAAAAATCAAAATGGATCTATCGCTCCGATTGCTGTTGCTGTGGCAAGAAACGCACCATCGTTGTATTCATTTTGTTTCAGCTAACTAAAAGCTGAGTGTGCGCTTATGCATGCAAATGCTTGCATTTACAATTAGTATGTATTCTTCAACCCGTCACGACGAACTTAAAATTTGAGCAAGTCTATCAAATTGAATTTCTTAGTTACAGTGTTCATTCGACCGAATGAATGACCCAAGATGCACACATACCGTAGTACTTACTTTATGTTTTAAATCTCTTGTTGATCTTCACCAGAATTATATGCGTTGTGGTCGACTTTGTGGCTTATTCCCCTCGCTTAATTTTTACATATAAATTCAATGCACATTTCAGCTTCTTGTCGCCATTAACGCAATGTTACTTTCCTCCTGGCTGCATATACATACATACATATCTGCCTCACTGATTGCGAGTGTCTTTTCGATCAGCAAGAAGTAAGCTGAAAAATTATTTAAAGATAAATAATGTTACGTAATTGTTAATCATGCCATGATAATTTTATTTTTAATTCTCGAAATCTTCACTTTATTCTTAATGCACGATAATTATTAAATACTCTTCTGCATTGGCATAGATCCCGACCTGAACATCCTTAATCGGATCGACTTATCATTCTAATCAGCGTTTTTTTTTTGCTTTCAGAATGTAAAAGATGTGTTCATCCGTCAGTAATGCTGGCCGATGAAATGGGCATTTTCTGAGACGTCGAAGATTTTGTAATGTTGTTGAAACACTTACACTCTCTCGGCCGCATAACGGCCGCACACTCTCTCTCCCTCTCTACGCTCCGCCCCCTCGGGAGAGGGCGCGCCAGAGAGGGGCTCTGCACGACTGCAGGACGGCTGGTTCGAGCACCGACCGCAAGCCAGGAGGCATAATAACAGGTCGGTCATGACACATTATTAGAACTAGATGAGGGGTCAGGCTTTAGGCGGCCTGACTTCTTACAATGCTCTCGAGATTATCATCGTGTTTGCTGTAGTAATGTAGAATGGCATCCATCCGGGAATACTACTCTTGTATCCGTTTGAATTCTTTGACGCTCGGATCCTTTTGGACGGGGGAAACTTTTGAAAACAGTCCTCACGAATACCGACTCATAAACTGACTCATCAGAGAATTCCAAGTCGCAGGCAATTAACTCCGATCGATCTTCCTGATGTACAAGACGATTATATGCAATGGACTCGACTTAGTCCTTTACCTCTCCGAATTCTCTGCAGAAGTATTTTGCCTCCTCCCTAAGCTCCACTCTCTCTCTCTCTCCTTTGTGATCAGCATTGGAAAGGACACGTGCTGGCCTCATACACACGTGCTGGCCTCGGCAGGAGAGGTTGCTCGCTCCTGCCGTTCTGTCAATTTCTGACTTTTATTTGCTGTTCGCGTTTATTTCTCTGATTCCCCCACATGACTTGGGCGCCCTGATACCGATTCTGTTCGGCGCGTGAGGGGACAGTCTTTCTCCTATTTCGGTGTAGAAATTCTGCCCTGCGGCTTCGTTTATTCGTTGTTTCCGCTGGCAACTGTCAGGCGTACTAACCAAGCATCTGTTGCGTGGGACGGAGTTAAACGCGCTTTCAGCGGCCAGTAGCGTGGGTGGCCTGAAGAGAGCGTATCTCTTCCTTTATCTGAGCTTATCCTTTGCCTTCTCTGTCTCTTTTCTCTCTCTCTCAATCTCGGTCTCTTTTCTTCTCACTGGCTTATCTCTCTGCTGTCTAGCCACTCATGGCTTCCTCTCAAGACTCTCTCCTGCAGGCTTTCACGGTCCTCGCAGAGGAGCTCAAGGCTTCTAATCAAGCAGTCCTGTCTTCTGTCCAGACCCTCATCGACTCGCATGCCCAGTCCTCTGCTTCTCTTACCCAATCAATCCAACAGCTGGTCGCATGCGTGACCCAGTTGTGTTCTCGTAACGTGTCCCCTATCAGTCCAGAGAGTGACCTCTCGCCGTCTCTGCCTGTCTCGTCCTCTCGCACGTATGCATCTGTTGCAAGTCACGTAGCCGCTGCCGTGGCTAATGTTGTCTATACTGAGCGTGACCTTTATGAGGGTAAGAGCCGCCGAGCGGTCCTGAAAGGCATGCCAGAGCAAGAAAATGATGACATCACTAACACGAACGATATGCGCATTGTGTCTGAGATTATTTCCCGTTCTAACAACGCCTCTCTCATGTCTGCTCTCTCCTCCGGTCATATTAACACTCACCGCCATGGCAAGAATGCCCCCCGAATAATCAAGATTCAGTTTCCTTCCAATGAGCTGAGAGAGAGTTTTATCTCTCTCGCACGACACAACAAGCACGAGGACGTGGCCGCGTTTCCTCACGCCTACTTTCGTCGCGATCTCACTCCTCAGCAACTCGCACAAGAGACCGCCGCGAGGAAGGAGGCTGGCAGGCTCAACGCCGAGGCAGGTATGCTTAAGTACGTTGTCCGCGATGAGCGTGTGGTGGAATTGCGGAATCCGCGTCCACTCACCGAGCGGTCTCAACTCAATCTGTCTAAGGTCAAAGCCTCCTCCTCTTCTCTCACTGTCTCTTCCTCTCTCACTCCTGCTTCTCAAAATGCCGCTGCCTCTGGCAGCTGCTCGTCTCGTTCTAATCCGCCGAATGCTTCCAGGACTTTTCTTAACTCCAACCGCAGGCGTAAGTCTGCTGGTCAGGACCCAGTTCTGCCTGGCGATGCTTCTCTCTCTCCTGTCTCTGGCTCGCTCTCTACTCGAGCGCCCCCTCCCACTCCGCACGGCAAGATGAAGAGAGTGCAGCTGCCGCGCCGCAACCTTGTGAACGCGTTGCTCGCGTACACGGCTGGCACACGTCGGGCCGGCAAGCGCACTCTCTCGTCGGTGTCGGAGGAGATCGAGCACGACGACTCTCCCGGAGACGAAGCAACCGAAGCCAAGCGAGCTGACAACAAGCACACTCCGCCGCCGCCCAGCTCCGAATCTCAGTTTTCCTCTTCCTCCCCCTCTCACTGAGATGCAAGCATCCGGGATAAACAATCCGAAAATAATCCTAGCAAACAAAATTTGCTCTTATTTCCCGATCCGTGCATCCCATCTTCTCATAGTTCTCAGATTCGCTGTTTTCATGCGAATTTTAGATCTCTCGTTTCCAAACTTGATCTTCTAAATTTTCTAACTTCAACTCATACAGTTGATGTACTTGCTATATCAGAGACATGGGCTTCCCCAGACAGGCTACAAGATGCTTCCTTATCACTTAATGGTAGATACCAAGTCTTCCGCGCAGATCGTGATTCACCCAACCCAGGTGGGGGAGTAGCCATTCTTGTCTCTGCTCATCTCCCTGCTTTTGTCCTCTCTACCCGCTCCTTTTCTCCTTTCTGCCAATTATTAGCGCTATCAATCGCATCCTCACACCGATCTAGAAAGACCACTACATTTGTTGCTGTCTATCGCAGTCCTTCTTGTTCAAAGGAATCCTTCTCTGAGTGTCTAGAGCATATTGCGGCGCTTTTTTCGGATAGTAATGATCTCTTTCTTATGTGTGGTGATTTCAATTGCCATGAAATTATCTGGTCGAATTCCACTCTCGTGTCTCCTCTCTCACCGACGCATCCATCTGCCCAGCTCCTCTCATTTTCCATTGGTGCCAACCTTAAACAGCATGTTGCTGCCCCCACCCGTCAAGGTCATATCCTTGACCTGGTTTTCTCGAACGATCCATCCCTTCTGTCTGATTGCGAAGTGATACCCCCTCTTCCTTCCTTTGATCATTCCCTTGTAAAATTTAATATCAGCCTCCCTTCATCTGTTCTGCCTGAAATCGTTATTCCCAACTATAGAAAAGCCAACTTTGAGCTAGCCTCGTCTCTCATTTCTTCATATGACTGGAATTCTGTATTTTCTAATTATACTGATCCTGATGCACTCTACGATTTATTCCTCTCAATTATTCATGATATCATTTCTATTACAGTTCCCACATTTAAATTAAGAGCAAAGCGTGTCAAGTATCCTTCTCGAATTCTTAAATTGTTGCACAAATGTAGAAAAGAATATAGAATGTCCCCCACTCATGGACTTCAGCCTTTTTTTCGTTCCTCTGCTAAACTTAGACGAACCATTCGAGAATTCCAGCGCGGTCAAGAGAAGCGCGCTGTCACCTCTGTATCCCCACGCTCCTTCTTCAATTTTGTAAATGGTCGATTAAAGCCAAAACCTACTATCGGGGTCATTAACGATAACACCACAGGCCGTTCGCTTATAGAAACCTCCGAAAAAGCCTCGTGTTTTGCCAATGTTTTTAAGTCTTCCTTCTCTGCCACTCCTACATCCATGCCTCCCTTCGCTCCTAGAACTTCTGCTAGAATTGATTTTATTAATTTCTCTTCGGCTGATGTCCATAATTTGCTTCGAAATCTGCCCTCTCGTAACTCGTGTACTCCTGATAGTATTCCATATGCATTTCTTAAAGGCACTTCAATCGCCATTTCTATACCTCTGACCATTCTCTTTAAACGATTTCTTCTTTATGGAACTTGCCCATCTCTGTGGAAAATTGCATATGTTAAGCCAATCTATAAACGACAAGGTAACGCTAGCGACCCCAGTAATTACAGACCCATCTCTCTTACATCCGGAATCTCTAAGACATTCGAGCGTCTAGTATGCAGACAGTTATTCTCTTATTTAGACGAGAACCGCCTCCTTTCTCCTTCTCAGCATGGCTTCCGGAGTAAAATGTCTTGCGCTTCTGCTCTACTTTCCTCTCTCTCCGCCTGGCAAGCGGCTGTTGATTCTTCCTCTTATGTTTCTGTCCTATATATTGATTACTCTAAGGCTTTTGACAGCATTCCCATTGATCTTCTCCTCCTTAAGCTCTCCAGTTATGGTATCTCCGGTTCTCTTCTTCGTTGGCTTTCCTCGTTTCTTAATGGTAGATTACAACGCGTTATAGTTGATGGCGAATTATCGGAAGAGTATCCAGTCCTTTCTGGGGTACCACAAGGTAGTGTATGCGGTCCTCTAATGTTCTTAATCTACATAAATGATCTGCCTGATTGTCTACCAATTGGCTCATTCTGTTCTTTATATGCTGATGATGCCAAACTCTATACAATTGCAGACACCGCTCTTCTTCAGCGCGCCCTCGAATGCCTCGATCAGTGGTCGACAACATGGGGACTCCGCATCAACCTGAAGAAGACGATGTGCATGCCCGTTGGCACTGCCCATCCCCCCTTCCAACCAATCCTCCACTCCTCTCCAGTACCCCTTACGAATTCTTATCGTGACCTCGGTGTTCAGATATCTAGTGATCTATCATTCCATAGTCATATTGACATAATTTGTAGGAAGGCAACAAGAGCCTCCTTTCATATTTTGAGGAATTTTCGGTCACGCAATCTAAACTTTCTAATTCGTCTTTTTGTCGTATATGTCCGCCCACTTGTAGAGTTCTGTATGGAGATCTGGTCCCCTCATCAAGTGTGTCTTATCAGACAGATTGAGAACGTTCAAAGACGTTTCACTAGATTAGCATTTGCCAGATGTGGACTCTCTCTGTCGTACCACGAACGCTTAGAACATGTTCACTTAGAGTCTCTATCAGTCCGCCGGGAGATCAATGATCTCTTTGTAGCCCTTAAGATTGTAAAAGGGATATATGGCATCAAGGCCAATGATATATTTCATTTTCCATCCTCGAACTTCACTCGCGGCCATCGCTTTAAATTGTGCAAGTTCAAATTTAGAAGCAGCATATATATGAATTTCTTCACAAATAGGATAGTTGATGTGTGGAATACTCTCCCCGTTGTTTTGTTTACACTTTCCCTGCCGGGTGCTCGTAACTTAATTAAGAACGTTGTGCTCTCTCGACGTAGCTAATGCTGGCTTTATTTACTCTTATTTTATAATTCTTGCTTTGTTTTGTTGGTTCTTTTTCTCTCTTTTCTAAGGTGCCTTAAGCACCTATTGGTCACCTCGTAGCGGCCTCTTAACCATCTGATTGCGACATATTTTCCTAATTTCCTCCGATTTTCTTTCTCAACTCCACTTAAATGCAAGCCAGATAAACAATATACTACGCAACGTTTTGTCATGTTCGGCAAAGGAGAGCGGAGCTATATTTAAAAATATTCTCCAGCGGCTAAAACCATCTGAGAGACCTCGATCTCGATATAAGACGATTGCATCGAACACGAAAAAATCAAAATGGATCTATCGCTCCGATTGCTGTTGCTGTGGCAAGAAACGCACCATCGTTGTATTCATTTTGTTTCAGCTAACTAAAAGCTGAGTGTGCGCTTATGCATGCAAATGCTTGCATTTACAATTAGTATGTATTCTTCAACCCGTCACGACGAACTTAAAATTTGAGCAAGTCTATCAAATTGAATTTCTTAGTTACAGTGTTCATTCGACCGAATGAATGACCCAAGATGCACACATACCGTAGTACTTACTTTATGTTTTAAATCTCTTGTTGATCTTCACCAGAATTATATGCGTTGTGGTCGACTTTGTGGCTTATTCCCCTCGCTTAATTTTTACATATAAATTCAATGCACATTTCAGCTTCTTGTCGCCATTAACGCAATGTTACTTTCCTCCTGGCTGCATATACATACATACATATCTGCCTCACTGATTGCGAGTGTCTTTTCGATCAGCAAGAAGTAAGCTGAAAAATTATTTAAAGATAAATAATGTTACGTAATTGTTAATCATGCCATGATAATTTTATTTTTAATTCTCGAAATCTTCACTTTATTCTTAATGCACGATAATTATTAAATACTCTTCTGCATTGGCATAGATCCCGACCTGAACATCCTTAATCGGATCGACTTATCATTCTAATCAGCGTTTTTTTTTGCTTTCAGAATGTAAAAGATGTGTTCATCCGTCAGTAATGCTGGCCGATGAAATGGGCATTTTCTGAGACGTCGAAGATTTTGTAATGTTGTTGAAACACTTACACTCTCTCGGCCGCATAACGGCCGCACACTCTCTCTCCCTCTCTACGCTCCGCCCCCTCGGGAGAGGGCGCGCCAGAGAGGGGCTCTGCACGACTGCAGGACGGCTGGTTCGAGCACCGACCGCAAGCCAGGAGGCATAATAACAGGTCGGTCATGACACATTATTAGAACTAGATGAGGGGTCAGGCTTTAGGCGGCCTGACTTCTTACAATGCTCTCGAGATTATCATCGTGTTTGCTGTAGTAATGTAGAATGGCATCCATCCGGGAATACTACTGTTGTATCCGTTTGAATTCTTTGACGCTCGGATCCTTTTGGACGGGGGAAACTTTTGAAAACAGTCCTCACGAATACCGACTCATAAACTGACTCATCAGAGAATTCCAAGTCGCAGGCAATTAACTCCGATCGATCTTCCTGATGTACAAGACGATTATATGCAATGGACTCGACTTAGTCCTTTACCTCTCCGAATTCTCTGCAGAAGTATTTTGCCTCCTCCCTAAGCTCCACTCTCTCTCTCTCTCCTTTGTGATCAGCATTGGAAAGGCACGCAAAATGCACAACAATTTTCACAATTCATTCATTCGATCACACTTCCGTCGGTCAGAAAAAACACGTAAAGGCAGCACAAAAGTTGCTAGACTAGGTCTTCATTAAAAGGGAGGCAAGATTGGTGTGCATTTTGAGGTTGCAAACTACAAAGAAGTGGGCACTTTTTAATGGCTCGACGAGCATTTTATTTGAGAAAAATGGGGAGGGGACGGGCGAAGGGATTGGAAGTGGGCAGGTCATTGGGGAGTGGGCGGGACATCGACATTTAAACGTCCATCGTAGTCGCAGCCGTCGGCCACTTGTTCCTCTTCTTCCCGTTGTCGGCGTCGTCCGGTGCCGCCTTCTTCGCATCGAGTCCACTGGCAGCGGCCGAACTGGAAATATTAGCCGTGATTTAAACATCTTGTTACATGCAACGGCTACTGTGTAGAGAAGAGATTAGAGTGAACGGTTGGGCTGGCTTATCTCGTAATAAACCTACTCGATCGCCTTCTTGAGATGTTTCATATTCTTGTCAGTGTGTGGGGCACGACATTGCGGCCAAACTCCATCATCATTAGCAGCGGGAAGGCGATGTCCTGGAAGATAATTAATTATATATTCTTTTAATGTCATAATTAGAAATTAAGATAAGAAGATAATTAGATATTATTGATATTATTGTGTAAACAATTTATGGATTGATTCAGCTTACTGATGATGACATGGCAAAGCTGCGCTAACCAGTGACGTTTGGAAGGCGCCATATCGTGACTCGGCGACCTTGACATAGAGCTTCTCGATGACATTCTATGAATAAATGGATGAGATTTTTTAAAGTTAAAAAAGAACCGAAAAGACTGATTCGATCAATCAATCGATACGGTGTAACATGAAACAAGAAATGCTGCACACGTGGAAAATTATTATGAGAGATAGAGTAAAAGAATCGATCAGTGCCAAAATCGAGCACCTCGGCGCCGGCTTTCGGAAAGTCCAGCTCGGTATGGAAGAGATTGCGCGCAGTCGCGACCTGAACAGCGCGTCCGCCGCCGAGGGCGTCCATGACGAGGATGCGATGGTTACGGCGCTCGAGCGTCGCCTCGCCGCACTTTTCCAGAAGGCCGCGAATCATGTCCTGAAGCGTTGCGGTAAAGGCTTGGAGCTACGGTATTCCTCAGAGTTACAGTATTTACAGTACTTCGTGAAGTGCTACGACATAGGCTCGGAGCTACGGTATTGCGCTTAGGGTTACGGTATAAGCTTGGATCCACTGTTTGAACTGAAGGTTTACAGAATTGGACTTGGATCTAAAGAAAGTCCTGGTGGGCACGGCACCGAAATGATGTTTGCATCACGCGGCATCTCTCGCTCGGGCCAATTCGTGACGTTGAAGTGCTCGACGGTCGTCGACGCCACCTGAGAGCCGTCCTCGATTGAGTGCTTGCTGATGCAGAGCACGCGGCGTTCGACGTCACCCTGAGCAAGAGAACTTGGACGGGAGGGCGGCGCTTAGATGGTGCTCAAATTTAAGTATAATAATTGAGAGCGAAGCCAAACCGGAGTCTGCTCGTCCTTGACGTGCACGCTAATCAAGAACTTCTTATCGCACGATTCCATGAACATGAGCTGGCGGTTATTGATCGGGATCAAGTTATCCGCTTTCTTTTGCTTGTTTTTGTTCATCGCTTGATGTCATGAAGGAAGCTGGTGGTTATCGACAGGGAACAATTTATCCGCTTTCTTTTGCTTCCCTGGCTTCTCTGGCATCTCAGGCTTCTCTTTCTTCTCTGGCATCTCTGTCTTCTCAGGCGTCTCTGGCTTCTCTGTGTCGTCTGTCTTGCCTGACTTCTCGGGCTTCTCTGTCTTCTCAGGCTTCTCTGGCTTCCCTTATTCACCTTCATCCTTCACACTCGGCTCTTCGAGGTGGCTACAATTACGAGGGTACTTTTAAAAGTTGAATTTTGTAACAATTATTTAAAAAGCAATGTTTCCAAAGTAATTGATATATACATACTATATTTATATAGGAAGACCTAAATTTAGTGCAAGACTACGATTCATTTCGTAGATCGATTCATAATATATTCTGCTACAAAAATATTTGAAAGAAACAATCGTACTTTTGCCCAAGACTTTTCTGGCTGCCTCCAGCGGCCGCCCTCTTCTTGCTGTTCTTGCTGTTCTTGCTATTTTTCTTTGTGATCTTCGTGCCTCTTTTCTCGAGCTCTTCTTTCAGGTACTTGTTGTACTTCTTTTCTTCGATGCTTTGTGGTAGGAAGAAGGGAATCTGAACACTTTTTTGTCTTCTCGATACCGGGTAGAAATGGTCGATGTAACCGAATCAATAATGGCATCAAAGCGGAGTGACTGCTTGACAGATTATGATATGCTCACCTCATCGGGCAGAGCAATGCTGACGAAGACACTGATGTTATTCCCGAGGATGTTCTCGTAGAAGACC
The DNA here is from genome assembly GCA_945643635.1 of Allodiplogaster sudhausi. Classification (NCBI taxonomy): domain Eukaryota; kingdom Metazoa; phylum Nematoda; class Chromadorea; order Rhabditida; family Diplogasteridae; genus Allodiplogaster; species Allodiplogaster sudhausi. Next base: position 8,027,846 of record CALZFC010000248.1, read on the forward strand.
GCTCGCTGCTTCATCGTTGAGATCTGGCACGATTTGGTATGAGACATTGACAAGCTTGCCAATCTACTTTACTGTACTTGTGTATGTTCTTCAGAAGAACATGTCTGTCATTTCAGAGACATTAATATATTCAGAAGAGAAACTCTCGTCTCCTCGCCTGTCCAACGATGATGTTCTCGTTGCCGCGGATGTAGTTTGCATGAAGACGGGGCAGGCCGCGTGGTGCCTTTAGCGCAGTCGCCATCGTCTGCGGAGTCGAAAAGCTGTGCAAAATAATGAATGATGAGAGAGAACTTAAGATTGAATTGAATCGAATAAAATTGTCCTGACATAGTTTTTTCTTATATTTTTATATTTTAAATTTCCCGCCATGATATATTGTCGATCAAACCGCTGCGCAAGACGATGCTCGACTCCGATGAGATGGACTGCTCCGTTCTCGTCCTCCTTCTCTCCGTCGTCCTTCGGATGTACAGGCTTGGGCTGCTTGTCGAAAACTGCCTTAAAATTGGTTTTTGTTAGCCAAGTATCTTAAAGTAGCCTTAATAAGGACTTTGGCTAACCATAAGCCAAACCCTAAAATTATGTCTTTGTTATGTTCTTAAGCTAGTCTTAATGAATTGTTTTTAATTAATTAAGTTCTTAGGTTATTACTCAAGACTAAAGCAGTCTCAAGCTTACTTAGGCTCGTCTATAGATCTTCCAATTCCAAAAAAAAAATCTTTTGCCTCCGCAGTGCGCTTCAGCACTTGGGATATGTCGATCGTGCCAAAGCGTTCGCGGACCTCTGAAATATTTTTTATTTCCGTTTTTTTTATTTGCCGATTTAGGACGCTTAAAACGATTGACATTATTCGTTTTGAACTTAGCCGAAAATAGTCTATCGTAATATTTGTTATCTGCACAACCGAAAGAAAAAAAACACACAATTTTGTCAGTTAGACTGTTGATTAGACAGCTAGCCTTCCACTCTGTTTTTCATCTCCTTCTCGGTCGTAATATCGAGGCCGTATTTGCGTTCGCACTGAATTAATATAACTATTTTTTTTTAATTATTCTATTTATTTGCATTACGTATTCACCGTTTTGCTTTTAAGCAACAAGCTACCCGTACCTGATAGGCAATAATGGTAGTATTTCCAGTAATATCTACTGTAGTACTTCCGGAAGTATCTCCGATAGTATCTACGGTAGTATTTCCGGTAAGACTTCGGGAAGGCGACGACGGTTGTGGCTCTCTCTTCTTCTTATTCTTCCACAGCTTAATCCTCGGAGCGATGAACCAGAATACTATAAAAAATAGAAACCCAATTCATCTCTATAAGTTTGTGATTATCTTTCTTTATTACACTTTTATTTGAAAGGAATTTACGATGAATTATGAACATTGATTTTTGAGTGTCGCAAATTTTCACGTTCTTTTGCATTATATTCGGACAAAAGAGCGCGAATTCATTCTTCGATTTTTTTTCAGATTTAAACGTTGAATGATATAATCCTCGCACCAGCCACGACCAGAACGATTGCGAAGAGAGAAGCGACAACGCTGATGACGATTATCATGATGCCGTTGCCTTTTTGAAGAGAATTAAAATATGTTCCATAAATAATAATTATTGATAAAGTCGCAATGAAATATGTAAATTTTCAATATGTTTCAGTTCTAATTATACAATTATTCTTTCTTTTTGAGCTAAATACCGTGTTCCGTATTTCCTATGCCATCTCTCCTTCCTTTATCATCCACAGTCGCGAGAATTTACTAATAGGAATAGTGCCAAGGGGCTTCCTTAGTAGAAGTCTTAAGCGGCAAATTACGAATATTCTTACTCTCTCGGCGCCTGCAGTTGCCTGACCGTCAATCTGAATCAAATTTATTTGACTAACTAATATAACATTCTCCCTGATTAGATTTTTTAATGAGCCATTGCCAACTTCGATTTGCATAGATTATCCCTTTTCTTAGTTCATAGATCATGATCATATATCATAGATCATAGATCACAGATCACTCTTTGCTCATCTCGCTGCCGACCTGGCTGGACGATGTAGTGTTGGACAACGACACGGTCGTCGTGGTGCGCGTCAGCTCCTTGTACTTGTCGCTAACATTCTTCTTCATTTCATTACGCCATTCAATACTGTTGCATGGGTCCGTTCCATACGAGGTGCAATAACACGAGACAGTGAGCTGGGAGTTTTTGAAGGTGCCGTTGGTGCAGCCATTCCCACTCGTTTCAAGGCATGCGTAGTTCTTCTCGTAATATTCTGCGATGTTACTGCTGGTAACGTCGAACTTTGCAACGCACGACTGTTGTTTGGGGTCGTTGCAGTTCACTTCAGGAGATCCAAGTTTACTCGTGAGACAAATCTGAAGCGATTTTTCTTTACTTTCTTCATTAACTTTTTTCATAATCTTTCGACGAATGCAATCAGTTTAGTGAGAAAATTACTTAATATCTATTTATATTAATGTGATCTTTGACCGTGTAGTTCGTCATGGTGCGATCAACGAAATGGATTCCTGCAGGTAGAATTATAGAGATAGACGACGTAATTTATGACGTAGTACCTTTTGAAATATTCACTTTTCTTAATCATTTGGGTATAAAGTAGGATTGCAATAATCGGAAGCCTAAATATTTGGAAATTATAAACTACTGTGGCGAGAAGAGGATAGGTCGGGCGAGGATGAGAGAAAGAAGGGTGAAGGGAGAAAAAGCAGAGAAATAGAACGAACTTCCAGCGACCACCGAGGACGACGAGAGTAGAACGAAATGATGGCAATTTCTCTGCGAATTGCTCTTTTATACGCTTTTCGGCTGCACTTTCAACGAAATGCACTTTGAAAGTACAAATTTCATCTAAGATAATGGCCATTACAATCACGTAGAAGAGCATTTTTCGCGTTTTGAAGAACATTTCAAGAACTCTTCCGAAATAAAGACTACGTCTGCACGTTACGATCACGAATTCAACAGTCGCTACTCACGCTCGCTCACCCTTTAATTTTGCATTTATATAAATGATTCATATATAAATTTTTTAGAATTAAAATTATAATCCTTATCTATTAATTAAAATTAAAATCCTTATCTATTTGAAGTTTAATACGAAGCGATATATGAGAATAGGCTTCACAACATTTGTGAGAGGAGTGCACAAGATCTCTCTCACGGGATTGCAAATCCCACAATCAAGACGGAGAGAAAATTCATAACAGACGACAAGAGAGCAGCAGTCCTTGAAGAGAAAGGAAAGTCGCTCGTCAGCTGTGAAAGCGAAGAGAAGGCAAGAGAGCTGGAATATATGCTCGAAGAAGAATGCGAACAGTCGACAAACCGAACTGTTCATGCAAGCAAGTGGATCTGGAAAAGAACGCCAGATCGAGAACAGTCTCCCACTCCGAGAAGGACAAGTAGAGATAGGAGAGACAGAAGGATATCTCCATACAGAGATACACCTCTGCGCGCCGCATCGGCGGGGCCTTCAAGACCACGAACATGAAGCGTCTCGGTGTCGACCCGGCCAGCGGCGTCCTCGACCCCAAGGAGCCCGTCCTCGTTGCTGTCTCCACACATGTCTTGCCCTCTTCGATAAAAAGCCTTTTTTGTTCGCCGTTCACTTCCCTCTTCCTGAATTTGTCATCCCTGAATTATAAGGCGATAGTATAGTATGAATGAATTTAACATCAAAACGACTAAAAATTTAGCGATCATGGATTCTACTATTATATAATAGACTGGAATGAAACCGTGGTTCAGCGAAATACCAAAATATTTCCAAAGTGATCGTATCACTATTTCTCTAAAGAAGAGTTTCGTCGTTGTCGGCATTTTCATTGTGACCTCCAAAATTTTCCAGTCATTTTGAGCTATTGATGAAGTTTCTGCGTCAATTTTCAGGCGAGATATGAGCCACGGCACTTGTATGCCCCCATTTCGTTAGTCTGGCCTTATATTTGATTTCATTTATTTCATTTCGTTAGTTTGGCCGTATATGTGACTTCATTTCGTTGGCCAGGCCATATGTGTGATTTCCTTTCGTTGGCCTGGCTTTATGTGTGATTTCATTTCTTATGTATCGCCTTTTTCCTTTGTCACTCGGAGGCTCCAGTATATGGCGGCTTTATTCATTTCATTTGGTCTGGCCTTATGTGTGGTGTCATTTCGTTGCTTCGCGACGAAATGACACCACACATATTGGAAACGTTAATATTTCGCTAACTTTTTTTTTTCTAAAATCACAACAAGTAACTCTTTGCAACGAAGCACTTTAGTGGTGTGCACTTCTGAGAACTGGCAATTCTAATAACAATAAGAATATTTCTGCATTCATTATCAGATGGCACGACAGTTCTCTCGACGTTCATAACTCGCACAGAACTCGAGGAATGAGATGAAGTCGAATGCGTTCGTTCGGCTGAGCAGTTTCTTCTGCTCCGGGATCAGATGCGAGTGGCACGCAGCTCGGCTCGCTTCCTCCAGGCCAGAAAGCGCGCCGCCGAAGAAGCCCTCGAAGAAATTGCGGTCAATTCCATTATTATATTAATAGAACAGACACAAGTGGCGTATTGGGTAACTTAGAGTCTCTTATAAATATTTCGCATTAACTTGATTATAGAATTGTTCACGAAATGATTAATACCAACCGTGTAGACAGTGTTCTTCAGACGCGCGACGACTCTTACAATTCGAGAGGATGCGGCACTAATGCTATTTTTGAGAAGATGCTGGTTCCAGATGCTGTCCCCGTCTATCTTCAGGTCCAATTTGATCTTTGCCCGCCCACCCCCAGGAGTAAGTAACAAGAGCGTAAACTCCTTCACGGATTCGTCTTCACTTGTGAACAGCTTGACTGGCTCGAATATCCTATGTTCTTGCTCTGGAATCCACGTCTTCAGGTAATTCAAACAAGGGTCATGGTAACTGAGAACGCATCTTCCCGCCAGGCCGGCAATCTGCTTAGCTGCCTCACTTCCATGATCGAAGATCTCAAAATACTCAACCGGGTGTTCCATGACACATTCGCTTGAAATGGCTTCACCTCTACTTCGTGAGAAGACATAGCGAAATGAGCACTTTTTGTGTACGTGGTATCCGTGCCAGTTCTCATAAGAAAGTAGACAAATGTGGTCCGGATAACCCGAGGGACCTGGATCATTAACCACCAGCGAGACATCATTGGGGATATAATCCGTGTAATTGATGTGCATGGATACTTCGTAGGTGACGTAACCGTCAAATAGGGGTGAAGAACTGGTGAAGCTCACGATAGCAAGACCTCTATTGCAGGCGGCGATGGGCACGAAGAGACGCGTTGCGGTCGCGAACGCGGCTGTCTCAATGTAGCCATCAACTGGCACCGGCAGCACGCATGTGGCATGGTGTGCGAGTTGTCGTGACGTCATCGGCACGAGAGGAGTAAGAAAGCAGCTGTTAATGTCGGACAGAGAGGTTCCCAGCCAAGGGAAGCTTGGGTTGGAGAGGGAGTCCTGGCGGAGAAGACGACGGGCGACTGCCGGGAATTCCGCTGAGTTGACGCAGATCTGAGAATTCTGGCGCCAGAGAATCGCGTGCTCGGAGATGGCGAGAATCATCGGGACCTTGAACACGTCCTCCGTGGCGACGTCGTATGGGAAGAAGCCGAGAGGAGACATGGCACGAAGAGCCATTGATTACACTGAAAGGAAAAATGGATACAGGACAGTTAAAATTTTTGCCAACTAGTTTTTAAAGAGAGCAATTCGAGCAGGCGCTGAAGAAGCAGAAACAAGAAACCAAAAAAAGAGGTGACACGAATGACTGACGAGACGACGAAGTGAAGGCAAGAGAGGTGACACAAGTGACGGACGCGAAAAAGAGCATGCACAACATAAATGTAGGTATAATTAGTTGCGATTAAGGACTACGCTAATTGAATATTAGCTCGTTAATGAGTCGTTGATTGTCCAAAGAGAGAAGGTTAAGAATATAGTCGACAGAGAATTCGAATCAGAGAAAATCACTCTATGAATTTCAATGTGTATAAGCAAGATATAGCAATGAAAAGCGCAGATCCTAGAGAAAGCTGCTAATGCTGAATTTATTATCGAGTTTTCAACTACATTTATACCTGATAAATTTTATATTGGAATACGACTTTTAATGTGATAGTTTCTTAGCATTCACCCTTGTTTCCCCTGCCCCTGCCTTCCGGGAATCACAAAAAGTAGTAAAAACTATTTTTTTTCTCGATTTTGTTCGAGAATGTCTCGTCTCGCTGAATTAATTTTATTCTTTCAAATCAGCATAATTAATTAGTTTTTCGATCCGTTTTAACTGTGTACATTACAAGTAACTCTAATGTTGCCTCCTCGCCTCTATTTTCTTCAAAGAATGAGGCCAACAAGGCTCTTCTTAAGGCCCTCTCACCTTCTCACAATTCGCTTACATGCACAAAGTAAAGTATGTGACTCTGCGAGAGACCCAGACAGATTAGCCTCATATCAGCGACCCATCCACTCCAAAGCAATCCACTCAAAAGCAGAGACACTTTTACTACGGAGACAGGGCAAGGACGCCGACGACGATTCCAACGACGAGGAGAAGCGAACTGAATGTAGAATAGAAAGGATATTTTGAAGAAGGCAATATTTAAAAAGAAACAACGTCTATATAAAAGATGACGCTTGAAAAACTCGATTGACAACACGGAAGTTTCAGCGGTCACCGTCGTCATTTCCGCCAGACTTCCAGGGTCACAGCAAAAAGAGATCTATAAATATATATCTAAATATGCAAACTATTTTCTGTTTTCTCGGGTTTATTTTTCACTTCATGTCTAAACCAGGTCGAGGACTTGTGGTTCTATTACAAAACAGCTAGGAAAGGTACTATTTTTAGGTAAGTTGGAGGAAATGAAAGGGAAGTAGCGAGGATGAGATGCAAAGGCAAAGGGTTGTTGAAGAGCAAAGAGGAGGCAAAAGTGGAAGGCGAAATGGAAAGGGAAGGGAGGAAGCGAAAATCTGGAGGGAAGCGAGAAGGTTGTGGGACAGTGAAAGGGAACCGGGAAGGGAAAGTAACCTTAGTAGTTCCGGTGATCCCTCGAGAAGAAGAATAGGAAGACTGACGACCAAATGGACAAATCGGCCGCTTTTATACGACTCTTGTGCACTTTTGGTGCTCCAGTTCTTTCCCATGATGAAGTTGACTACAATAAAAGTTCAATTATTCTTGACTTTGTAAAATAGGTTTAGAACTTGTAGTTTAGCACTTTTCACAGAAATCGCTCATTGAACTTTTAATTTTGTAAATTTAATAGATGATTGAGATCTCAAGTAGAAAAGTACACGCACTGAAAAGTTCGAGTGAAAAAATTGTACTGTAACTCGGAAATGATAGAGCCCAGAAGCCGTAATAAAGTACCGCCTTTCTGTTGCTTGACATCACGGTACTGACAAGAGCCTAAGATTGTAAAAAACGAAGCTGAGATGAAGAGAAGAAAGCGAAGAAGACGACGAATGCGACATGTGCCGGAGGCAGAGGTGGAATCCCTCTCTAGAACTCTCGATGAGACTCTGAACGAGATCCTGGGATATACTCGAGATGATCTTTCAAAAATGGAGGAGAGGAAAAAATTACCGACAAAGAATAAAAGAGAAATAGAGGAAGATAAAGAGAGTGAGAGAGAGAAGTGGAGAAGGAGAAGAATATGCGAGACGGAAACAGGAGAAGAAAGTGAAGCAACAAAGGATAAAAGACATTTTAACTGTTTAAATGCGATAATGACATATTTTTAAGCTAAAATGAGGAATGTCATCGGAGCGAGAGTGCATGGCGTGATATGGGGATTGAATGTGCACGAAATAACAGCAAAAGAACAGAGATAAATAGAAAGCTCGAATAGGCTTGCCTAAAATGAAGCTCCACACGACGACATAAGCTAGAGAAAAAGAGTCGCGGTAAAAAAGAAACGCGACCGCGGGCTGATGACTTCGACGAAATGTGGCGGAAATTTAAATCTATTACAGATGCATGGCCGATTAGCAAAACAGGAGATTGTGATCCATGTTTGACCGCTCAAAGTACACGGATGAAAGAATTTCCCTCGAGCTGTTACATGACTCTAAGGATGAAGACAAAATAAATAAAATAAAATAATCAATTTACTCGGTGATTGAACATTGACTTTTGGTACAAATTGGAAGTTTGTTCTTGAATGTGAATGGCATACGAAGTCCAAGTATTAAAAGGATAAAAAATGCCTTTCCTTTCGAATTATAATCCTTCATACCGTGTCGATCGTGCATAAAAATGTATCATGCGATGTGTGGTTTGACTGACACTGAAGAGGCCAGAAGGTAATGTGCCAACTCGTAACCGAATTAGCGATCAGGCATGCCTTCGGAACGAACGATTACCGCAAAATTTCGCATGTTCCGTGCTGCGTTTCTCTTGACAGAACGCTCTCTCGGCCGCGTAATAGATATTATAAGCGATCCGAGAGTTGTATCCTTTACCGAAGGACCGAAAAAAAAAGAACACCCTATCATTTATTGAATATGTAATGAGGTGAACAACGCTGTAACTTGATGCATGTATTTAAGGAATGTGAGACCCACCGCTCTCATTCTAAAGTCCTATTGCCATTTAAATAGCAAATCACATAGGATATTTCAAGAATATTCCTCATTTATCAGCTCATTATAATTCATTGCTCATAGTAATCACGATAGCTATGCGCACCGTACTCAGCATAATTCAAACCTGTAGATAATTATGCTGAGCACGGGGTGCATAGCTATCGTGATTACTATTCGCAATAAATCATAATAAATATTTTACTTCAACAACTTCGTTGTTTTGCAAAATATAACATTTCACTTCAAGTTTATTGTCTTTGTCATTTAGGACATATTTCTTTCAAACGTACATGGCTTATGGTTATACTGGCTTTAAAATTTTTTAATGGGAAGTCGAAATCCTTCCATTTTAACGCCCATTAATTGAACAAGGGTAATTATAGCCGCTTTGCTTGCCATAAAAGATCTTCCAGAATGTCTGTCTAAGATCGTTTACGAAAAATATATTTCCTTTCGTCATTTACAATGTTGATAGGCCGTCTCGTCTACTCGATGTCTTTGGAGGCTTGCTTCGCATTTCTGCTGCTGCCCATCGTCACGAATGCGTATTTCGGTTAGGAGAATCTTTTAAAAACGATTAATTAAAAATGAGAAAAAATCCTATTGTGTGGGAGTCGACTGCGTAGAGCCTGTGTGGCTGGCGAGAGTTCTCTAGAGCGTGTCCTAAAACCTTTTTTTAATACCAATGTGTCATGGAATTTATCACTCCCTTCCTATGAGCACATTGGCATGAAGAGTGAATAAACAGTTTTCTCTATCTCCAGAATCATGCTTGTGTCCGCCGCTCGCGGCCGCTAATGGCACTGTCGGCAGCGCCAACTGTCAGACTGGCGTCGTTTGCAATCCGAGCAGACTCCGCGAAGACGCCTGCGTCGTTTCGTGCTTGCAACCCTTTTCGCAGCCAGTTGTTAGTCATTCCAGTCTCCACCTCAAATAGGCACTCCTCGAAAATGCTCCTGATATCACTGCAATCCTATGTGCAATTGAACGCTTAGCTTTAATAACAACATGAAGAACATCAGCACTTGTAGAAATAGCGTAAATTAATAAACAAAAATTAATTTTGGATCAATTTCCAAATTGTATTCAGAGCAATTAAACATGCGAATCTGTTTGCAGTACAAGAGCGGTCTCTCATGGCTGACAGCGGATAATGTGAACTGCACGGGTGGACAGTACTACACGAACAACAAGATCATCAAACAGACCATGCTAAACTGCAAGGACCTTCCACGTAAGTTGCTAAGTAAGTCATCAGTGAGATATTCATTTATTACGTGCAATCAAGAACCTTTTCAGGATGCGACGAATGTATGTACACAATGGCACCCGTATCCGAGTGCCCTCCTGGCCACTACTGTAGCTCGAAGGCGGTGCGTGGATCCAACAGCTATACCAACTGCACCTACGTTCGCTGCCCGGACAACTTTTACGGAGAGGTATGTAGTTACGTTTGCCATCGAATGAGACGTTGGCAACAAAACAAATATTCAGGAAGAAATCGATGAAATAACGTTCTCCTCTTGATACAGTGTGCAACAAACAACATTCAGCTCATATAAACATATTGGCTAGACGTCACCATAACGAGATTAAACATCTGAACGGCACCGTAACTAAGTTATCTTCGACGCTTACTTGCACTTCTGTAAATAAGCAATTTAAGGACTACAACAACGCTTTTTACACGACTCCACAACTCACCTGCAAGGCGCCAAGTTCGTTCTTGTGTTTTGCCATGCAAACAGTACTTGTGGCAGCCAATGTACAGTATTTGTTGTCGCATTCCTTCCACTGCTCTTATGCCAAGCCTTGTGAAAAAAATAAATACTGTACATTAACTGCCACAAGTACTGTTTGCATGGCAATAAGTTCTTGCGCCATGTATTGAAGAGTGGCAATATAAGATATTCTGCATAATTCCATGGATATGCTATTTCATATCACTACCATTAAATAGCCACAAGGTAGAAGAAAACAAGAATAACGCGATAAATAAGATGCAGATAGCGAACATTTGATCTAGGAGCCTGCCCGACGCCGTCTGTTGCATACGAAACGATAGACAATACCTACTATCTCAAGCTAGGAGTTATCGAGAGCAACAGTAACGGCATGGTGGTTAGGCGGCACGAACAGAAAACAACGTTCCTCGCCAAAATAAACGCTCCTTTCTGGAGATCTGATTGTTCAGTTCACTTCTGAATTCAGGGCTACATCAATGGCACACAATCCGTGGGGTTCGTTCGGCCAGTTGTGCTGACGTGCGATTCGGCAGCTCGTGTCTGGCGTCTTGAAGATGGCACCATCATGGGTACGGCTAACTTGGCTCGGCTCATGTGCATCACACAACGTTAGTTCTTTCACAATTCCCTCTGTAACACTGACATTGAGGGTGCACAGCTCAAATGTAGCACATAATTACTTCATAACTGCTTAACTTGAGCAGCCTGTTTATTCACTAAAGGGAAATTAATCGAAATTCATCGCTTGAATTATTGCGTGGTCTTGTATTATGCCAATTTCCAAAACCCATCGGAAACATCGATCCCTCCTTGCGGGATAAACTGGGTTTGGAAGAACCACAATTCTACGACAACGACAGCATTGGTTGCACCAATCACCTATCCGTCTACGTCTTAAGAAAGGTTAAAAAACATCATTACTTGTACTATCATATGGTAAGAGTTCATTGATTACTTCCCAAAATGTTTTTCGTATTGTAATTGCTCGTTGGAAAGGACTTTGTTTTAGCGTTAGTTTCCTAGTTTAATTATTAGGAGAGGTAGGCTAAATCTATTCATGATAACAATGCCTCTAATCTCCCCTCTTTGACAGGGAACAGTTGAGCCGACGCCTCTCGACTTCTTCGAGCACGCACACACACTCACTTGCACAACTGATGGTTTCTGGAGGAGCAACGACGAGACGCCCAGACTCTACATTGGCGGAAACATTAACATCACCTGCGGCACGCCACCACTGAGTTCGTGTACACCTTTGACTGTACACCAACCAGGCAACGCTTCTTATCTCTAACGGATATCGATGTTGTGTCTCAACTCGATCGCTATCCTTCAAGATGGCTTCCTTCTTCCTTTCAGCATGCGCGTCGGATGTTGACGCGTTCACGACGCCGCTCACGCCGCTTCCCAATATAGTTCTCATGGTTAGATCAGACGCTACCACCAACTTCTATTGCACCGCCGACGGGCACAAACGATACGCCTGTGCACATCCTGAAGGCTTCTATTGGGCGCAGAAGATTGACGTTTTCCCTCCAGTTCTGGTCAGTTTCAACGCGCGGAATCTTTGGTGCTCTATTCTCCATTCATTTGGAGGGGCCATTTGACGGGGACTCCTTCTATAGCGGAACTAATCTGCTTCCACGACGTCCCGACCATCAATACGAGCTCTACTCTCGTGGCCAGATGGCGGTGTCCCAAAATGCCAGTAGAGCAATTTCGTGCGTGATAGGTAAGTCTAGTGTTGATTCAACGTTTCATTCATTCATATGACAAATTCGCAAAAGATTACAAGAACGAAAAAAAGAAGGAAAATAGGTTCTGGGAGCCGCCGTTCCCCCATTGTTTTAATCTAATGAATTTTTGATGAATAATTAATCATATTACAACTGCTTACATACTATGTTAATTTAAGCCTCCTTTAAGCGCAAGCGAAAGCGTGCCGGCCACTCGAAGTGTTGTACAACAATGCCAGTGGCTATCTACCTGCTGGATACGTCCTCGACCCAACAACCAACCCCATTCACCGCACCTATTTATACTTTGAATGGACATGTGGAGGCGGCCAGAGCGACGAGACTGTCCTCGTCTATTCCGTATGTGAATCCTTAAAAGGGAATCGATATCATAATTACTCTGCCCCCGTCCCATTCAGGATGGCGTATCGAGCGGCATGAACAAAACAATCCGATGCAGCGACCACGGGGCGACCCTTACTGGGAACTAGGCGCCTTCGGCCAGCGGCTGCCTGAAACGGGCGTGAAGATCTTCTGCGCGATCCCTGAGAGTTTTTTTTCTCGTTTAAATTCTAGCTTTGGTCACTTCCATTCTCACGTTACTGTCTCTCCAATTGTCTCGACCGTTATATTTGATCAATAAAAAGCCCTCGCCATCTGCCGCGTTAAATGCTTGGAAATTTTTGAAGACATACGATTCGTTTTACTATATTGTTCCACGGCACCATTTCCTTCTAGCTGTATACTAATAGTAATTATACTATTTTGCAAGATGGAAAACAAATCTTATGGCTTCGAGCGGTAGAATAATATCGGCGAGAATAAAAGCATCGGCTGCTAACGCATCGGCTGATGAAATGTGCATTCTAGGAAAAGTGCTCCATTATGAAATGACAACAATATTGTTTGATGTTATTAAAGTTTCCGAATAAGTACTGGCGAAAATCATGGAATTATATCACGTTTCCGGAAATTTGCCGCTTTCAATTTACCTGCTGCCCAAATTTCCGCTGTATAATTGACCGCCGCCCAAATTACCGCTGCCCTTTCCTCAAACTCCCAAAAATGCCTTTCAAATCACAGTCCTTCACACCGTGTCGACTATGCATACAAACTGTAAAGTCAATCGCAAATTGAATCCTCGACCTCTTCACTTTTTTCGTTTTTGTGGCCTAAATCTCCTATTAAGGGTTAAATTTTCATTTGTATTTCGTAACAAAGTGTGCATCCAACTCGCAGCCTTACGCGGAGAACACCATTTTTCAAGTAGTCGTAGGAAACGAAAGCTTCATTTTCTTTTTAAGCTTTACCTTGAGGAAAATTCAATCGTGTCGGTTTTTGGTGGCGCCGAATACATTTTTTTATTCTCTCCCTAATCGTGTCTTTCCAATAATCTCTGCTCCTTAAATCCATCATGGTGATAAACAAAGTGTAACATAAATTCATATATTGAATTATTATAACAATTTGATTTGTTTTCGTTTCCTTCATATTGGATTAAGAAGTAATTGTTCAATCGGGAAGATCGTAAGATTGGCACACGGTGTTTCACTGGGGCGAAAGGGCAAAGATTTTCTGCATCCCGAATCTCCAAGCAGCGACGTCGTCTATTGGATAAGGTGGATAAAGTTTGCAAGTCTCGGGTTCGAATCCCCGTGCCGACAAGACATTTGCAGAGGTTAGTTAGAGTGCGAAAGGATCCACATGCTTACAATTAGAGCTCGTTTTCAGCCTGTGACATTAATGCCAATGTTTCGAACAGGTCTTCCGAACATGTTTCAAACTTCAGACAGATTGAATGATTTCTGCGATGCTGTCCTCGAGTCAGCTCGTTGTTAGAAGTTCTGACTCGGATTCTGTTAATAGTTCGCATTCGCTTCTCAAACGTTGCTACTTCTTGTGTCTGTTAAAATAAGGTTTGCAGTGATTTATCTCATTAGAAATTATATTAAATAAAAACTTGATCGCCTCACTATAAAGCAAGAATGGGTGAAAATGTATTCCTGTTGAACGATAGCATTTTCATATGCGACTAGCAGTATTGAGAAAATAGATGTTTTGGTGTGCGAAAATAAATGTATGAAAAGAAGTACTTGGCGTGGTATCGTGTTGGGAATGTTCGTTTCTCATAACGGCACTTATGGCATGAAGCACGCAACGGGTGTCTCCCAAGGAAACGAGCCGAGATCCTCCTTGTTTCCATTGAAGAGGGTGATGGTGCGCGTCGATTGGAAGATTCCAATGTGTGTGCCGGTTCCTTGCGCCTGAAAGATCATCTTATAAGTGTTGTAATAATGAATTCCGATTTGTAATAAAATATTTGGACTTACAATTAGAACACCTAGATTTGGAAAGTAAAATGAAACAACAATTATGACTTATGTAGTTTAATTGCGCAAGAGAATAGCTTCGAACTCCTTGGACTGCAATTCGCTGTGCGCCATTCGGGCACTCGAGACCCTTGCAGCCGCCATACGTCACGTAGGTGGAATTTGCGATGGAAGAGCAGGAGGTGCCGGGGCAAGAGGAGAGAAGAGGCGGAGACACAAGAGTATCGCAGCCAGGCCAAAGAGCAGCTGAAGAGATAATTTAGTACAGTTCCGCTCAGCACCGAGGGGTCAATGCATTGCTATAGCGGCAAATGGATATGTGAAATATCACGCTGCAGAAAGCGTTTTCAGGTATCAATCACATATGAATGTGATTTACCTGAAAATTTCTGCACTAATTCCGTTAACAAATCTTGAAAATTGCTGAAAATTTGTGAAATTCGTGTGTTCATGACGTCCAATTAATAAATTTGGTGCGTTGTCACATAGTCTATGGTAGATTTCAACTTATCGACTTCTCTACGCACGTTTAGGCGCTGCCTTGCCGCAAAAAATAGTGAAGGCGTCGTGTTTGTACTGCCGCGGAGTCGGATCGTCCGTCGTGCGCCAGAGGCCATTGTCCATGCATTTTATTGCTCCGGCCCAGCCGTACAGGGTGGGGTTTCCTATCGAATCCTGGAACGAAGTCAACGTTGTGGTCGTCATGCTAATGCAGATTGCGAGAATACAACGAATAAATGCATATATGTTGATCTTTTCGATAGGGACCTCCTCACGTTTTTCTTATATGAAAGGAAACCTTTCGAGCGATGTTGAGTGAAGATGTCGAAGGGCAACAGATTCTACCGGTGGATTCGTCGAAAGCAGTCGGGATGTCGGAGGAGCACCGCTCTGTTGGCATGTCGCACGAAGTGTGCGCAGGCATCGGGCAAATTTGGCGCGAAAGGTGTTTGCTTATTGTTAGACGTTATGTATTACAACTTTTAAAGTCGTGATGAACAATCTCAAGGGCGTTTTCGCTCTTTGACCATACAATTCAGTACTATTCATGGAGCGTTAATGAAAAAAGGTTGGGGTATATTCTTCCATCCAAACTTTCGTATAGTTCTCTTGGGTGTAATAGCACAGAATGTGATTACAATTTAATGTTAGCAGGCTATGACTGTATGTGGTAGCAAGACGAAACTGACAATGATAATGGGTTCGTCTGGCGTGCACCAGGCGTGCGTTCCATTGCTATACATGTTGCTTGACTTGAGTACGTAATGTGTCGCAAGCTGCTCGGTGACTTGCGATGGAATCGGGAAAGCTGTCGCGACTGCAAAAGAAAAAAAATGCAACACTAAAAGTTCGTATGCATTCTGTATCCATTTTTAAGGTATGTTTGCCGCACTCTCCGGGATCGCGCAGAAGATCTTCACGCCCGTTTCAGGTAGGTGTACGCCGTCGGGCCCCCCGAGGGCCCAGTAAGGGTCGTGTCCGAGGTCACCGCATTCGATTCGTTTGTCCACGAAACCCGAGGAGACGCCGTCCTGATGAATGTGAAGAGCAGAGTAAATATGGCATCACTGCTATCTTAAGGATCCACTTACGGTATAAACGAGTTCAGTCTGGCTGCTCTGGCCACCAGCGCATGTCCATGCAAAGTTTGGCTCCGTGCTGAGAATGGGATTGGCTGTTATATCTAAGACATAGCCAGGGGGCAGATAGACGCTTGCGTCACTGTACAGCACTTCGAGTGACGGGCACGCTTTTCCAACGGCTTAAAGGAGTAAGAGACCGAATTTTCGAAAGAATGAACAAATTAACGAAGCAATATCAATGTCTCTAGTTTATAATTCTGTCTTGTTAGTCAAACCTTCCCCCCTTCCACTCTCCCTCCCTTCAACACTTCGGTTGTGATGTCTGTGCGTGCATTTCAACTGTGCACCACTCATGGTCTTGCCAACCATGCGGGACCTCGTCCACCCCGCCAAGATGCCATAGCTGTTGTGTTGATGCCCAAACACCCTCCCCACCCATTCAAGTATATCAGTTTAATATTATTTCTAATGCACATCGGTGCCATTGAGTCTACACAACAATTTCTACAAGTAATATTTTCTCTTTCTTCCACTTTGCTAAAATTATTTCATGGTTATTCTGTCTATAATTTTTTTTCTTTTATAGTTTTGCTGCGCGCAAGGTTCTCCAAGTATTGTCACATCAAATTATTTTGATGTAATAAAAAAAATAAAATAAATAAATAAATTAGTATGTTAGCAATTGTAATCAATTTAGTTATTCAGACAGATTAAAAAATTGAGAACCGCGGTTAAGAAAACTTCATTTCAATTTTTTTTCTTTTTCTTGTCAATGCAGAAGTTATGCCAAAGTACTGCAACAAAAAAAACCCGTTTTGATTTAAAATAGCAAAGTAGCGCATGATTATAACGTAGTACATTCAGAGGTGGGAATGGGTCCAAAATTTTTGGGACAGATTAAGTATCGGCCCGGCCCGGCCAGAAATTTCCGGGCCATGTAAGTTTGGGCCCGATTTTACCTTTTTAATGTAAAAAAAATCTTAAAATTTTTATAACAACATTTCCATACTAATTAAGTGATTTGATGTATCCATTGCCATATTTAGTATATCTAAACCAATTTCTCATACTTCCGAAAATGTATACTTTACGTCTGTACCATAAATTTGCCAGGAATTTCTGACTTGTTAGCCCAATCGGGTCCCTTTAGTGGGCCCTACTTTTCTTGGGCCCGGCCCTTCCAGGGGCTTTGGGAGGGCGCTTTTGAGAATGCGCCCGCGAATATTTGGCCCGTCTTCTGCTTAGCGAGTGTGTATAGTTAACAAAAAAAAACAGGCCTGCCATATTTTGCTTATTTGTAATTTTATAACAAGTAGAAAAATGGTTCAAACGTTCTTTAACTAAGTTTTAGACAAATACGAATTGATCTACATTCATGAAACCACATGTCAATTATTCACTGAACGGCTCCTATAAGCGACCTCCTCCATCCTCTTAACATACACCAGTGTAATGTTTTCCTTATTTGTTTTATGAATGATGCGATTCGGAACGAAGGCTCAGTACAGCTCTTTCGCCTACTTTCCATTCTCATGGATTCCCTATTTTCATCTCACTGCGCTCGCTAGATTTCTAAATCTTGAATTGAATTTTGAAACTTACGTATCATGCAGGAGATTGCTCTACTGGCGTTCGAGGTCATCACCTCCTTCATGTCAGAGAAGAGCACATATTCATGGCTGACACGTCGTGGGACCAGAATAGTGCCACGAAAAAATTGGGATTCATCTGGCTCCTGTAAATGAATCTAGAATAGATCATGTTTGCTAAACAGTCTCTGATGCAACGAACTATGATTGGAGGGAAAACATCGATCTTCTGTGCCCAATAGAAGCCGTAGGCATGTGGACAGGCATATCGTTTGCGCCCGTCGACGGTGCAATAGAAGGCGTCGATAGGGTCTGAGCTGACGTAGGAAACTACAGGATGGAGCGGCGTGAGTGGCCTCGTGAACGCCTCATCGTCCAATGTACACGCTGAAACGACGAAAGAAGCCACCTTGCAGGGTGCGATTGTGTTGATGCACAAAATCGACAACAGACAGAGACGATGCTCGTTAGTCCAATGTGTTCACCAACCAGGTGGTGGCTTGCCACAGGTCATGTCAATATCTTCGCCAATGTAGAATCTGGGCGCATCGTCGCTGCTCTTCCAGAAACCATCAGTGGTGCACGTGAGTGAGTGGACGTGCTCGTATAAGTCGAGTGGCACCGGACTGATCCATCTCTGTCAAATGGGAGACTGTTATTATGGATACATTTTACATTCCGTAACAATCAAAGTAATAAAGTAACGTTGACAAGCAGAAAACAAATTCGGACCTTCCTACGAGAAATTTCAATGCGCCATAATGGATCGGAAGTAATAAAAATAATAAGAATGAACGCTTTACCTTTCTTGAGACGTAGACCGAGAGACCGTTGGGGCAATCAATGAAGCCTTCAGTGAAGAATGGTTTGTCCAATGCGAAGATCCCATAGGCGGGATCGGCGGGAGCGATGCTTCCGGCTACGATCTAGGGCGGACGTCGGCATCCTACACAGCGGTGTAATCAATCGATCGAGTTATGAATGTCAAATTTATTTGCCTCTAGTGAATAAACGGGAACTAATTGAGTGTTAGACTTGAGCTGTGCCACCTTAATGTCGCGTTTTATAGTGGGAAGAGTGAAAGAATTTACGGTCTTTAATGCAAATGAGCCGAGCCAAGGCAGTCGTGCCCATCATGGAGCCATCTTTTTTACGCCAGACACCAGCTGCCGAATCGCACGTCAGCATAACTGGCCGATCGATCAGATGTAATTCTGCGCCATTGAGGTAGCCCTGAAGGTAGACAAGTGTTGAACAATCAGATCTTGATCGTGTTCAATAACATCTTGATCTAGAAATATAATATCATTCCTTGATTACATGTAATCAAGCAGTGATATGGCGTGTAGTTTGAGAAGGGAAATGGAGTCTTCTGTTTGTGACACTTAACCGCGGCGCCTTCATAGTCACTGCACCACGCATGCGTCATGTTGCTTTCCATAGGTCCCATCTTGAGAAAGAAGTCATTTGGCATCTTATCGAAGATAAGAGTCGGAGTCGGACATGCTCCTAGATTAGATGTTCGATAATTGCATTTTGTTCTTTTTTTCTTTACTTCCACCTGGTGGATATTTCAACGGTAATCAATACAATCAATAATTATCATTTATAATTATAATAACTTCTATACGATAGATCCTCGTGCATTCCACGGTCACATTTTCCCGATAAGCGAACAAACAGTTAAACAATATTGGTTTTAGCCGTGACATACAGTACCGTCTAACATTGTTGGCTCCGCAATTATTTTGATCACTCCGACTAATCAAATTAATTCAAATAATTCAAACTCAAATTGTGGAGTGGGTGTGCATTCTTTGCAAAGTAGTAATTTCAGGATACGGAATAAGCAATCATCAGGTTAAATCGAGAATATGCCATAAAATAACAGAAATCAGAAAGGGTTTCTTTGCCCCATTGTTGTATGCACATATGTAGCCAACTTGTTGTTGTGGTTGGTGAACTTGTTGGTCGTGGTTGAAGTAGTCGCTATTGTCGTCTTGGAGCCTTAAGCTCACGTTATGTTTGTTACCCTAACAAAGTTGCGATTAAATCAAGAAAGAAGATATCTTCATATATAGCAGAAATATTTGGAAACCACATGATGCACATGATGATCGGGTGCATGAAGTACTTTCTCGCTTCTTCATGGAACCATTCATACTCCATGAATTGGGAGCACTTCATAGCAGTCTTCAACGGTTGCGGCGATACCGAGCCTGGGTTGATCTAACCAAAAGAGAAGAGATATTCTGTGCGAGACCAGTTTTTCCTGATTGGAAATGGAGCAGTAATCATACGGTCAAAGCCGAGATGGGCTGTTAGTTTAGGATATGTTGTGTATCTGAGTGAGGGCAAAGATACGCTCCATCGGCTGACCACGCCGACGCCGCTGGGGCAGGAAATAGAAATGCAGTCGTCGAGTGGTGACTTGACGACCCTCGGCTGCTGGTCGCACGACCAGCCCTCTTCGCAAGCAGCTGACGCCGTCGCCACGTGATACTTGCAGTTGTCACATGCTATGGTTTGTGATACCTTTTTCTTCCGATTACAACACTTCAAGTGATACCTTACTGGTACTCGTGATGAAAAAAAACAAATTCACTGCATTTGATGAATTAAAAGGCGAAAGACAACTGATAGCGAGAGCAAATAGGAAATAGGGTGAGAAAGGAAGAAAAATGAAATGTACATGAGGCTTACCTGGAACATATTGGCAGTTGACTTGCGTTGGAGCAATGCTAATGATGCCGTTCGCGGTGTAGACGCCATTCTCGCACGTCACTTTGCTCGCCGTCATCCACGAGAGGCCCGACTTGTACTGACAATAAGGCAAATCTACTTGAATACGTGTGATTAATACAACTGTGTACTGACGATAAGTTGCTTGTGTTGTATGTAAACGTCAGACCTACAGTAGATCTCGCAAGGCGAATCCTGTTTAAGCGCGGCGGGATTGCAAACCTTGCCGGTCTGGCAGTTGGCGCTGCCACTCGCACTGCTTGCAGCAGGGAGCGGCGCACAGTCTCCACAATTCTCTGAAGCATCTCATGGTTGACATTATAATTCACAAAATTATGTAAAAAAAATAATATATATATATGTATACATATATTTATTTACATATATAAATGAAAATGGAGAGGTTGCATTTTCAGCTCACAATATAAGGATGCTAACCAAAGAAAGCAGTGATTTCGGGAGAAAGAAGAGAGATTAAGATGGCAGAAAAGGCCCAGGTCGCATATGACGCCCCAGTCATCCTGCGCACTTATTAGGAAGTGTCTCTAAAATTGAATTAAAATATTTAAACAGAGAAATGACGGGTATGGATTAGAGGTATCCTTTTTGGTTGCCCGTTTCCAAGGCAATTGGACGGACGTCCTAATGATTGTGCTGGGCCTCATTTTCCTTATATGCATCACGTTCCAGTGTAGCTCACCTCATTACATATTCAATAAATGATTCCTTTTTTTTCGGTCCATCATCAAATGATAGAACTATCGATTCGCTTATGTCATCAATTATGAGGCCAAGAGAGTGTTCCGTAAAGAGAAACGTTGTAGAGAACTTGCGAAATTTTGCTTTAATCTTTCGTTCCGAAGGTACGCCTGATCGCTAATTCGGTTCCACGCTATCACATTACCTTCGGGGCTCTTCAGTGACAGTATAACCCAGTGTATGTATGTAGCATGATCAGCATTGCTTGAAGGATTATGATTCGAACGACATTCATTTTGTCATCCTTTTAATAGTTGTGCTGCATATGTATGCCATTCACATTCAGTCATACAGTTACTTGCTTGTTCTTACCGAAAGTCTATTTTCAATAACCAAGCTTTTCTTTCTTTTTTTGAACCGACGCATTGAAAATACTGTCAAAAAATATTCAAGGATATTTTCTGTTCATAAATGAAATCATTTGAATGACCTCGCAGGACTTGCTCGCTCATTTGTCAGTTTTGAGGTGTTCCCAATCTCTAATTTTCTTTTATTGAAATGGTGTTCTCCTTGTAGCACATGTAACGCTGGCAATTTCAGAAAATTTATTGTTTCAGATTGGAGTCAAACTAATGTAAGCATGGATAATCTTCGCAGTCTCACGATATAAAATGTAAAATCTTTGACCGGAGGTCGATATATCCAGGAAGTTTGTGAAGCTCGGTATCGCCGCAACCGTTGAAGACTGCTATGAAGTGCTCCCAATTCACGGAGTATGAATGGTTCCATGAAGAAGCGAGAAAGTAATTCATGCACCCGATCATCATGTGCAAATACAACGGTGCCGAAGTGGTTTCCAAATATTTCTGCTATATATGAAGATATCTTCTTTCTAGATTTAATCGCAACTTTGTTAGGGTAACAAGCGAAAGATCTTCTGCGTGATGTCGGCGAGTGCTGCAAACACACCTTGAGAATGGATATATAATGCATACATATTCATACATACGTTTAGTGCTGCATTTTTTCACTTTTGCTATCAGCTTTCAAGACTTACATTCTCACGCGAATAAATCCCCAATCGACTGAGCCCTCTATAACATTTGCTGAATAAAAAGATCTAGCAAGCAGTCACTTTCAATACCTGGAAATATTTGTTGCCTTTCTGTGGCAACATATCACCTTAGTAAGACGGAGAGAACGAGGTTTAGCATAAACATATAAAGCGGTGAAAGTATTGAAAAAACGGATGTTCTGTTGTAATCTCTTTGATGCCGTTTGAAAAGAATTCGTGTGGAATCGTGTTGGGAATGTTCGCTTCTCAGCAGAAGTAGCAGAAGACAGGACCGGGCTTTGACGTCGAAGCAAATGGTGTGCCATTGTCCATGTGCCAGAGGCCATCGTAGCAGCTGACCACGAGCTCCTTGCCGATGTGAAAGTCAGAGCCGATTTCCTGAAGAAGCGTAGACAACTCGTAAAGACTCGTATGAAGTTGTTTAAGAGCGTTTTAAAGTCGGCATTCTTATTGTTTGCGCTTGAATAGTTGCGTTTCAACGACGCATACTTGCCTGATAAGTCGAAACATAGGTTTTTTGTTCGTTTTGCATTCGAGGACGGTGGCTTCGGTGCCTACGCTGCACGAAAAAAACGTGCGTGTAGGGAAGCTAGCCAGCACATCGGCCGTCGTTTCGAGCCCATAGCCACTAGAAAGATCTTCGATCGCTGCCTTGGGAGCTCGAGTAGAGCGGTCGTTGCCTTGTTGTCTTGTTCTAGCCCGGCTTTGGCTTAAGCGTGTGAGTTCTAACCCTTGCCCCTCGTCACCGAGATCTCAGGTGAGAGAAGAAGATTAGCTGTGCTACTACCTCGCATTCAGATATCTTCCTAGTCGCTATTTGCTCGACACAACGGCTGACTTCCTTGCCAACTACTCCATGCGAACATATTTTTGTATGCAGTGGCGCCATCGACGGCACCGTCCTCGTGTACAATACGAACGCGATTCATAGACGTCAAAAACGTTTGTAAAGTATTTTTAATGCGTTGTTCAAATGGAACGGTTTGAAAACTCCGAGACGGATTCGGACGAACCGATCGTTTCCGCTTCTCAAAGGCGATTCTCCTTGTTTTTGTTAATAGAAGTTTGCAGTGCTTCATTTCATTAGAAATTATATACATGTGCAGTCTAAACGCGATCACCGCCCTATAAAGCTTGCATGTGTCGTTATGTATTTCTGTTGAACGGAATCATTTACATGTGCGACTAGCAAAGTTGTGAAAGGATGGAGAAAATGTATGGAAATGTATGGTTTGGAGTTAGAAAATAATGTACTATGAAAGGAATTCGAGTGGAATCGAGTTGGGAATGTTCGCTTCTCATCGTCAGCCGGTGCGTATGGCGCAGAAGATAGGACCTGTCGCGTCGGATGAGGGAATTGGTGCGCCGTTGTCCATGTGCCAGACGCCATTCAGATAATCTGAGCTCGGTGCCTTAGAGCAGCTGAGCTCCTTGCCGATGTGGAAGACAGGGGCGTCTTTTTCGATATACTGAAAAGGCGTAGACGACTAGCAAGCAGTTGCTTCAAAGTGCTTTAAAATGGACATTCTTATTTGCGCTTCAATCGCTGCGTTTAAATGAAGAAAATTTGCAAGATAAGATATGATACAGAAGTTTTTGACGACTAAGAACCGTGTTCGATCCGTATACGAGGACGGTGCCGGAGGTGCCACCGCTACACGAAAAAGATGTGCGCGTGGATTCGTTCGCAAGCACGTCAGCCGAAGTGTCGAGCACGTAGCCACTCGGAAGAGTTTTGACCGCTTCCTCATCCGTCACAATCTCAGGACCGATGCATGTGTATTCCTGCGCTGCAGTAGGCATTCTTATGTAATAGAACTCCCAAGAAAGGTAATGAATACAGCAGCAGCTTTAGAAGGAGTGCGTATGTAGGAAATTCAAATTGCAAGTGACACTCTTCAATACCGTCAATATTCTATTTTCTTCGATTGACGAAGTTCTAATTTCTGACATTTAACACAGGAGACGGCTCTGTCGGAGTTTGCAATAGTGACCAATTCGCCACCCTCGTACACTTCGTATTGAGCAAGTCGTCCTCTAGGAATCAGCGCATGACCTGTCAAGACAGCGTCACCCTAAAAAGGCGCATAAAATTGCAAAAGAAATACGTGTTTCACAATGCGATCGATTTGAATTAGAACGACCCACAGTGGCTATTCGGGATACATAGTACTTTGTCAACAACAAAAAAGTACTTTGATTCGAACCTCATTCACTGGCGCCAGTCTGAATTCGCTCTTAAAACCACATATGTGCCTTTTCAGCCCATCGGCCGTGAAATAGAAGTTATAATCTGTGTTGATAGCCCGTTTGCAAATGCTTCCTTCCGGGCATTCGGGAAGGGAGGGAGGCACAGATATCATTGCGTCATCGGCAACCGGGCATACTTCCCCTAGAGGAAAATGTAAGAAATAGGCGATTGTCTGAGCGCTGTTAACACACAGCAGCAGGCACGTTTTTCTTAAAACTCGACACTCAGTTCACGAGTATTGGTTGTGAATAATTTATGGAAAAAAAATCAGCAGCTAAATTGTTTTTGCTAACAATGTAAATGAGTCAAATATCGC
This sequence comes from Allodiplogaster sudhausi, assembly GCA_945643635.1. Classification (NCBI taxonomy): domain Eukaryota; kingdom Metazoa; phylum Nematoda; class Chromadorea; order Rhabditida; family Diplogasteridae; genus Allodiplogaster; species Allodiplogaster sudhausi. Next base: position 8,052,535 of record CALZFC010000248.1, read on the forward strand.
GGGTTTCCACAATAAAAATCAAGTAAAGAATCAACAACAAATGAAAATGCAGGAATGAGACACAGAGGGAATATAAGAAATGATATGAAATACCTGTCTGTGAGGGTCCGCACACGACTCGTATGTCTTCACCCCAGTAGAAGTTCTTAGCACCCGAATCCCTGCTTACCCATGCACTGTACTTACCACATGTGAGCGTGTCAACACGTTCGAAGAAGTCAATGCGCTTGTGAAGATATGGCTGAATGTTGAAGAAAATCAACTGAAGAGGGAACCCGGTGATTCAGTTGTGAATAAACTTATCTCGCAGGCTTGCATTGTAATTAATTAACAATCAAAGCACTAGATTATCATCTGCTGAATGCATTCTACTCTGTAATACCTTCCGGATGACGTAGAGTGAGGCATTGTTTGGGCATTGAATAATATGTCCGTAACGGCCAGGCGGACTAGCAGTGCTGTTGAATATGCCAGACTCGGGCGGCTCGGTGACGTCTTCCAAATAAGGAATCGTGCAGCCTGGAGTACGAGTGATTTCTTTGCCAATCACATAATCGGTTAACGAACGATGTTTGCTGCACATGATCGGTGCAGAGGTCGACGTTCCCCAGGCGGTGCCGTCGCTGGCGCGCCAGACGCGAGTCGCCGTGTCGCACGACAGGCTGCTAATGTGCTCCATGCCATAGAGTACGTCTCCCTGCGAATAGAGCAGCGCCCTTTCTTGCTATTGACATTATAAATGTTTAAGGTCATTAGGTCACTTTAAAGGAGCTTGAAAGTCGCTAACTCCTAAACGAAATTTCTTTAATGGCTGTAGTTAGGAGCAGTGTGATCATGGCAATTAGCCAAGACCCTTCTTTCGAAACCTTTTCTCCAACGCTTTTGCTTCGACAATTTAAATTGGTGGATTGCGTCAGGTAGAAGTACGGCACGCGAATCATTATTTTGAAGGCATATATTTGACGGTCGATGGAACTGCATATATTTCGCTGCCGCTGCTCACCCTATGCTCTGGCAAACCTTTTAGGCCATACTTTAGTTGGCGACAACTGTTAATTTTAAAGTTCTATATAAAACACTAATATTCTCCTAGAATCCGGAGGCGCATTTCAGATGCGAATTACTCCTAAAACTTGTAGTTCAAATACTTTGCTGATGCATTCTTAAGCTCAATCCGGACACATAGAATCATCCTTATATAGCTCAATGTAGGTGCATAAAGCCAACTTAGTTAGGTGAATCTGTGAATTGGTAAATACACAACGCAAGAAGCCCAACCATTAGGAATTCGTTGTCCGGACACCAGACAGTTGTTGCGTTGCTCTCAGCGACTCGAGTCTTAACATAGAAGTCACCATGGCGTTCGTAGACGAGACTTGGCGGCGGGCACACTAAATTGTGCGTAAATAAGAACCTAGAGAAGTGGACTATGTAAAAGATCCGAAGTGCGAAATTTTCACAAACTCATACAATTGTTGGGAAAGCAATACATTTTTTCAGTTTGTTGACTACCTGGAGATTGAGTTGTTGTTGTTGTGGTTGTTGTCTCTGTAAGGGAAACTACAAGATTTTCTTTTTTAAAGTGAAAAAGGGCCTCATCTAACGTACCTAAGTTAGTTTAGTGAAAGTTTATTCGACAGATCATTGGCAGCTTTTAAGGAAAGAACCAAAGGAAGACTGCTTATAGGCAGACGCACTCTGGATGCAGAACATAAGGAGCATGCCGTAGAGTCTGCCGCTGTCGTCCATCCACGTTTGGTTGCCTCCTGCCAAGCACATCAGGCCTGAGACAAACGGAGAATCGGCCGGGGCTCGGCCATCGTAGTAAGCCTTCAAACGTGACGACATGCTTTTCGGCATCTTTTATTCACTTGTGGAATACGAAGCTTTCTTACCCGAGCATCATATCCATCTGGACACGACGCAGTCTTGCACCCATTCTCCTCTGTGATTTTTGCGTGCAAGCACGATGGCGCAACGCAACTTGCGAGATCGCCGTGCTCACAAGAGTTACCGCAGGCTAAATCATGTTCCGTAAGCAAATTTTATAGGATTCGTGGATACGCTTAAGTTGACATTTGGCTACAATTTGGTTACTGCTTAGTAACAATTTAGTTACAATTTCTAGTAGTACCACCGGGAGTATTATTTTACAATACTTCTTGCGAGGGATTAGCACTATTAGAGGAGGGGGGGGGGGGGTTCTATTAAAGGGAGGGGTACTATTTTTCAATGTGATTGGCTAAAAGTTTGAGAACAACATTTTATTCTTTAAAAAAAGAGATTTATATCTCGGCTTCAATATAATCATCACCGGAATATCAGTTTTCCCGTATATCTTAAATGAATTTGCAATCAGTTCATTGGGATGATCTCTAGGATATAGGAAGTGTAACTGTTTTTCAACGACATTTTCAAGGGGGTACTATTAGAGGGATGGTTCTAAAATAGGGAGGGTACTAATAGAGAAAATACGGTAAAAAAAAACACATTTATGTCGATTATGCGGGAAATGGTCTCCAAGTTCATATTACAATGGTTTCCGAAAGGAGTAAGCAGTGAAAGAATTACCTGAAGTCGTCGTTGTCGAGCTCGTGGATGTAGTTGGAGGGTGTGTGCCTAATTTGAACTATGTTAGATGTATATCGCTTGTCGGTGACATTTACAATTTTACCATATGCTGAGATCGCAAAAGTTAATTCGTCATTTCCTATTTCGAGAGATGCGCTGTCATTTTCGAGTATTTAACGATCAGACACATTCAATTGGATGAACGTTGCTAAAACTTTAAAGGATCACGAAACTCAGCCGTAAACTATTTGAATATTCCTGAATTACATGCTCTCTCTCCCTTGTGTCACTCAAAAATCATGAATTAAAGGATGAGTTTATGGATCCTTGAATGCACTAACCAAAGACGGAGCATGTCAGCTGAGGATTCGCGTAGAATGTTCCTGCGTAATCCTTCCACTGATTGTTCACCGAAGTGCACATGAGCGTCGAGTCGAGTCGAACGACCGTGCCGTCGGAGCGTGTTGCCTAAAGTGGAAAGTCAACTATTCATCTCGCAATTCTTGCCGCATTCTGCAAAGATTACTGCACATCATTTATATTGGAAATGGTTCTTGAAAAGATGGTGACGACAACTGCACGCTTCTCTTTCCCTTTCTTAAGCCCTCTTAGGGCGCTCCTTTATTTATAAAACAGCCAAAATGTGTGTACCGATCCGGTGTAGCCGTTCGGGCAGCGCAGAGTAGTGCAGTTACTGTACGGGTTCGTCTCGAGCAGCGCCTCACTCGAGCACGAGTAGCCGGCCGGACACGTGAGTGACATGCTGTATGTGCACTGATCACAGCCTGAATCGTTGTTCAGAATATTGCTACATGACTTTTGCACCATCAAAAACGACAAAATAAGAATATTAAAAAAAAATTTCGAGATATTTAAGCATTCCATGACATCCAAACTTACGTGGAAGATCCTTGCAGTTGAGTGCCGTCGGATTGATCATCTTGTTGTTCGCATAGAAGTAGCCACCCGAACAGTTGATCTTGTCCGCCGTCAACCACGAAAGTCCGCTCTTGTACTGCAACGACGATTCAGCATCATTCTTTTTTTTATATGTACTGGCTCTATTCTCCATTTCTTCTACGCTACCTGGATTTTAGGCAATTTCATGGTAATAAGCATAGTGATGGTACATTTCAGTTCTCTTCACGCAGAAGATATGACAAAAATATTTTAAAAAAAAAAGATGGAGAGGCAAATAGAGTGAGAAGCAGAGTGTGATACAGAGGGAGAGAGAGATAGAGAGTTCGACTGACTACTGGCTGCGCGAATGGCTGAATGCAATAGACGGTGCAGGCGTTGTCCTCTCGCAGTTTGCTCGGATCGCAAGTCGCGCCCGTCTGGCAGTTCGCGCTGCCCGTCGTGCCCGCCGCCGCCGGAATGACCTTGTTGCATGTGCAGGAATCTGCGAATATGGTGGGGTGAGGATGGAAATGAACCGCAGAGAAATGATAGAGGCGAAATTGCAATCACATAAGAAGTGGTGGAATATTTCAAAGGAAATGATACGAAAGACATAACTCTGCTCCTCCCAAAATCACTTTGAGAAGAGTAGGCTTGTCTTGAATCGAAAGAAAAACTGACCGAAGAATGAATTTGCGGCGGAAGGGAAGAGGATGAAGATGAATACTGCAGCCCAGGCATTATACGACAAACACCGAATCCTCGTCATTTACAAGGCACTCTGAATTGTTGAATGGTTAATATAACTAAAAGACTTATATAATTAACAAATTTTTATCAGTTGATCTAAATACTGACTAAATTGTTTTACGAATTTTCAGAGAAACCAAGCAGACTTTTATATGCATTTCGTTCGAATGCACTTCGCAGAACATTGCAAATGCGAAACATAACATGAACATGAGCGCTTAGAATAATCAGGAATAATTAGTGATGTGTGTACAACATGTTCAGGTGAGAGAAAACGACGTTAAAGTGAAGAAGAGATACTCGAACACGGGACATGCAAATTGTTCCTCGCTTGACTGTAAGCTGGTTCTCTCGGTGCAGCTCATGACCGTGCGAATGTATTTAGAATAATTAGGAATAATCAGTGATGAGTGTATATGTTCAGGCGAGAGAAACAGACATTAAAGTGAAGAAGAGACTCTCGAACACGTCAACCAAATGTGATATCTCCTTTGGCTTACTGGGTTGCACAGCATCTAATACTTTGACGGTATCCTGGTTGCTGCAACTCGTGACCGTGTGAATGTACTCAGTTGAATGGCATACTAACCGCCTTATAATTCAGGGATGACAAATTCAGGAAGCGGGAAGTGAACGGCGAACAAAAAAGGCTTATTTCTCTTCTCATTCGGCGTTTAATTTTTCATCTGCCCCTTTCCGTTTCTGTGCTATCTTTCTCTCCCCTCTCTCTTTTTCTCTCTCTATCTCTCTCTAGTTTCAAAGTGGATTCAAGTTAGTTACAATTTGGATACAGTTTGATTAGCGTTTAGCTACAATTTAGATCCAATTTGGTTACAATTTAGTAAAATTTGGTAGAAATTTAGCTATACAACTCTTCGGGCAATTTTAAAAAGTAGGGTAATTACTGGATTTAATATGTTCAATCGATAGAGAGTATTCTTCCCTCGAAATTTTCCCCTTTTCATTTAAACACTAATGGTTGCCAAAATCCACCTTCAAACTCGTTTGATGCTAAATGTCTCCAATCCCAAACAAGATTATGATAGCATAATTTCAGGAATCTCATATATTGTGTGCTTGTCAACGTTTTGTCATGTTCGGTAATGGAGAGCGGAACTATATTTAAAAAAAAATTCTCCCGCGGCTAAAGCCATCAGAGAGACCTCGATCTCGAGATAAGACGATTGCATCGAACGTTTGTGACTCACGCCAAAATCTAAATGAGTCTATCGCTCCGATTGCTGTTGCTATGGCAAGAAAGCACCATCGTTGCCGCACCACATCGGAGTGTTCACTTTGTTTCAGCTAAGCTGAGTGTGCCCTTTTGCCAATGCTTGCATTTACAATCAGAATGTATTCTTCAAGCATTCACGAAGAACTTAAAATTTGTTAATGTTTAACAAATTGAAATTCTTAGTTACAGCCTGAGGAAGTAGCATCACTACTTCGTTGCGCGGGATATTTATTAACGAAATCATTTGACTTTATCAAATTGTTTCATGCAAACGGGATGATAGTTAACAAATTGAAATTCTTAGTTGCAGCCTGAGGAAGTATCAATCGTGTCAGGACAAAGTTTATGCTTTCAAGGTCGAACTTAACAAATTGATAATTATTCTAAGCAAGCATTGGCAAAAGGGCACACTCAGCTTAGCTGAAACAAAGTGAACACTCCGATGTGGTGCGGCAACGATGGTGCTTTCTTGCCATAGCAACAGCAATCGGAGCGATAGACTCATTTAGATTTTGGCGTGAGTCACAAACGTTCGATGCAATCGTCTTATCTCGAGATCGAGGTCTCTCTGATGGCTTTAGCCGCGGGAGAATTTTTTTTTAAATATAGTTCCGCTCTCCATTACCGAACATGACAAAACGTTGACAAGCACACAATATATGAGATTCCTGAAATTATGCTATCATAATCTTGTTTGGGATTGGAGACATTTAGCATCAAACGAGTTTGAAGGTGGATTTTGGCAACCATTAGTGTTTAAATGAAAAGGGGAAAATTTCGAGGGAAGAATACTCTCTATCGATTGAACATATTAAATCCAGTAATTACCCTACTTTTTAAAATTGCCCGAAGAGTTGTATAGCTAAATTTCTACCAAATTTTACTAAATTGTAACCAAATTGGATCTAAATTGTAGCTAAACGCTAATCAAACTGTATCCAAATTGTAACTAACTTGAATCCACTTTGAAACTAGAGAGAGATAGAGAGAGAAAAAGAGAGAGGGGAGAGAAAGATAGCACAGAAACGGAAAGGGGCAGATGAAAAATTAAACGCCGAATGAGAAGAGAAATAAGCCTTTTTTGTTCGCCGTTCACTTCCCTCTTCCTGAATTTGTCATCCCTGAATTATAAGGCGGTTAGTATGCCATTCAACTGAGTACATTCACACGGTCACGAGTTGCAGCAACCAGGATACCGTCAAAGTATTAGATGCTGTGCAACCCAGTAAGCCAAAGGAGATATCACATTTGGTTGACGTGTTCGAGAGTCTCTTCTTCACTTTAATGTCTGTTTCTCTCGCCTGAACATATACACTCATCACTGATTATTCCTAATTATTCTAAATACATTCGCACGGTCATGAGCTGCACCGAGAGAACCAGCTTACAGTCAAGCGAGGAACAATTTGCATGTCCCGTGTTCGAGTATCTCTTCTTCACTTTAACGTCGTTTTCTCTCACCTGAACATGTTGTACACACATCACTAATTATTCCTGATTATTCTAAGCGCTCATGTTCATGTTATGTTTCGCATTTGCAATGTTCTGCGAAGTGCATTCGAACGAAATGCATATAAAAGTCTGCTTGGTTTCTCTGAAAATTCGTAAAACAATTTAGTCAGTATTTAGATCAACTGATAAAAATTTGTTAATTATATAAGTCTTTTAGTTATATTAACCATTCAACAATTCAGAGTGCCTTGTAAATGACGAGGATTCGGTGTTTGTCGTATAATGCCTGGGCTGCAGTATTCATCTTCATCCTCTTCCCTTCCGCCGCAAATTCATTCTTCGGTCAGTTTTTCTTTCGATTCAAGACAAGCCTACTCTTCTCAAAGTGATTTTGGGAGGAGCAGAGTTATGTCTTTCGTATCATTTCCTTTGAAATATTCCACCACTTCTTATGTGATTGCAATTTCGCCTCTATCATTTCTCTGCGGTTCATTTCCATCCTCACCCCACCATATTCGCAGATTCCTGCACATGCAACAAGGTCATTCCGGCGGCGGCGGGCACGACGGGCAGCGCGAACTGCCAGACGGGCGCGACTTGCGATCCGAGCAAACTGCGAGAGGACAACGCCTGCACCGTCTATTGCATTCAGCCATTCGCGCAGCCAGTAGTCAGTCGAACTCTCTATCTCTCTCTCCCTCTGTATCACACTCTGCTTCTCACTCTATTTGCCTCTCCATCTTTTTTTAAAAAATATTTTTGTCATATCTTCTGCGTGAAGAGAACTGAAATGTACCATCACTATGCTTATTACCATGAAATTGCCTAAAATCCAGGTAGCGTAGAAGAAATGGAGAATAGAGCCAGTACATATAAAAAAAGAATGATGCTGAATCGTCGTTGCAGTACAAGAGCGGACTTTCGTGGTTGACGGCGGACAAGATCAACTGTTCGGGTGGCTACTTCTATGCGAACAACAAGATGATCAATCCGACGGCACTCAACTGCAAGGATCATCCACGTAAGTTTGGATGTCATGGAATGCTTAAATATCTCGAATTTTTTTTTAATATTCTTATTTTGTCGTTTTTGATGGTGCAAAAGTCATGTAGCAATATTCTGAACAACGATTCAGGCTGTGATCAGTGCACATACAGCATGTCACTCACGTGTCCGGCCGGCTACTCGTGCTCGAGTGAGGCGCTGCTCGAGACGAACCCGTACAGTAACTGCACTACTCTTCGCTGCCCGAACGGCTACACCGGATCGGTACACACATTTTGGCTGTTTTATAAATAAAGGAGCGCCCTAAGAGGGCTTAAGAAAGGGAAAGAGAAGCGTGCAGTTGTCGTCACCATCTTTTCAAGAACCATTTCCAATATAAATGATGTGCAGTAATCTTTGCAGAATGCGGCAAGAATTGCGAGATGAATAATTGACTTTCCACTTTAGGCAACACGCTCCGACGGCACGGTCGTTCGACTCGACTCGACGCTCACGTGCACTTCGGTGAACAATCAGTGGAAGGATTACGCAGGAACATTCTACGCGAATCCTCAGCTGACATGCTCCGTCTTTGGTTAGTGCATTCAAGGATCCATAAACTCATCCTTTAATTCATGATTTTTGAGTGACACAAGGGAGAGAGAGCTTGTGTTTAACAAAGACGCAACTAGAATGGTCAGGAAAATTCATTTTAAATATGGCAGATTGTGAGTGACATAGGTGTTCCTTTAAAGTGTCAATAACGTTGATCACTCTGAAAGTGTTTGTTATTTAATGCTCGAAAATGATAGCGCATATCTCAGATTATGAATATCACAAATTAACTTTTGTGATCTCAGCATATAGGTAAAACCTAAATGTCACCGATAAGCGATATACATCTAGCATAATTCAAATTAGGCACATCCCCACCAACTACATCCACGAGCTCGACAACGACGACTTCAGGTAATTCTTTCACTGCTTACTCCTTTCGGAAACCATTGTAATATGAACTTGGACACCATATCCCGCACAATCGACATGTGTAGTTGTTTTTAGCATATTTTTTCTATTAGTACCCTCTCTATATTAGAACCACTACTCTAATACTCAACTGCAAGATTCTTCCACGTAAGCCGAGAATGCTCAAATATCTCGGAATAATTTTTTAAAAATAATATTCTTATTTTGTCGTTTTTGATGGCGCAAAAGTTGTCATATTCTAAACAATGATTCAGGCTGCAATCACTGCACGAACCCCATGCCATCCACGTGTCCGGAAGGCTACTCGTGCGCGAGCTCGGCGCTGTTCGAGACGGAACCGTACCACAACTGCACAACGATGCGCTGCCCTGACGGCTACAATGGATCGGTACAGACATTGTGGCTGTTTTATTGAGAAACTTAAGAACGGCAAGAGAAGCGTCTATTTTTCGTCGCCTTCATTTGAAAAAACCATTACCTGTCTCAGCTTCGCATCACAAAAGGAAATTGTGTGCAGACATCTTTGCAGAAGACGGCAACAATTGCGAGATTAATAGTGGACTCTCCACTTTAGGCGACACGCACGCACGACGGCGCGGTCGTTCGATACGACTGGACGCTCACGTGCGCTTCAGGGAGCAATCAGTGGCAGGACTCCGTGGGGACATACTACACGAAGCTGACATGCGCCGTCTTTGGTTGGTGCATTCAAGGGGCCACAAAACTCATTCTTTTATTCACGAATTTTAGAGTGACACAAGGTAGAGAGAGCATGTAATTCAGGAATATTCAAATAGTTTACGGCTGAGTTTCGTGATCCTTTAAAGTTTTAGCAACGTTCATCCAATTGAATGTGTCTGATCGTTAAATACTCGAAAATGACAGCGCATCTCTCGAAATAGGAAATGACGAATTAACTTTTGCGATCTCAGCATATGGTAAAATTGTAAATGTCACCGACAAGCGATATACATCTAACATAGTTCAAATTAGGCACACACCCTCCAACTACATCCACGAGCTCGACAACGACGACTTCAGGTAATTCTTTCACTGCTTACTCCTTTCGGAAACCATTGTAATATGAACTTGGAGACCATTTCCCGCATAATCGACATAAATGTGTTTTTTTACCGTATTTTCTCTATTAGTACCCTCCCTATTTTAGAACCATCCCTCTAATAGTACCCATTTGAAAATGTCGTTGAAAAACAGTTACACTTCCTATATCCTAGAGATCATCCCAATGAACTGATTGCAAATTCATTTAAGATATACGGGAAAACTGATATTCCGGTGATGATTATATTGAAGCCGAGATATAAATCTCTTTTTTTAAAGAATAAAATGTTGTTCTCAAACTTTTAGCCAATCACATTGAAAAATAGTACCCCTCCCTTTAATAGAACCCCCCCCCCCCTCCTCTAATAGTGCTAATCCCTCGCAAGAAGTATTCTAAAATAATACTCCCGGTGGTACTACTAGAAATTGTAACTAAATTGTTACTAAGCAGTAACCAAATTGTAGCCAAATGTCAACTAAAGCGTGTCCACGAATCCTATAAAATTTGCTTACGGAACATGATTTAGCCTGCGGTAACTCTTGTGAGCACGGCGATCTCGCAAGTTGCGTTGCGCCATCGTGCTTGCACGCAAAAATCACAGAGGAGAATGGGTGCAAGACTGCGTCGTGTCCAGATGGATATGATGCTCGGGTAAGAAAGCTTCGTATTCCACAAGTGAATAAAAGATGCCGAAAAGCATGTCGTCACGTTTGAAGGCTTACTACGATGGCCGAGCCCCGGCCGATTCTCCGTTTGTCTCAGGCCTGATGTGCTTGGCAGGAGGCAACCAAACGTGGATGGACGACAGCGGCAGACTCTACGGCATGCTCCTTATGTTCTGCATCCAGAGTGCGTCTGCCTATAAGCAGTCTTCCTTTGGTTCTTTCCTTAAAAGCTGCCAATGATCTGTCGAATAAACTTTCACTAAACTAACTTAGGTACGTTAGATGAGGCCCTTTTTCACTTTAAAAAAGAAAATCTTGTAGTTTCCCTTACAGAGACAACAACCACAACAACAACAACTCAATCTCCAGGTAGTCAACAAACTGAAAAAATGTATTGCTTTCCCAACAATTGTATGAGTTTGTGAAAATTTCGCACTTCGGATCTTTTACATAGTCCACTTCTCTAGGTTCTTATTTACGCACAATTTAGTGTGCCCGCCGCCAAGTCTCGTCTACGAACGCCATGGTGACTTCTATGTTATTCACAACTGAATCATCGGGTTCCCCCTTCAGTTGATTTTCTTCAACATTCAGCCATATCTTCACAAGCGCATTGACTTCTTCGAACGTGTTGACACGCTCACATGTCGTAAGTCCAGTGCATGGGTAAGCAGGGATTCGGGTGCTAAGAACTTCTACTTGGGTGAAGACATACGAGTCGTGTGCGGACCCTCACAGACAGGTATTTCATATCATTTCTTATATTCCTGCATTTTCATTTGTTGTTGATTCTTTATTTGATTTTTATTGTGGAAACCCGCGAGATTTGACTCATTTACATTCAAATAAGAATGTCCATTTTAAAGCACTTTGAAGCAACTGCTTGCTAGTCGTCTACGCCTTTTCAGTATATCGAAAAAGACGCCCCTGTCTTCCACATCGGCAAGGAGCTCAGCTGCTCTAAGGCACCGAGCTCAGATTATCTGAATGGCGTCTGGCACATGGACAACGGCGCACCAATTCCCTCATCCGACGCGACAGGTCCTATCTTCTGCGCCATACGCACCGGCTGACGATGAGAAGCGAACATTCCCAACTCGATTATACTCGAATTCCTTTCATAGTACATTATTTTCTAACTCCAAACCATACATTTCCATACATTTTCTCCATCCTTTCACAACTTTGCTAGTCGCACATGTAAATGATTCCGTTCAACAGAAATACATAACGACACATGCAAGCTTTATAGGGCGGTGATCGCGTTTAGACTGCACATGTATATAATTTCTAATGAAATGAAGCACTGCAAACTTCTATTAACAAAAACAAGGAGAATCGCCTTTGAGAAGCGGAAACGATCGGTTCGTCCGAATCCGTCTCGGAGTTTTCAACCCCTTAGAACTCACACGCTTAAGCCAAAGCCGGGCTAGAACAAGACAACAAGGCAACGACCGCTCTACTCGAGCTCCCAAGGCAGCGATCGAAGATCTTTCTAGTGGCTATGGGCTCGAAACGACGGCCGATGTGCTGGCTAGCTTCCCTACACGCACGTTTTTTTTCGTGCAGCGTAGGCACCGAAGCCACCGTCCTCGAATGCAAAACGAACAAAAAACCTATGTTTCGACTTATCAGGCAAGTATGCGTCGTTGAAACGCAACTATTCAAGCGCAAACAATAAGAATGCCGACTTTAAAGCGCTCTTAAACAACTTCATACGAGTCTTTACGAGTTGTCTACGCTTCTTCAGGAAATCGTCTCTGACTTTCACATCGGCAAGGAGCTCGTGGTCAGCTGCTACGATGGCCTCTGGCACATGGACAATGGCACACCATTTGCTTCGACGTCAAAGCCTGGTCCTGTCTTCTGCTACTTCGGCTGAGAAGCGAACATTCCCAACACGATTCCACACGAATTCTTTTCAAACGGCATCAAAGAGATTACAACAGAACATCCGTTTTTTCAATACTTTCACCGCTTTATATGTTTATGCTAAACCTCGTTCTCTCCGTCTTACTAAGGTGATATGTTGCCACAGAAAGGCAACAAATATTTCCACGTATTGAAAGTGACTGATTGCTAGATCTTTTTATTCAGCAAATGTTATAGAGGGCTCAGTCGATTGGGGATTTATTCGCGTGAGAATGTAAGTCTTGAAAGCTGATAGCAAAAGTGAAAAAATACAGCACTAAACGTATGTATGAATATGTATGCATTATATATCCATTCTCAAGGTGTGTTTGCAGCACTCGCCGACATCACGCAGAAGATCTTTCCGCCCGTTTCAGGTAGTTGTTCGCCGTCGCTACCGAGGGCCCCGTAAGGGTCGAGTCCGAGGTCAATGCATTCGATTCGTTTGTCCACGAAACCCGAGGAGACGCCGTCCTGATGAATGTGAAGAGCAGAGTAAATATGGCATCACTGCTATCTTAAGGATCCACATACGGTATAGATGAGTTCAGTCTGGCTGCTCTGGCCACCAGCGCATGTCCATGCAAAGTTTGGCTCCGTGCTGAGAATGGGATTGGCTGTTATATCTAAGACATAGCCAGGGGGCAGATAGACGCTTGCGTCACTGTACAGCACTTCGAGTGACGGGCACGCTTTTCCAACGGCTTAAAGGAGTAAGAGACCGAATTTTCGAAAGAATGAACAAATTAGTATGTTAGCAATTGTAATAAAATTAATTATTCAGACATGTTAAAACAATAGAGAACCGTGGTTAAGGAAACTTCATTTCATTCCTTTTCTTTTTTTCTTTTCAATGCAGAAGTTATGCCAAAGTACTGCAAGAAAAAAGACTCGTCTTGATTCAAGGAGCAAAGTAGCGAATGATTACATCGTAGTATACGCCCGCGAATAATTGGCCCGTCTTTTGCTTAGTGAGCATGAGATCTTGAATTTAGTTATAAGACTTACGTATCATGCAGGAGATTGCTCTACTGGCGTTCGAGGTCATCACCTCCTTCATGTCAGAGAAGAGCACATATTCATGGCTGACACGTCGTGGGACCAGAATTGTGCCACGAAAAAATTGGGATTCATCTGGCTCCTGTAAATGAATCTAGAATAGATCATGTTTGCTAAACAGTCTCTGATGCAACGAACTATGATTGGAGGGAAAACATCGATCTTCTGTGCCCAATAGAAGCCGTAGGCAAGTGGACAGGCATATCGTTTGCTCCCGTCGACGGTGCAATAGAAGGCGTCGATAGGGTCTGAGCTGACGTAGGAAACTACAGGGGGGAGCGGCGTGAGTGGCCTCGTGAACGCCTGATCGTCCAATGTACACGCTGAAAGGACGACAGAAGTCATCTTGAAGGGTGCGATTGAGTTGATACACAAAATCGATAACAGACAGAGACGATGTTCGTTGGTCCGATGTGTTCACAAACCAGGTGGTGGCTTGCCGCATATCATGACAATGTCTTCGCCATTGTAGAATCTGGGCGCATCGTCGCTGCTCTTCCAGAAACCATCAGTGGTGCACGTGAGCGAGTGGACGTGCTCGTATAAGTGGAGTGGCTCCGGACTGATCCATCTCTGTCAAATGGCAGGCTGTTATTATGGATACATTTCATATTCCCTAATAATCAAAGTAATAAATTAACGTTGACTAGCGTAAAACAAATTCGTAACTTCCTACGAGAAATTTCAATGCACCAACATGGATCGGAAGTAGTAAGAAATAGCATACCTCTCAAAAATTTGAACAATTAAGAATGAACGCATTGCCTTTCTTGTGACGTAGACCGAGAGACCGTTGGGGCAATCAATGAAGCCATTAGTGAAGAATGGTTCGTCCAAGGCGAAGATCCCATAGGCGGGATCGGCGGGAGCGATGCTTCCGGCAACGATGGAGGGCGGACGTCGGCATCCTACACAGCGGTGCAATCAATCAAGCGATGAATGTCGAATTTATTTGCCTCTAGTGAGTGAACGGGCTGCTCAAGTCATGTTGATGTGAACTAATTGATTGATTGATGTGAACTAATTGAGTGTTAGATTTGAGCTGTGCCACCTCAATGTCGAGTGTTATACTGGGAAGAGTGAAAGAGTTTACGGTCTTTAGTGCAAATGAGCCGAGCTACGGTAGTCGTGCCCATCATGGAGCCATCTTTTTTACGCCAGACACCAGCTGCCGAATCGCACGTCAGCATAACTGGCCGATCGATCAGATGTAATTCTGCGCCATTGAGGTAGCCCTGAAAGCATACAAGTATTGAACAATCAGCAGATCTTGATCGTGTTCAATAACATCTTGATCTAGAAGTATAATATGACTCCTTGATTTAGTGTAATCAAGCATTGATATGGCTTGTATTTTGGGAAGGAAAATGGAGTCTTCCGTTTGTGACACCTAACCACGGCGCCTTCATAGTCGCTGCACCACGCATGCGTCATGTTGCTCTCAATCAGTCCCATCTTGAGATAGAAGTCACTAATCACATCGAAGATGAGAGTCGGAGTCGGACAGGCTCCTGGAGTAGGTGCTCGATAATTGCGATTTATTCATCATGTTTTTTTTCTCTACATACATACTACACCTGGTGGATAATTCAATGATGGAGAAATCCATGGAAACATGCAGAATAGCTACTATTGTCACTCTTCAATAAATGTCGCAATAAATTGTTGCCATGTATACAGTACTTGTGGCATCCAAGGTACAGTATTTGTAGTTGCATTCCTTCCACTTATTCACAACAAATTGGCATGAAAGAAACAGCAAGAACAAACTTGGCGCCTTGCAAGTGAGTTATGGAGTCGTGTAAAAAGCGTTGTCGTAGTCCTTCCATTGCTTATTTACAGTAGAGCAAGTTAGCGTCGAGTAAAGCTTAGTGACGGTGCCGTTCGGGTGTTTAATCTCAAGTTATGGTAACGTCAAGTCAATGCATATACATTGTGCAAAAATATATGCTATGTGCGCTAAAAGCAGACTTGAAACAGACTGTATTTTTTTTTACTTTTGTTCGATCAAAGACTTATTTGCGAAATGCTCTTTGTTTTCGTTTCTGGTCCCCAATGCATTGGCAAACCTGTCCGTTGAAGTTGTTCGGGCAGTGCACGTAGGTGCAGTTAGTGTAGATGTTCGATCCTTGCACCGGCGTCGGGTTACAGTAATGGTTAGGCGGACATTCGGATGCGGGTGCCATTGTGTACGTGCATCCGTTGCAGGCTGAAAAGTTAATTGATTGCTTACAATCAAGAAACATGTAGCTCTGGTCAAGTCCTCGCTCTGGTCAAGTGAGAGGTAGCCGCCCAGTCAAGTTTCTCCCCAGACCCCGACTTCGTCTCCTCTGTCGCCGACAAAGTATCCGCTTCTCTTGCCGCTCTCATCGACAGGAAGTACGACATGCTTCTCAAGTCCACGGCCGAGCAGAACAGCAATGTCCTGGCCAAGCTGTCCGTGTCCTTCGAACGATTTACCAACACCCTCCTCAACATCGTCTCTCCCAACCACTCCCCTCGCTCCCTGGACGGTTGCGTCAGCAGTCGCACGCAACATGGAGGCAGAGCCTCTTATCCGGGAGAAGGTAACACGGGCTGTTATCGTTTGCTTGGAAGAGAAGGACAGCGACCGGAAGACCACCGGGCATGACAGCTCCATGCTCCTCCCCATCATTGGCCGCTCTGTGACGGAGGGCGTCCGCTCTCTCCTCTCTCCCGATGGCGCTAGCCTCGGCAACGTCAGCTGCCACCGGCACACTCCCTTTCGACCTCCCAAGTTCACTCGCCCACGGCCTCTCAAGATCCAGTTCCCCGACCAGGCCACACGCGATCTCTTACTATCCCACTTCAGAGCGTCCCGCTGTCTGCCTGACCTCGTTAACACGCAGATACATATCTACTGCCGCTCCGACTACACACAACAGCAGCTGCAGTACGACGCGGACCTGAGGCTCGACTGCGGGCGCCGAAACGCTCCTCCGGCTGGGCGGCTCGAGTAAGTCGTGCGTGATCTCCGCGTGTGCCGCCTCCACAACCCCAGAGTGATCCCGCGAAGCAGTCGGGCGGCGCCAGACTGGCCGTCTTCTCACGTCTTCCTCTGGCCGCGGGCAGTCAACTACGCACGGACGTGGAAGCAGCAACTCTTGAAGAGGTTCAGCGGAGCTTTACTCGCTCTATTTTTAAACGTGTAATTATGTTTTTACCTAATCACCAGCGTTTGAAGTCGCTCGGACTTCTCACTCTTGAGCATCGTAGACGTGTTAATGATCTGGTCACTACTTTCAAAATTATGCGTAATCTTACGCCATTTGAACCCCCTCAGTTCTTCGCCTTTCCTTCACACTACACTGCCGGCCTTCGTGGTCACTCTCTCAGGCTTGCTCTTACTCCATTCCGATCTCTGCGTTTAAGACGTGCATGTTTATCCTTTCGGGTTAGACACTGGAATTCCCTTCCACAACAAATTATATCTACCAACTCGCTTTCGTCTTTGCGGACCTTTTGTACCACTACGTTAGCATAGTTTCCTTGTTTTGTTTTCTTCTTTTTGTTTTTACCTTCAATTGCTTGACCCGCCCCGCTGAATACTTTACATATGTACTTTCTAATACTGTATATTCTTAACTCATTCAATGTGATAAACAAATTGAATTGATGACATCGCATCTTACGTGGAAGGTTCTTGCAGTTAAGCATGGTCGCCTTGATGATCCTGTTGTTCGCGTAGTACTCTCCATTCGTGCAGTTCACATTGGTCGCTGTCAGCCACGAGAGACCGGCTTTGTACTGCATACAGATTTGCTCTCTTCATGTTCAAATTTTCTGAATATGATATGGCAATTATTCAAAACTGCTTGCAACAATATATACACGGTGACTGCAATATGAAAAGTACTCGCTAATTTATCTATTCTATTACTAGATTTTCTGATATTCTTTATGTTGCCATTAAAGGAACTATGCGACGAAAAAATAACTGTTTTTTTTTAGATTCCCATATGATCAAGTCTGGTCTATATAAAAGATCGATTGGAGGTGGTTCGGCTTTATGAACGTCAGTATTTAGCCATCGGATACTTCCCTTAAAGTGATGTTTCATAAGACTGCGAGGATATCATGTGCTTCTTTTCGGAGAGTGTCTATTTGAGGTGGAGACTATTTTGAATGACAACTGGCTGTGAAAAGGGTTGCAAGCAGAGATGCAAGAGGCCCGGGCCGGCCCGGGCGGGCAGGGCCGGGCCCAAGCTAGGGCCCTCCCTGTAGGGCCGGGCCGGGCCGGGCCAAAGCTAGGGCCCGGCCCTGGGCCCGATTGGGCCCGTTTTTTTTCGAAAATATGCTAGCGAGCATTCTTATGACCGACCGAACTCATATTGCTCAAGTTGATTATACGCTATAATTCGGCTCTCTTTCCGCTTCGGAATGTAATAAATGAAATACCTTCTATCACTGTCGCGTTTGTTGCTGCATTTGTATGTCGCGTTTGTTTCTGACGTTTGTATAAGTCTATTTAATGGGTAGCTCCTATACAGTTAGATGCGAGACCCCAATGGCGGCGAGTACGATATGGATTCGATATGCGAAGCTGACAAGAAAATTCTGCGAAAACTTTTCGGTGCGGTTCATTTACTGTTGCTTAAAGATTTTGCTTTGTGAAGGTTTGCTTTGTAATGATAATGAAGATTTTGTCATCAGGCAAGGACTTCGGCACCAAATTATTCAAGAAGGAGCAGATTCAAGCGATTGTCCGCGCGCAGACCGAGAAGAAGCTCTCTAAAGAGTACGTGTACTTCCGAAATCGCAAGAAGATGGATCCGAGCGATCCCATGAAGCAGCTTTTCTACAGCCCGGAAGGGCACGAGGATTCTGCGTTCTACACTCAGTTGCTCTTTTGTTCGCAGTGTCACCTAATCATGGTTCCTGGAGGGAGTACGAGGTAATTTTTCTTGTTTTAATGCACTTTTACTAGTGTTTTGATTGCGATTGGCGGCCATTTTTTAAAAGACTGATTTCAGTCGCCATTTGGAGAACTGTCAAAGAGGACGACAGCAGAAACTACCGAAGACTCAAGAATTGCGTAACAGGCCGATTGATGGCTTCTTGTCTACCGTTGCTGTTGCGGGCACGCTAGAAGAAAAACGACAACTCTCAACTACCATTGCTAAGTGGGTCTCGGGAGACTCACGACCATTTTCTATTTGCGAGGACAGTGGATTCCAAGACGTTATTTCTGCCGCTCTGAAAATTGGGTTAGATAATCGCCTTTTCTTGCTTGCATAGGTTTCAGTGTATATTTTTCCAGGGCAAAATGGAAGCAAGTCGACAATCTGAAGGTCGAATCTATCATTCCTTCGAGGACTACTGTAACTACTCGAGTAAACGAACTTCACTCTGAGCTGCTCGCAACGAAAGGTGCTGAAGTAATCCAACATCTGGACGAGTATTCCGGTGCAATCTCGGCAGACTACGGCAAACGGAAGGACGATTACATAACACTGGTGCTACACATTGTTCGCGATTGGTTAGTGTTTGATATAATCATTGTAACATATTTAAGATTTTTCAAAATATATTTTTTTTAATCTTTTAGGCATTACTATAGTCTAGTGTTTGTTTCACCTTTCTAGGCGTTACTACAGTGTTCATGCCGCGATGAAGCGGTGTGAAGTTTCGAGAAAGGACAGCACCCAAGTGTGGAATG
The DNA here is from genome assembly GCA_945643635.1 of Allodiplogaster sudhausi. NCBI lineage: Eukaryota > Metazoa > Nematoda > Chromadorea > Rhabditida > Diplogasteridae > Allodiplogaster > Allodiplogaster sudhausi. The sequence continues at coordinate 8,071,791 of CALZFC010000248.1, forward strand.
ACATCAAGTCGGCAGCAGCAACATTCGGATTATCGGAAGCGACGCTCTCTAAGTTGTATGCAGCATCTGATGAGGGCTCCAATATCAGCAAAGCGCTTAGGCTCAATATTGGCAAAAGTTAGATTCATTATCTACCACCTGTAGATTGTTATAGACATCATTTTGTTTTAGAAGTGTCTTGTATCTGCCACGTCGCGAACAACATATGCAAGCGAACCTTCAACCCGTACAAGGATCGCAAGAGCCTACTGTTTGCAAACGATCTAACTGCAGAAGATATCGATCATATTCGACATGGACGACGTATCCTCGACAACTTGAAGATTGTTGTAAACGGAGTGAGAGGAACTTCGCTTGGAATGACGCTCTCTAGAAAGCTCCCGTTGGAAGTGGAGACTCGCTGGTTGTCAAAGCTGAAGTCAGCAAGGGCATTCAAAGAATGCGCCTCTGATCTGTTCGGTCACAAAGACCGAAGCAAACTGCCTGAGGTAGTTTTTAAGCTGTATTTCTGTACTGACATGAATCGCCAACAGTATATTTTCAAGATGTTCGAAATGCTTTGGCCTTCCTCTCCATGAATCGCGCGGAATTCGATGATGTTCTTTACATCTTGGAGCAGTTTGAACAATTCATCATATTCTTCCAGGTTTGGGAAGTCAACTCTTATATAACTGGAAAATAAGTGGAAAATTTATATAATTGGAAAATAAGTGGTTTAGGGAGACGCGGCATTGCTCTGTGAGGTCTGGCCCAAATGACACGAACTACGAGAGCGATTCCATACGATTGTGACAACTACTGACTCCGACCTACTCAGCGCGCTCGGTAGAAGTGCGTACAAATGCATGATGAGGAAGGAGGACGATGGAATCATTACCAAGTTCCACCGGATTGCCACCATCCTGCACCCAAGAAGGAGCAAGCTTCGGCTCCTTGCCACCGATGACGAGCGGAAGGATGTGATTAGGGAGTTAAAAAATCTCCTTGGAAATTCCTTGAACCATGCCCAGTCTTCCTCTTCGCAACCAAAACCTGCGAAGCTCCCCCGAACTGCTTACGATAATGTATCTGATTCTGATGATGAGGATACCTCTTCCGAAGTTGATACATACCTGAATTCGCACTTTAAGTTTGTTGACTCTAATGGTGATGACCATGACGATCCCCTTATGGCTTGGAAAAACCGTGCATCTGATTTCCCAAAACTGTCTCGCCTTGTTCTTCAGCTTTATGCCATTCCAGCCTCAACTGCCGTTGCAGAACGTTCATTTTCTGACCTCAGAAATCTGATTCCCGAGAAACGTGAGCGTCTTTTACCCGAGTCTGTCTTCAACTCTCTTGTTGTCCGTTCCCTTTTGAAGCTTTAGTGATAACACTTCCATAGAATGTATGCAACACCCAAGCGGTTAATCAATCCCATTTCTATTCTAATCAATCAATCCAATATAGTAGCATCCCGGTAAATGTATTTGTGCTCAGTTGTTCATGAAGCCCTGTGAACAGGATTTTTTTTAATCTTCTTTCAGAAATTTAAAATGATGATAATAAAAGGACGAATGAAAACCAGGAATCTGACATGTCTAGATGAATCGGAGAGGAATAAAAGTACTAATCTGGCATGTTTAAATAATTGGGCCGGCCCGGGCCGGGCCCAAAATTTAAGGGCCCGAAACAAGCGGGCCGAGCCGGGCCGAGATTTTGGGCCCTAAGGGCCGGCCGGGCCCAAAAAAATTGGGCCAACTTGCATCTCTGGTTGCAAGCACGAAACGACGCAGGCGTCTTCGCGAAGTTTGTTCGGATCGCAATAGGCGCCAGTCTGACAGTTTGCGCTGCCGTACGTGCCACTGGCGGCCAGGAGCGGAGGACACGAGCATGATTCTGGATTTATAGAAACTGTTTATTCAATTTTCGTGCCAATGAGCCGATGTAATGCACGGCGATCTATCAGAAGAGATTGGGCGATTAATGGTTTAGAACATGGCCTGGAACACCTTGCTCAGAAGGAGCAATTCCAGCCAACCTGCCACTTTACACAGTTGAAGGCCTTACGACTTCATTTAAGAGAGGATGTCAGTAAGACTCGAGCAGGGCTCTATTATGACCTGCCCTAGGAATTTTCTTTCGAATTTCTTAACCAAAATTGAGTATAATATACAACTCGACGTGGTGAACACAATAGGCTGTATTTCAAGGGTGAAAATTTTTTCCGCGCGAGACCCAGTAATGTAATCTTATAAATTCGATTGGTCATAAGTCGCTTCAAACTTATTATTAGACAACCATCGAGCTATCATTGGATAGCTCATTGAACGGGCTTTAATTTTGATGTTGGGCGATATTTCCTAAAAATTTGAATTTAGCCCTAAAAAAATTCCCTAAACATTTTCGAAGAAGGTTTTTGGCCAAAATATGCATTTTGTGTTCATTTCCACAAAACCGCTCCAGCATATTCTTAAAGTGCTTGAAATTTGCTACAACATATGTCTTTTTCAGGAAAGTTGAAGGTCCCACACTTAGGTTCCTAAGCGCTTGAACATGATCCTGTGTAAACTGTAACACCGTGCAAGCGCATTCCATAACTGCGCTCAATGTCAATATTACAAAATCGTAAGTATATCATCTTACAATTAGAGCTCTCACGGAGATCTTCAAATGTTACATGAATTATTTTATTGAAACGTTTCAATTTATATGGGAAATTTCGATATGTACAATTAGAAGGTTTAAAAAACTACTTTAAAAACATTTTCGTCTGTCGAAACATACATCATAAGAAAGAGGATGAAATTTGCTACAAGATGAACCCCTTTCAATTGAATTACATGCATACGATCTTTTGATATAAGCCATAAGAGTAGGATAACAAGGCCTTACGGAAAAAAACTGTAGAAAAAAGGATTTTAATATTCTAATTCGAATAACCTAAAATGTGAATTTTTGGGCGAAATGACAGCGACGCTACTGGCACTACTTTTATGATTTATAACAAAAGATCGTATTCATGGAATTCCATTGAAAGGGGTTCATCTTGTAGCAAATTTCATCCTCTTTCTTATGATGTAAGTTTCGACAGGCGAAAATGTTTAAAAGTAGTTTTTTAAACCTTCTAATTGTACATATCGAAATTTCCCATATAAATTGAAACTTTTCAATAAAATAATGTATGCAACATTTGAAGATCTCCGTGAGAGCTCTTAGATGATATACTTACGATTTTGTAATATTGACATTGAGCGCAGTTATGGATCGAAGAATGCGCTTGCACGGTGTTACAGGTTACACAGGATCATGTTCAAGCGCTTAGGAACCTAGGTGTGGGACCTACAATTTTCCTGAAAAAACATATGTTGTAGCAAATTTCAAGCACTTTAAGAATATGCTGGAGCGGTTTTGTGGAAATGAACACAAAATGCATATTTTGGCCAAAAACCTCCTTCGGAAATGTTTAGGGCCGTGTTTTAGGGCTAAATTCAAATTTTTAGAAAATATCGTACGAGATCAAAATAAAGCCCGTTCAATAAGCTATCCAATGATAGCTCGATTGTTGTCTAATAATAAGTTTGAAGCGACTTATGAGCAATCGAATTTATGAGATTACGGTACTGGGTCTCGCGCGGAAAAAAATTTTCACCTTTGAAATACAGCCTATTGTGTTCACCACGTCGAGTTGTATATTATAATCAATTTTGGTTACGAAATTCGAAAAAACATTCCTAGGGCAGGCCTTGATCGAACGATACTGACAGGCTCTCTTAATTAGAATATACTTGTAATTGCATAATATTCAATAAAGTAACGCCACTATGAAAAGGAACTTTATCATTAAAAAGTTTTACAACAAGGTCCAGTTGGGTCCAGTGCTACACGGAAGTCGGCCATAATATGAATTTAGTTTCAAGTTTGACCTCTAGTCATATCATAGAATACGCATTCAAGATTGGATTTGTGCTGAAAAGGTTATTTTTTTAAACAATTAATTAGGACAATTCTTTTCAACAACCATTTTAAAACATTCCGCTAACCGAAAAACGCCGCATTCGTGACGATGGGCAGAAGAAGAAATGTAAAGGAGGTCTGAAAAGGCATCGAGCAGGCCAGCCCTGAAAGAATATTTCTCTTTTGTTTCGCTTGAAAGCAAATACATTTTCAGTCGAAGAGCGAAGACAGACTAAAGAGCCACTTTCTCGATGATCTTTTATTGGGAAAAAACGGCAGCGATTGTGCTTCTTCAATTGATGGGCGACAAACCGGAAGGATTTCGCCTTCTCATTTTATTAGGCTTGCCCGTTTAATCATAAACCATAAACGATCCCGTGACTGAAAGAAATATTCACGATGTGGCAAAGACACGACACCTTAGGCAGCAGTGGCCTTTTTTTCGTTGGCGTCATTGAGAGTGAAGCAAACAACTGACGCAATTGATATCGGCCTGGGAATTTAGTTCTGATATTCTTTCATTGCAATTTTTTGTTAAACTAATAATATTACATAAATCAAGGTTTCCTTTTATACTTTTAACTGAACTGTTTATGTCTACATTTTGGAATAGATGATCAATGGCTTAATATTTAAATGGCATGCCCGGCGACGACGTACCACAGATGCGTGAATTTCATGTATTCTGCGGCATGATTTTATACGTGACTTACTAATTCACGATGTGAGAAAAAAAACAAATGTACCATCTATAATCACAATCTATATGGGAACTGAAGATGGAGTTCTTTGTGGACTTCGGCGGAATAAAATCCGCGAAAATTGACCGAGCCAAAACTCCAAATAGCGTACATGCTCGTTGCGCTCGCACTCATGCCAATAATGGCTCTTACTTAAAAGCGATCTCGAAGAGACGCAATATTCAAATGAGGGTGATACCGCGTCATGGTATTCGGACAGATTAGTAAACAAAAAGTGGGCGATGGCATCCATGAGCGACTTGGCATGTAAAAGATACAAAGTGGGAACATATTCAAATGAAGGTAATGCTGGGGTAGTATCAGCGCAGATTAGTGAAAAGGAGGGATGGCTAACCATAAGCATCCCTGAACCCATATAATAGAATCAAAAACCATTAAAAATGATGGATATATAGGGGAGAACACTTAGATGAAATGGAAATTAATTAATTGCCTAATTAATAAGCTGTATTTTTCTTTATCTCATGCTCCTTTCACTACTTTTTCCCTTTGTCTCATCTCTCTTTCTCTATTTCCTTTTTCTCTAATGCATTCTTTCACTTTTTGTCTATCTTTCACTCTCCTTGTCAATCTTCCTCTATTTCTCTGTTTCTTTCTTTCTCTCATTTTTGCCGGTAGAAGAATTTGGCGTTGATATATTAGTGATGAGGACCAAATCACGAGAAAAAAAAATACTGAGAGAACGGAATATGTGCCTCTTTTATGCCTTGACTGAAACTTAATCATAGATTGATGCTCTAAACGACGAGAAGCCATTTCATGTTGCTGCCAGCCAGTAAATCGAGTGAAGCGTGTTTTATTACTCTCAACCGCTTTTTTACGGGAAATTTGGTTTAAAAAACATTGCCCGTCAGATTATTTGCATGGATTGCTTAAGTTGTGTAGGCGCGGCAGTCATATTTCGCGTCATCATTCCGTTTGTGATATCTCACTGAATGGTTTGTCCTGACTGTCTGTTTGCTTCGTATTGTGCTATGAAATGCTTCATCATTAATCTATGACATATTGCGGAGTCGGGTGCGTTGTAACTGAATTTGGACGTTGACAACTAATCCATCTTTTTATTTATTTATTTATTTTATTTGAATTGAAAATTCAGTACCACGTTGCTCTTGCTTCAGCGAGCTACTACTAATTTTCCTTGAGATTTCACGATTGATCTACTGTTTACCGGTTAATCCACTAATCATCGGAGAAGATTGGATGTGTTATTGAGATTACTCCCATATGGCGGGATATTCGAAGAGCCGTCCCCAACCTCGATCTCATGGTCACTTCTGGTTGAATTCGCGTGATCCGCTGCGATCGGCGATTAGGAGTTGCTAAATGGAAGACGTCACTCACGCATGTCGTCTCATTGGCAACTTCTTTCGAGCGACACAGCCTTTGCAATCGAGGTTCTGCAAGGGGCTTTTGCATAAATGTCTCACCACTATCAACCAAAAGGTTTTATATCTTCTTTTTTTTAGCTGATTGTGAGCTTAAAAATATAAAAATAATTTCCAAATCTCCTGCAGCATGTCATATTGCAAACGTGTAGGCCGTTATTATCTTCATTACAACAGCTAAATTTGTATTGTAAGCACTATAAATATCATTAGTGTTAATTATCATAATATTATGTGCATGATTCATGTATGATTGACAGATTTAAAAAAAATAAGTCAAAACTTGGTAAGATGTATTGCACATCAGCATATTTATTATTGCAATAGAAATCAACATCAGACAAAGTTCACTGAAATAATAAGATCAGACGCCATAAAAATGCTCTCAACCATTTCTTCATGCAGTCGAACTGCTCGAATTTCGTTATTTTAATGGATTAAAAATCTATAAGGTGATGGTGCGATTGGTTTATTTGCCTTTTCGAGTTCGAAATGTAAGCTCTCTTACCATTCTCCACACTTTTCCATGTACTCTTGAAGGGATAAAGTCAGAATACTTATAAATATTTACATATTCATTCTTCATTCATTTTAACATTAACTTTCATAAACATTTTCACCTGCGTCAGCCAGTTTCGCACGATGTGTATTTCCGAATTTTGAGTGCATTTTCTTTCAACACGCTACGTTGTATTCAACACGAAGATATGTGTAAACAATATTTATATCCCTGTAAGCGCGTGGGTATATGAGAAGAGAGCCTCACTCTCGAGCGATAAGGGAAAGGACGAAGAGGAGTGAAGGGAGAATGGCGAGCGAAGGGAAGGTGAGGCTGTGTGCGAGGGAACGACGGTTGCCCGGCGCGAGGGGGTCGGGCGCCTCGCCCACGAACGCCATGACATCCCGCCGGGCCACGCAGTTGTTCGATGCGCAGCACTGTGGTTTGCCGTCGATCGTGACCTCCAGCTTGACCGTCTCCATAAAAGTCTTGAATTGTCCAATATTCTCATCGCTCACTCCTATCGCTCTTAATTGCTTCTCAAAACAATCCACGTTCATCTTGAAGAGACTCTTGAATTCAGCGTTTACAACTTTCATTTCCGCGTTCACGTGCTGGAAAGGAAAATATGGAATTATTATTAGAAGGTTTTGTTCTAGAAAAATTGTAAACAAGAACAACACTACTTGTTCTCGTTTACAATTTTTTTAAAAGATTCCTCTAATAAATCGAGAAGTTTATACCTCTTGATCCAAGTCATCACATGACTCTTCGCATTTCATGAGAAGGGAAGACCAGGAAGTCGTGATGCCGTGAAACTCCTGAGACAAAGACACAGTTCCGGCTACCTTAAAAAAGAGGTGTCTTCGATATGAAAGGAGTAGAAATAATGGAGATGTTTAACAGAAAGAACGAGAGTTGTTGACACACCATTGCACAGAACTTCTCCGTTGCTTTGCACGTTGTAGGCGCCGACGTTGCGAAGGATGCCGCGAATTCGGCGTCTTCGTACGAGAGTCGACCACTGACGCACAGGCCAGAATAGCATTGCAGTGCCGTTGCGGGACGCATCACGCACAGAGAAAAGATGAAGAGCAGACGAGGAGACAACAACTAAATGAAGGGATCACGCAGAGTATGGAGAATGGAGAGAAGGCAGAGGCAGAGAGCATTAAGAATGAAGAGGAGGCAGAGAATGAAAACGAACCATGACAAACAACTTCCACAGTAGAGAAGAATGAAGTGAAGTGAAGTCACGGCTGCTTTTATAGGTTCCTCCTGAGACTACAAATTTGAATGTAAATAATACTACAGCTTACTATTTTAATTTATTCTATTGTTCAAATAGTAAGCTGTAATATGAATGACAGAATAATGAGATCAAGCTAAAATGAGGTCAGAAAATAGGTGACAAGGATTTTGAAAAAAATTTCACAAGTGTACTGTTGTGAAGACGTTATAATTCTTGTTATTTATTTTGCTTTTTTTTGCTTGCCCTATCCTTCTCTTTCTTTATTGGAACCTCTTTTTTTCTTAAATAGTTCCTTACTTATTGTAGAAAGTACGAGTGAAGCTTTCGCCTAATTTTAGAACTTAAGACTTATTTTAACATGGAAGCAATTAAAATTAGAGATAATGATCTTCCAAAATTATGAAATTTATTTATACAATTGGATCTGAATATGCCAATCTAATTTTTTAGTATATTTTAAATAAGGGAAATTTATTTCTTACAGTTCACTCAAATATTCAAAAATATAATTAGAATACCCCAATTTTTGTATATTTTATAAAGTATTGAATTTTATTTCTTCTTGGGGATCTGAATTTAAACAAATATAGCGCCGTTTTTTTGCTTGTTCAAGACTTATCTATGAAAAGTGATTCTAATATTTCTTACATGTTGTTAATGGCCAGAGCCCCGTTCCTTTCTATGATCTTCTTTAAGAGTTGATCCTACTGATTTGCTTCAGTTTTCATTTATTTAACATTTGTATTTACAAATATAGACACGGTTTATCCAAGAGGGCAAGACATGTGTGGAGCATTAGACCAAGGGGGGGGGGGGGTCTTCATGGGTTGTACTCGATGGGGAGGTTCTTGCGGCGGACCATGCCGTCGCCCTGGAACCACTCGCGGCGGAACTGCTTGGCGGCGCCGTCCGGGGTGTTGGTCCACTCGATGGTGATGCGGTCGTTGTTGGTGTCCTCCTGGAAATTATTGTTAAATATTTTTTTATTTGTAAATATTTGTTTACCTTTTTTGACTAAACCATACCTGGCCGTAGGCGAAGGCGTCACAGGAGACAGCAACGAGGACGGGCTCCTTGGGGTCGAGGACGCCGCTGGCCGGGTCGACACCGAGACGCTTCATGTTCGTGGTCTTGAAGGCCCAACCGATACGGCGCGCAGAGGTGTTTACCACCTGAAAATAAGAAACAAATAGCTAAATGATTTCTTCTAGGGAATGGAGAATTCCGATGATTCTAATGATGTGGGAAGCTGAAGAAGAAAATAAACCTTGATGTGGTAGGTGTGCTTGTCGTCGTAAACCTTGAAGTAAAAGTTACCTCAGTAGTTCCGGTGATCCCTCGAAGAGAACAATGGGAAGACTGATGATTAAGTGGACATATCGGCTACTTATATACGGCGAGGAAAGCACTTAGTTTAGAAATTCCAGTTTTTCTCATCATGAAGTGGGCAATAAGGAAAGTTCTTGACATGGGAATTTGCAGTTTATCAGCAGTTATCTCAGAAACCACGTAGTGATTTTTAATTTCGCAACTTTTATAGATTTTCGAGATCGAATATACAAAACTACACGATTGTGATGGTTTATTCTCTGACAATGAGAACTCGGTTCATTCAAATGTACAGATCATTGTTTAAAAATGAATTTGACAATCTTTGAAAATATAGCATGTTTCGACCAAAATAGTGTTAAACAGACTTGATCAGCTTCGTATCGGAGTCAGTTACAATGTTGGGTGAAGACGTTATGAAAATTTTTCATCAGGTCGGGAATTTCAAAACTTCTTAGTATAAAAATGCGAATATTATAATTTTAAAGATCATTCTATTAGTGCTGAACTAAAACAACAAAGCTGTCCTTTTAACGAATAGGAGACTTAGAATTTTATACTTATTTTGATGTTATTTCATATTTTATCATGTAATCTGCAGTAATGAACTCTCGATCGAACATTCCAGACAACGCCTGCAGATTAACAATATTATGTGCTAAATTTACAGAATCATAATTCCCATCACCGTCCTACAGCAGCTGTTCTCGTCCCATGTAATGTCAGTCCAACTCCAAGATCGTCTTCAACACGCCAGATTTGATTAACAGGTAACAAATTGACCGGCTTTTCTTTTCCAGGAGTTAAACGCATTTTAGTACGAAAGGTGTACATTGAATCCCAAGCTTTTATTCTGGGTGAGAAGACCCTCAAGGGTTGTACAGGATCGGGAGGTTCTTGCGGCGGACCATACCGTCGCCCTGGAACCACTCGCGGCGGAATTGCTTGGCGGCACCGTCCGGGGTGTTGGTCCACTCGATGGTGATGCGGTTGTTGTTGGTGTCCATTTAGAAATAATTTTAAATTATTAATTTATTAATTGCAAAAATTTATTTGTACTAATTTTTAAGGCTGTATAATTCCGAATAAGCAATACCTGGCCGAGGCGAAGGCGTCACAGGAGACAGCAACGAGGACGGGCTTTTCTTCTCGCAGGAGACAGCAACGAGGACGGGCTTTTCTTCTCGCAGGAGACAGCAACGAGGACGGGCTTTTCTTCTCGCAGGAGACAGCAACGAGGACGGGCTTTTCTTCTCGCAGGAGACAGCAACGAGGACGGGAGGGGGATTCTTCTGCACAGACAATTAGTGTTTCGTCAGCGATTTCACTATTGTTTGTTCATGAGGAAAATACAATTAATGCACGTGAATATCTTCTTTCTTTCTCTGTCCATTCAGCTTTTGTCTCAGAATAAGATCAGAGAGAAGTTGAGCAAGCAATTTGCAAATTAGCAGAGCGAGAGAACGAGAAAGAGAGAGAGAAATAGAGAGAGAGAAAGAAAGAGAGAGAGAGAGAGAGAGAGAGAGAGAGAGAGAGGCAGAGAGAGAGATAGTAAGAGAAAACAGAGAAGGAGAGAGAGAAAGAGAGAGAGAGAGAGAAAGAAAGAGAGAGAGAGGCATAGAGAGAGAGAAAGAGAAAACAGAGAAGGAGAGAGAGAAAGAGAGAGACGAGAGTGAGAGAGAGAGAGAGGCTAGTAGAGGTAGAGTGCAGTCCGGAAAAGATTTGAGCGATGAAATAAAAATCGCCATGCAAAGAGGCGATTTTATGCTCTCAACTACACATTCTTCATTATATTCCGCTCTTAAAAATTTTTTTCTTCGCCCCTAGAGAAGTTTCTCTCATCTAATGCCTCCTTCTCCCTCCCTCTCTCTCTCTTTCTCTCTCTCTCATTCTCTTTCTTTCTCTCCTCCCATCCCTTCTTTCTCTCCACTTTTGTGATTCTGTCCCCTGGCATTATTTCAGTGATTCGTACCTCCTCCTCCTCTTCCTCCTCTCTCTCTCTCTCTCTCTCTCTCTCTCTCTCTCTCTCTCTCCTTTCTACTCGTTCTTTTTCATCGCATCGCATCTTTGAAATGCGCCCAAATTCCTTTACTCACACTATCTTCGCTTTAAACAATTTCCGTGGAATTCAGATCAAATTTGTGCTCATATCGTTTCTAATGTTTGTTGCATCTCTTCCCATCTCACATTCTCTGACATTATCTACTCCTCTCTCCCATTTTCCTGTATCCTCTCTTTCTCTCTCTCCCTCTCTCTCTCTCTCATTTTCTCTGCCCTCGCAATAACCTGTCCTTGCGATAGAAGTCTACTTCTCTGCCATTATATTTGTGTCGGTGAACTCGCACACCATGCGCGACTGATAAGAATAGTCGGAGGGCATGAATGATCTCTGCTTCTCTGCTCCTCTCTCCCCCATTCTTACTAGCTCCCCTCTTCCTCTTGCACGCTCTCCCTCACTCTCTCTCTCTCTCTCTCTCTCTCTCTCTCTCTCTTTCTCTCGCTCTCGTTCCCTGTCTCGATTGCCGCAGACGTGAGGGATCAACAGATGTTGTTGGAGTGTGAAAGCACACTGCATCTCTGCTTCCCTCGCACTTTCTCTAGCTCCTCTCCCTCGCTCTTCTTCTCTTGCTCCTCTCTCTCTCTCACTCTCTCTCTCTCTCTCACTCTCTCTCTCTCTCACTCTCTCTCTTCCATTCCCCTATCCTCTCGGTTGCTCTCTCTTCGCTCCCTCTTTCACACTTTTGCTCGCTGTCTATCTCTTTCTCTCTCCCTTCTTGTGTTGTTTCTCTGCTCAACCGGCTCGTTGCAAAAAGTTTTGCCGTGAGTGCAAAAATAGTTGCCGAGACCTGATAATTACTTGGCTTTTGTAAATGTGTATGACTTTCTGTCTGACGTGTTTATTTCTCTTTCTCTCTCTCTCTCTCTCTCTCTCTCTCTTTCCATCTCTTACTCTCTCACTCTCTCGTTGTCTCTATCTATTCATCTTCTTCTTCTCTCTCAATATTCTGTCTTCACTCCTTCTGTCGGTACTCGATTTCTTCCTTTGCCTTTTCCAGAATTTCAACTTTGATTGGTTTTAGTGTCGTTGTTTTTTTCTCAGCAATAAATGCACGTTTCTACAATTCCGTGAGAATCGTTAACTACATATCCGACCTATTCACTTTTGAATTTGTTGCATAATATCGTTTTCTTTTAATCGTTGCGCGACTTTAAATTCAAACTTCGTCGGTTTTCGTCGGGCCCTTTTTTTCGCTCTGCAATCTCGTTTATTTTTCTATTGGCTGTCTCTTTCCCAGCACTCTCTATCTCTCCATCTATCTCTCTCTCTCTGCACTCTTACAGGCCTCTAACGGGTGCCGGCCTCCCTCGCGATGTCCGTCCACATCTACCTTCTCTCGCTTGCTCTCTGCCTCAGCGGAGGCTTTCAGCAAGGTTGGCGTGCACTTTTGAAAGATTGGAAGGGTATAGGCGAGAATTAGAGAGAGAGAGAGAGAGAGAGAGAGAGAGAGAGAGAGAGATAGACACAGAGAGAGAGAATCATCGAGAGAGAAACACAGAGATATAGGCAGAGAGATAGAGAGAAAAAGAGCGATATGCAGTGAGAGAGAGACAGGGAGGTAGAAAGAGGTAGAGAGATAGAGGGAGATAGACAAGTAGATAGAGAGAGACAGATAGAGAGAGTGGGATAGAGAGAGAGATAGAGAGAGACACAGAGAGAGATAGAGACAGAGAGAGAGAGAGAGAGAGAAGAGCTAGAGAGAGAGAGAGAGCTAGAGAGAGACAGAGTGAGAGAGATAGAGACAGAGAGAGAGAGATAGCTAGAGAGAGACAGAGAGAGAGAGAGAGACAGAGAGAGAAAGAGAGAGAGAGAGAGATTCTCTTCCCCCTCACAGGCTTCCTCGCCTCTGTCCTCAACCAGCCGTACATCTACATCGAGCGCTTCGTCGACGACAGCATCGCCGCGCGCTTCGGCGTCCGCCTCTCGGTCGATTCGCTGGTTTCTTTTATTTTCAAATTATTTTACTTCCCGCCTTTTTAGATTTTGATCTTTATTTTCTATTACTCTCGGTTAGGGCTCCACTGCGTTTTTTTTATTTATTTATTGTAGGTATCTTGATCCCTTTTATGCATGGATTGTCTCGTGTCACTCATCCCTCTCGCTCGTCTAATCCCCTCTCTCTCTCTCTCTCTCTCTCTCTCTCTCTTTCTCTCTTTTTCCCTCCGTCTCTCTCTCTCCCTCTCTCTCTCTCTCTTTCTCGCGCTCTCTCTCTTTTTCCTTCCCTCCCTCTCTCTCTCTCTCTCTCTCTTCTCTCTCTCTTTCTTTACATCTCTCTCTCTCTCTCTTTTTCCCTCCCTATCTCTCTCTCCCTCTCTCTCTCTCTCTCTTTCTCGCGCGCTCTCTCTCTCTCTCTCTTTACATCTCTCTCTCTCTTTCTCTCTCTCTCTTCTCTCTCTCTTTCTTTACATCTCTCTCTCTCTCTCTCTCTCTCTCTCTCTCTCTCTCTCTCTCTCTCTCTCTCTAGAACATCGTGTGGTCCTTCCTCAACACATGCTTCCCAATGGCCGTGATCGTCGGCCAGTTCTTCGCCGCGTGGCTCTGCCGAGTGGCCGGCAGGAAGAGGAGTGCGCTCATCGCATGCGCACTCTACGTACCGGGCACACTCGCGTCGACGGCGTCGTATTGGTGAGGAAGAGAGAGAGAGAGAGAGAGAGAGAGAGAGAGAGAGAGAGAAGAGAGAGTGCAATTGTGAGATAGGGAAAAAGTCAGAGAGAAAAGGAGAGCAAGAGCGTGTGCACTGGAGAGGTTCAAAAGGGAGAGAGTAAAGTGGGAGAAATATGTCTTTTTTTAAAAAATAGATCGTTTCTCTAATGCTCTTCATCCATTTTATGATTCTCTCTCTTCTCTCTCTCTCTCTTCTCTCTCTCTCTCTCTCTTCTCTCTCTCTCTCTCTCTCTCTCTCTCTCTCTCTCTCTCTCTCTCTCTCTCTCTTCTCTCTCTCTCTCTCTCTGCCAGGCTGGACAGCTTTGAGTTGCTCTTCTTCGGCCGTCTCCTCTGGGCCTTCTCGAATGGCCTCAACTCGGTGAATGCGACCGTGTGGATTGTCGAGTGCGCGCCTCCTCGTCTCCGCGGCGCCGTCGCCGCTCTTCAGGAGTTCTCGATGGCTGTTGGTGAGAGATATTCAAATTAAAATTTCCCGCCGAAACCAATTTAAATTATATATTTCACTATATTTTTCTTAAAACATGTTATCATTGTTACTAATTGTAAAAGCAATAATGCATATAGGTAAAACTTATCGTAGCATTACTGTTTCTTTGGAAAAATAATGAGAACAAAATTAAACGGAAAAAAATCGTAAATGGAAGAAATGGCGCACTAAAAGTATAAACACTTCGTAAATGACAGAAATGAGCGCACTAAAAGTCCGTCTCTCAGGTTCGCTGCTCTGCCAAGGCGTCGGCATTCCGTTCTCGTCGCCCTCTCTCTGGCACCTGACCTTCCTCGTCAATCTGCCCTTCTTGGCTGTGGCTGCCGTGCTCTTTGTCTGCCTGCCCGACAGTCCGCAGAGCATCATCGACCGAGAGGGCGACTTTGTCAAGGTAAGAGAAGAATTTTATTTACTTTTTTAATGATATTTACAAAAGTATTTTCCTTATTGTTAGCGTGATATTTGTTTTTATTTTATTTAAAAAATGTAATTAATTTTTATAACAGAAATTATTTTACTTGCTTACTCATGAAACTAGCTAAATATGTCGCATGTGCAGTCGGAAAATGTTGTCTTTTACTTGTTTTACCATAAATTGTTTATTCGTTTTTTTCACATGGTAGATACTTATCTGCCTTTTTAAGCGAATCATATGATTCTATTATGTATTTCTTACTTTATTCATTGAACAAATAATGTTGCACATGGTTAAAATAGTATATTTTTGAATATACATTTTCTATTTAATCTTTTTTTCTCTCTATCTTTTGCAGGCTCGCTCCGCCCTCTCCAAGTTCCACGGCGTCCCGCACGACTGCGCCAGCTTAGACGGCGAACTCTGTTCGTCACCACTTGAGAAGAGCGCGCCTAATCATGGTTAGAAATAGATTTAAAAAAAACTATATTTTTTTTATCAATTAGAACCCCCCCCCCTCCCCCTCTAATAGTCAGGGTTTCAAAAGGTACTGTCTATTCGACAGACCCGCCCTTATTTTGGGCCTCCACAAAGCCCTGCCCCACCATGTTTTTGAGGAACATTTAGACAAAAAGCAGCTAACCCACCCTGGTTTCCGGGCCTAATAACTCATTCCCCACCATAATCTTTTGGGACCTCGACAGTGGCTTTTATTCCATACTAATAGTGCCCCTTCCCTCTCCAATAGAGCCCCCCCCACCCTCCTCCTAATAGTCTAATACATCGGCTCGAGACTTTCCTCGAATAGACCCCTCCCCCTCATCGAACCCCCTCCCCCCTCTAATAGTGCCCCCCCCTCGCAAGGGCATTGAAAAATAGTATCCTGCGGGATACTATTTGAGAAAATACGTTAAGTATTTTCCAAGTAAGAAATAAATTTTTTTTACTTTTGATGATTGATAGATTTCTTTTGGCTACATGCGAAAAAATATGGCGAAATTAAACAAAAGAAAAGTTAAATAAAGAAAATAATATATATATATATATATATATATATATATATATATATATATAATTTCTATAATAGGAGCTCTTCACGCCCCTCCCCTTCCGCCTGCTCCGCTGCAGTCCAAGGGCCGCGGGATCGCTGTCATCTTCAATCCGTACAAGAAGAACGACGACCGGTCCGTCGTGATTCGATGGGCCGCTTGGCTGGGCGTCTTTGTCAAGGTAGCACCTGCTTTTTGGAGAGCAACCTAAGCTCCGCCCACCCGTAATCTTTTCATCTTTGGCCAGTTATGCGCCTGGCCATTGGAAAATTGCAAAACAAATTAATTAAATTTAATTATAATTATTATCATTAATTAATTAGAATATTTATGTTTAAATAGGATGACCCCACCCGTCCTCTCTCTCTCTCTCTCTCTCTCTCTCTCTCTCTCTCTTTTCTCTATCTCTCTCTCTCTCTCTCTCGCTATCTCTATCTCTTGAGGTTGCTTACGTGCTAACTGGCGCGCGCTGCCTTCGTGCCTACTCAACATTCGTGCTCTACTCACTCTCACATTTCTCATACGACTCTGCGCTTTACAGTCAGTGCTATCTTTGATATTTTTTATTTTATTTAAACTTAATAAAATAAATATATATTATATAAAATTTATATCCTTCATGTATCCTCTTATGATTTTTGTCGGTATCACACTACCCTTTTTCAATCTCTCCTTTTCTTATCTTTCTCGCTCTCTCTGTATCTCTTTCTGTCTCCCATTCTCTGTGCTCTCTCTCTCTCTCTCTCTCTTTCTCTCTCACTTTCTCTGTGCATCTCTCTCTCTATCTCTCTCTCTCTATCTCCCTCTCCTTCAGGCTCCTTCATCATGAGTCTGCTTCGTCTGCCCGCCACGCTCATCCCTGTCTTCCTCGTTGACCGCGTCGGCCGCCGTCCCCTCATCCTGACCTCTCTCTTCGTCTCCGTCCTCGCGCTCACGGCAATGTTCGCCAATCTGACCTTAGGACCGGATGTCAAGGTAGTCGTGTGGCGAAAGCATTAAAAAACCTTTTTTTTTAAATTATTATTAAAGATCATTTTTTGTTTGTTTACAAAAATACTTTATTGACATTCACGCGTTATCATTATTTAGCTAGTTATTAAGAGCTCGAATTGTTAGTATTTATGTGATGAATGCTAATACAAGCTTTAATAATACTAATAATGTTGATAACAATATAATTTTGAAAAAAAATATATATATATAATATATATACGTGACATATTACAACTAGTTAATACTTTATATTACTGGTAATTTTGTAAATATATAAGTTATGTATTACTAATAGATATATTTACTACTCTATCCCCTCGCTCCCCATCACAGGCAATCTCGCTGGTGTCATTTGCTGCGCTCCTCCTGACGAATGCCTCGGGGCTCGGCTCGCTGTCTCGCTTCTACGCAGCCGAACTCGTGCCACGCTCGCTGCTCCTCTCCGCCGTCTCCATCCTGTCGGCCATCGAGATCGCCACCAAGATTGCTGTAGAGGTGAAGAGAGAGAGAGAGAGAGAGAGAGAGAGAGAGAGAGAGAGAGAGGAGAGAGCTGGGAGAGAGAGAGAGAGAGGAGAGAGCTGGGAGAGAGAGAGAGAGAGAGAGAGAGAGAGAGGAGAGAGCTGGGAGAGAGAGAGAGGGAGAGGGAGAGATGGAGGAAGGGAGAGAGAGAGAGAGAGAGAGAGAGAGAGAGAGAGAGAGAGAGAGAGAGGAGAGAGCTGGGAGAGAGAGAGAGGGAGAGATGGAGGAAGGGAGAGAGAGAGAGAGAGAGAGAGAGAGAGAGGAGAGGGAGAGAGAGAGAGAGGGAGAGGGAGAGATGGAGGAAGGGAGAGAGAGAGAGGAGAGAGAGTGAGATAGAGAGAGAGAGAGGAGAGAGCTGGGAGAGAGAGAGAGAGGGAGAAGGAGAGATGGAGGAAGGGAGAGAGAGAGAGAGAGAGAGAGAGAGAGAGCTGGGAGAGAGAGAGGGAGAGGGAGAGAGGGAGGAAGAGAGAGAGAGAGAGAGAGGAGAGAGACATGAAGAGAGTGAGAGAGAGAGGAGAGAGACATGAAGAGAGTGAGAGAGAGAGGAGAGAGAGAGGGGAAAGTGAGAGAGAAGAGGCAGAGAGGGGAGGGAAGTGAAAGAGGGAAAGAGAGGGAAAGGGGGGAGAGAGAGAAAAAGAATAAAGAATGAAAAAATTTATTGAAGGTTTCAGAGGCCACATAAAATTTTTTTACATTACAAATATTTTTTCTTAAATTAATATTTCTTCTAAACTTTCTCCTCAAACTCCTTCTCTTAACGGAGCAACAACGAGCCCAAAGCTTTTCTAGTCTAGCCCGTGTATAAAAGCACCGGCTCAAAATGAGATCTGAAAATGAAAGAAAATTTCATCAACTGCTATGAATATTATGTATTAGATAAGATAAAAATATATTTTTTTTATCTAGAAGAAAAATATAATTTAAAAAAAAATCAAGATTTCCTCATCAGTTCGCCTTCTTCCCTCTCGCGAACGTGGTTGGCGCGTGGTCGCTGCTCATCTTCTTCTTCCCCACCTGCTTCTTCCTCCTCTTTCTCTGGCACCACTGCCCGGAGACGAGTGGAAGGACTGTCTATGAGGTAGCATTCTTGACATTTATACAATTTATTATTATTATTATTATTAATTATTATAGATAATGAAATAATTTCATTTATTAATTATAAAAAAAACTTTTATTACAAATAATGTTATCATTTAATTTTACTACACTTATAAAATGATTCTATAATTGTTTAATTTTATAATGATAGAAAAGTTTATGGACAAATTTTTTTTTTCATTGAATATTTCATATCTCCTAATAATTGCAATTTTGCCATTTTAATAATATATTTTGTCTCTAGTATGAATATTCTTTTTGTAATGTTAAACAGCGCAGTTTTTAAAATACTATTTCTGTTCGTAATCATATGTTTTTTTCTTTATTTAAGGTCCTGGACGAGCTTGCAGAGCGTCGGAATCGTAAGGTTTCTTTCGTGCCGGCTAGCGGATAATTCCACGCTTTTCTATTGACTACGATTGTTGATTCACATTCCGTGTTAATGTCAAGTTGTATGTGTCCCCCCATGTAAATGCACTCCTATTACTGAATTCTGTTTTATCGTTGAATAATAATCACGAGGTTACACATCTAGCTTACAGTTTGTAAAATTGGAAATTTTTTTTATGCATTTTGTAAGCGTCTTTCCACAGCTTTTCTAGCCGATCTGCTCAGATTGTTTTCTTCCCTACGGGACCAGAGCAAAATAGAGTCCGTCTTATTTTTTTATGAGCTGCTAACATCATCTAAACAGTAAGTTTTAGTCGAATATATAAACAGAAGTATTGTAACGGGTCTTCTTCCTGCTACTTTTAATACTGCTACACTCTGTTATATCTCAATTCTATACTTCTAAAATTGCTTCTTGTAGATCTGTTCTCTATTAAATTGTATCTACTGATGTATGTACTACTTATTGTGAGTATGACCTTGAAGATCTCAATCAATATAAATAATTCAGGGAGTAAAACCATGGATGACTTAATAAAATATAAGGTGAAAAATGAGATGTAATTTGATAGAACGAGTGAAAATCAAGGCAAATATCATTTTATCAGTATCCTTTTTTTTACACAATCGGAATGATGAAAAAAAAACGCTGAAAAAGCGACAGCATTTCGATTATAATTTTCAACAATAACACCAGCGCCTCAATAGAGCAGTTAGTACCACATAAAGATAACACAATAAAACTGCAGCAAAACAACGAATAACTGGGAGGGAAGAGGCAAAAATACCCAGTTAAGGTTTCAAAATATCTAGTTAGGGTTTCAAAATACCCAATTAGGGTTTCAAAAATACCCAGTTAGGGTTTCATTTTAAGGTACTCGGAATGAGGGGGGGGCACGTACCCTAATAGTCGTTGTATGCCATTGAGAGTCGTGTGTATGCTTCTCTCTCTTGCGCCGTCATCTGCTCAACCATCTCAGTCGTGACGTCATCAAAGTGGTAACTGGAATGGGGTTAATAAAAACATCTTTTTTTTCTTAAATTCTAATTCTAACAAAATTTGATCATACCATAGTATTAATGTTTTTTTTACATTCCTTATAAAATGGCTTTATAAATTTTGTTTATTTACAACAACAACAAAAATTACGTTGTAAGACCATGACCAAAATAGTAGAAAGCTTTAAGAAATTTACAAGAATAAAAAAAAAACAAATGATAAAAGGTCTTTTTAAAAAATATATAACATTTTTAAAATTAAAACATTATTTTAAAAATAATCATACAATTTTAATTCCCTTACCGTACTCCCTTCACCGTGACATGCTCTTCACCCTCTTCCTCGTCCACCTCCACTTTCTCTTCGTTGGCCCTCTTCGGGGATGCGAGAATGTCCATGGGAAGAGGGGGAGTCGTCGAGCGGTCGACGACTCTTTCCACCTGCACACTTGGCCGCCAGTCTCTCTGTGGAGGCGCGGCGGAGGCGGTCGTCTCGGCCGGCTCTGCCATCTCTTCCTGTTGAGGTATGATGCATTTGGAATTTTATCACTAATTTTTATTTTAAAAATTTTATCTAATAGCTCACATCACATTAATTCTCTCTCTCTCTCTCTCTCTCTATCTCTCTCTCTTCTTCTCTTTCTTTTCACTATCTCCTTTTCTCTCGCTCTCTTCCTCCCTATCTCTCTCTTTCTCTCTCTCTCATCTCTGGTTTTCTCTTTCTTTTCACTCCCTACTTCTCTCTCTCTCTCTCTCTCTCTTCCTCTCTCTCTCTTTCCCAACCTGCAGCAATCCGAGTATCTCTGCATCCTTCTTCTTCTTCCTGATAGGTTGAGTGAGTGGCAGGGTGGCCTCTTCTTCGCCCGTCTCTTCCTTTGCTGGCTCGATCGATGCAGTCAGCCATGGAACGACCTGTACAAGGAAAGAGAAGAAGATGCTTAAGCACCGAAGCACATTTTAACCTTATCTTGATGTTGATTAAAAAAATATATATATATATATATATATATATATATATAAACGATTTCTCTCGAATATGAAATTTCTTGCTTTAAGCGCTCATTCACAACCGGTGCTTTTATGCGCAGGCTAGAATTGAAAAGCGTTGGACTAGAAGTTGCACTGCTAACTTGATCACATAAAAAAAACGTTTAGAAGAAATTTATATAAGGAAAAAACATTAACAATTGTAAATTTTCGGGGTTTCATTTAATCACTAAAACTTTTAATAATCTTTTTTCATACAATATTCTTTGCTCTCTCTCCGTCTGTCGCTCTCTCTATCTATTTCTCTTAGTCGCTTTCTTTTTCCTCTTTCTCTCCTGCTCTCTTTCTATCTCATCGCTTGCTCTCTCTCTCTCTCTCTATCTATCTTTCTCTCTCTTTTTCAGTCTCAGCTTTTTCTAAACCCTAGCTCTCTCCCTCTCCTCTCTCCCTCTCCTCTATCTCTCTCCCCCCTCTCTCTCTCTAACCCCCCCCCCCCTCTCTCCTCACCTCCTTCTCTTCTGTCTTGGCCGCTGTCTGTCCATTGTCGATGGTGACCGTAATTCCGATATCCGTCGCGTACATCTCTGATCTCTTGGCGTCTCCTCCTCCCTGCCTGAATGGGCCGGCTCCGGGACGAGCAGCGGCCGTCTTCTGTGAAGTGGCATCCGTCGACGCGGACACTAAAATTAAGCACACTAAAAATGAAGCACACTAAAAATGAGGCACACTAAAAATGAAGCCATTGTTGAACTGCTGCAATTAGAAGGCGGTGTGAAACTGTAGAACTGTACTACTAACAAGCATACATTGAACTTTAAAAAGAGATATATGATAATCTGTAATACTTTGCTTAATGTAAGTTGGTATAACAATTTTTTTCTACAAATATGAAATTAATTTGAAAAAAAAACATATTCAAATCTCCCGCCCACCTCCGCCCGCCTTCTGCTGCCTGGCCAGTGCGATGGTGTTGTTGACGGGTGGCTCGAGGAGATGAGGCGCGAGTCGAATGCCGTCCAGCTGGCGGATCAGCGAGAAGAGCGGAGTCAGCTGGTCGTTGAATCTGAAAAAAAACTCACGTTTTGAAATCGCGCCTTTTTCCCCTGAGGCACCAGGGTGAGAGCGAGGAGAGAGAGAGAGAGAGAGAGAGAGAGAAAGAGAGAGAGGAGAGAGAGAGAAAGAGAGAGAAAGAGAGAGAGGGTGGGAGACAGGAGAGAGGAGAGAAAGAGAGAGAGGGAGAGAGGAGAGAGAGGAGAGAGAGACAGAGAGAGAGAGAGAGAGCATGAGTGATTTAGAGTGATGAGATTTTTTCTAAACATAATTCTTTTTATATTTAAATAGAAAAATCAAAAGCGCGCAAAACGATATGCTTCGTAACAGGCTAGATTCGAAATGAAAGAGTTTAAAATAATTAATGGTAAAAATAAATATATAAATAAATATATTTAAAAAAAATTCCAACTTTGCCAATGATGAACGCGTCTCTTCGCTCGGTCCCGCACTTTCGTCCACTTCGACAGCGCCATTGCAACGAAAGCAGAGCAGTCCGCCCGACGAGGGGTCGTAAATCTGGAACAGGGAAGAAAAGGGTCCCTGTAATGCATGACCCCACTTTGGTTTTTGAGAAATTTTGACCGACCAAATTTACCACACTCTGATTTTTGAGAAATTTTTTTTATTTGCAGGACTTCGAATACTGGAGGCGGAGAATTCGGTCCGGCGGAGGCGGAGAGAGCATGAAGAAGAATAATAAAGAATGCCTTATATCCTTTCTGGAATAAGAAGGAAAAAGAGCTGGTATTCTCGCAACCTATCAAAATGACACTTTAAAAAGGATCTAAAAATTTGGCTATATTTTTTACCTTTAAAATATAAATATATCCTTAAAAACCATTTCAGGATAATTAAAACGTAAAAAAAAGATTGGGCGAAAGTGGGCATTCATCAAGAAATAGAGATTGTTCTCAAAAATAAAAACAAATTAACAGAAAGCAATACTTGTAAGATTTGATTGAGAGTTTCACAAATTACTAAAATAATTGTACGGGATAAAGGAGTGTCATCTCAAGAAATAATAATCTAAAACAAATAGAAACATAAATACCTTGTCCTATTTCTGGGGAGTATTATGTCTAGAATTAATAATTTGAAATAAATGTATAAGATAAAATAAATGCCTTATCCTTATTGTTTGTCTAGAAATAATAATTTTAAATAAATGTATAAAATAAAAACAATACCTTGTCCATATCGAGTGCGTCATAGTGAAAGGAGCATCCGGCGCATTTATATGATGAACGATGAGACTTTGTCTTCTCGCGTGCTTCGAGTTTCTGTCTAAAATTAAAATAAATAAATAAATTACGAATTTTTTTAAAGATTATTTATAATAATAATAAAAATTATTATTATTATAAATTTAACAATATTTAATTAAGAATCATTTTCACTCCCTATCTCTTCTTCTGCTTGTCTGCAAGAAGGGATTAAACAACGAGGAATTTAGAAAGAAAGAAAAGAAAAGAATCTACTCGGCCGCTCTCAAAATGTGACCTATCATACAAAATGAATCTGCAATTGAGAAACTCACGGCTGGAGGCCAATATTTTTCTCACGTAAACCATATAGTGAAATTAAATTTAATATTTGTGGGAAGTTGATTCCTTTGATCTTACTAGATGGGGAGTGAAATAAAAGGAGGCTATAAAAGGAGTTCCTAGCCTCATGTGGTCAATCTTGTACTTGGCGACGTTGACGATGGCGCGGTAGTTGGTGAAGTAGTAGAGGACCTTTCTCGGCCGCCCCTCTGCTTGCTCCTCTTGGCCGGTGCGCTCTTTTAGCAGCTTGTCTTGGCGTAGTTGCAGGATCAGCTGAACGGAGTGAAGTGAGAGAGAGCGAGAGAGAGAGAGAGAGCGAGAGAGAATCGAGAGAGAGTGATAGTAGAGAGAGAGAGAATGGAGAGAGAGGAGAGAGAAAGAGAGTGAGAGAAAGGCAGAGGGAGAGGGAGAAAGAGAGAGAGACAGTGGGAAAGAGTAAGTTTGTGAGTGAGAAAGAGTAAGAACGAGAGAAAGTGAGAGAGAGAGAGAGAGATAAAGAGAGAGAGAGAATGAGAGAGAGAGCGAGAGAGAGATTCTTCCAACCTGTCTGAGATGCTTCTGCTCCATGCTGAGCAGCTGCCTCAAGTCCTCCTCCCGCACGCACTCCAGCCGTACGACGTAGTCCATTACGACGTAGTGCTCGCCACCAAAGAAGCACTTGACGAGGAGGACGGCGAGTCGGAAAAAAGGGGAATTTATATATTTTTTTCTTTTTATAAAATTAATTTTTTTTAAATAATAATTTATACTTAAAGACCTTATACGAAAGTAAATAACTTACGATAAAAAAAAATTAGGTCAAAATATGGCAGTATACTTTCTTCTCGACTCATTTTATGAATATAATAATTTTGCGCGAATTATGAAAAGGCAGAACTATGAAATGGCAAGAATGTCCTTCAAAGTTTGGAAATAAATAAAAAAGAGAGAGAGAGAGAGAGAGAGAGAGAGAGAGAGAGAAAACAACAGTAATAAATAACAGGGGAAATAGTTCTTCGATGTATATATATATATCACAATAAGAACCAGTCATTAGCATTCGCGAACTTCTTGAGCGCGTCGGGGATGTGATTGAGGATGGGCTTGTTGTGGTCGGCGAGTGGAGCACCGCCAGGAAAAGGAGAAAAAGAAGCAGCAGCCGATGAAGACATGTTCTCTCTTAAGCAGTTGTTAAAATATAAAGGAGAATTGATGACTGATTAAAACCACATTAATCGAACATTAAAACAACAACAAAAAAATGACAAAATCCACCCTTAGCAATCCACCCTTAACGTCAAATGGAAGGACGAACCTTAAATTAAACACAGATATTTAAAACTGCAAAAAAATATATCAAATCAAACCCAACAGAGTGGATATAAACTTTATATCATATAAAGCGAACAAGCGAAGCGGACAGTAAAAGCAAATTTTCACTGAACAGCTTCAAATAAAATTGATCGGAAGTGTTTAACTACAAACTCCAAACATTTCTTAATTTACACTAACATCCAAATTATATTACACAACATTGAGGACGAATTAGTTAAGGCGAATGAGAAAATTAATTTTTACAATAAGGGAAATAATAATTAGTAATATTATTATCTATTTAATGTTCGATATGTTTTACGTGCTTGTATTTCGAAAAAAAGTTCTTTGGTACATTCGTCAAAAAGGTTGGTGTACATTCGTCGTTTTGCCAAGTACAAAAAAAAACAAATTTCATTTCGAATACTTTTACCCTTTTCCGCGTTGCCAACTCGGTTGGTCATTGCTTCGCTCCAATTTGTTTACTCATTCTGATAGACTCTTCTTTTTCGTTTCTCCATGAAGTGATTTTAGACTTCAGAAATCATGCACATCAATTGATTATGATGAGTCGCTAGGCCCTGTTCATTGAAATGTTTTCTTTTTTTTGTGAATTTTTATTGCCGATCGGGGAATACAATTTCTGCTTTATGAATCGTTTGAAATGTGTTTGATTATATGTAATAATCCTTTCCCACGAGACCCATTTTAGTCCTTGGGGCGAAAAGAAGAGCAGCTGTGATGACCACCGCCGGCTTCGCTGATGACTCGATGCCGGCGTCGCTGGCACCGCCCGACCTGTCCAAGCCGCGCTTTCCGCAGTCGACCTATGCCGGCCGCGCCCGCCACTTCTTCGCCACCGTAAACCCGGCCAACTGCTTCCACTCCAACGAGACACTCGAGCGGAGTCGCCAGATGGTCGTCGATTATCGATTGGTGACCATATGGGGGATTTGATCCCAGCGGATTGCGGATTCATTGGAGCTTTCTTC
>CALZFC010000248.1:8102500-8137500 GCA_945643635.1 Allodiplogaster sudhausi
ATTTACTTTATTAGTATCAATCTTTTGTATTCCATGGAGGACAATCATCGAAAAATAATGCAGCTTCATATTGCCGTGTTCACAACTGGTAGTAGGCGCTCTCTCACATTTTCGCGCGCTTTATCGAAGTCGGCCAAACCGGCTGCATGGATTTGAAAGTTCATATAATTTTTCTGGTGAATTGGTCTCCTTTAAATATGCTGCTGCTGCTGCTACCTGTAGCGAGAGGACAATCAGCGACCGCTTGTGCATCTTGCGCGTCTGCTGTGACATGCGCGGCATGGCTCGCAAGGCGCGATGAATCGCCACGCTGCACACGATCATCACGACGGTAACGGCGACGTTGTATGTCATGGACGCCGAGACTAGAAGCACGCTTCTCGGCAGATTCTGCAGAACAGAAGAGCACGGAGAAAAACTAGGCGGAACACGCTTTCTAAAGAAACCTGCGAAAGAACACTAGTACGTGTAAAATTATTTTATTTATCATCAAAAAAGACAAAGTAGAAGATGCTAAAAAGCTATAATGTCTAGTTAGAAAAAACTTTGATAGTCAGTGAGAATACAAACTCTCTCTCTCTCTCTCTCTCTCTCTCTCTCTCTCTCTCTCTCTACAAGTAGATCACAAACCTCATAGAACTCGAAGCCGAAGAACATGTCATCGTCTCCGGCGAGCTCCGTGGCCAGTACTTGAGCACGGAAGCTAAACGGGTTCTTAGTACGTGCATTTTTGTGTATAGTAATCTTAACGGTTAAAACCGTTAGCCGCGTCTCTCTAACACTTACGCGAAATTGTAAAGGAAGACCGTCTTTCGCATTAAAACATGCACAGAAAATCTGGTTGTTTTGAGTGTTCTTTTTAAATATAACTTTCGGTAGCGTTCCCACTTTTCCACGTCTATTTTTCGGCGAGAGTACATGGTGGTAAAAAATGAGAGCCATTTGTTAACACTGGGCACGACGACGACGAAACCGAACCGTTCGCTCGGAAGAGAGCCGGTGGTGTTGCTGACAGCCATGGCTGTCGTGACGGCGAGCACTGCGGCAGCGGCGATGGCGCGCGCTTTCGTCGGCGCCAGGAAATCTCGTTTTCGAGAGCTAAAATTAAAAAAAATATTTTACAATGAGTGTGTGGGTGTGTGTGACCAAAACAACCCTTTCATTACACAAAGCCGCGAACTTTTCTTTTCTTCGTTTCTCGTACTTTTGTCCAAATTAAATAAATGTATTTAAAATTAAAAGAAAAAGAAGAAAAAAGTATACCTTGCAATTTGGCAGTAGCGGTAGACAAAGCCTAGCGTTGCTGTCAGCGTGCCGCCGCGATAGGCGAAATGATAGATGAAGAGGGCGCAGAGAGACACAGGCTCGGAGATTCGCGTCACTCCAGTCATTACTATGACAACGAAGCCGGACGCTGCTCGAAAGTACTAAAAAATAATATATATATATATATATATATATATATATATAGTATAAAAATATGTATATATATATATATATTTATTTATTTATTTAGTTATTTCTACTGAGACCAAAACTCAATTTTGCATTCGCGCCCCTTTTTTCATGGCACAACGGCGAGAGAGCATATGATTTAGAGAGACGTGAATTAGTTATCGGGTAAATATTTTTAAATATCTTTAAACCTTCTATAAATATTTACTTTCATGAGAGTAAAGCTAAAATTTCATGAGCAGACATTTTAATAAATTTTCTACTCATCCTCATCGGCATGACCACGTCTTGAGTTCAGGAAAATTGTGTTTATTTTAGAACGCACCGGCCGGCCACCGATCACGGCGAGTGAGTAGAGAATGTTGAAGAAGCTCAAGATGGTCATGACTTGCCGGTATCTAAGGATTTTTGTTTTTGAATAGACTTCCAAACGTTAGCGAAATTGAGGTTTTAGTTGGGAACCAATAGCATACTTTGTAGAAGCGCACAATATAAAGAAGCGAAATAGAAGATGAAGTAGATCGAAAATAGAGTGGCGAAAAAAAATCTATATGCAAATTTGGTCAGAATGAATGCGGCGCGTACCGTCGGCCATTCACGTTGGTGGAGCTGGCGAGCAGCGCGAGATAGAGGCAGTTGACGAGAACGGCCGAGGTAGCGACGTAGAAAGACCACTCGGAGAAGAGCGACCGAAACGAGGCGTCCGTAGACATGTCAGGTCTCGGAAAATGGAAAGAAATCGACAAAAAAACAGTTTATATAAAAAGGGCGCCGTGATTTGAAATCATGTAATCAATATGCAAACATTATTGATCTATCATTATTTAATGCGATCCTAGTGTTAAAAAAGATTACGGAAAATATAATGAGAAGAATAAACATAATACATATATGATGAATAGAAACGCTTATAATTGATGACAAATCGAAAAGAGAATTTATAAGCTTGTGTATTATACATATTACCTAGAGTTTACAGATATTTCAGACACTATTTTGTTTAACGCGGAATTACATAAGGTTGCTCACCCATATAAGCTCACAAGGGAATGGTCTCGGCTTCCCCCGAGGTTTTGAAATGAGCTATATACCATTCGAAAGCTCTCGTCGAGGAGATAACGAAAATGATAATCAAAATCTCCAAACGAATTTTATTTATCGATCGGATTTTCGAAAAATGGTGGCGTCGAGGAGTTGACGATTTCGCCTTTAATTCTAAAAACAGGCGTTTGGAGCTGCAAAAGTTGAGAAATCGAACGGGGATTTTTTTAAACGGAATGGTCCCCCTTTGGTGAAAAATGGCCTAAAAAATTATTTGCTCCAAAAATGATCAGAAAGTGTGTTAATAGGCTTTACATGGCCTACTTACACGAACACATCAATTTTAAAGTCGAAAAAGCTAGTGATAATCGAGAAAATGTAAATTTTAGGTTATTTTTCCGGGTTTTCGGTAAAAATAAAATCCGTTTGGAGATTTTAATTATCATGTTCGTTATCTCCTCGCCGAGAGCTTTCGAATGGTATATAACATATTTCATAACGTCGGGGGAAGCTGAGACCATTCCCTCGTCAGGCAATATGTATGTATGTATGCATGCATTTATGCATTGTCTGAAAAGAGTCCAACGAAAATATCGACATCGTATCGTGCGAATTCCATTTCGTTATAGTCGTCTGGAATCTCAAGCGGGCTCCCTTTTTCCCAGATGCATACAAATGCTGAATACAAAATTGTATTGAAATGGTTACTCCTTCCTCGTCTCTTTCGTCTTTTTCTTTTCTTCTCTTTATGCACTTCCTTTTCACTCGACTTTGAGAGCGATCTCTCATATCATCGGTCTTCTATGTAATACAGAAATGTGAGAAAACATGGCTCTCACATAATCAAAGACAACAACACACACTCTGTCTATTCTCGTTTATTAAATCATATCTCTCTCTCTCTCTCGTTCTCTCTTTCTCTCCATCAAGAAAACGAGATAAAGTACATCGAAAACTGCCAGAAAGTAGAAATAAAATTTATAGTAATACCTTTAAACTTCAGCGTGACTGTAAGTGAAGCCTTGAGAAGCTGGCATAGCAGCTACGCCATAGAAAAACCTGATTGTGAGAGGGTCCCGAAGATTTGTGAAAATTTCAATTGCCACTATGATATCGTGGCCTGATGCTTGTCGAAAGTACAATAAATAATTTTTTTTTGTTACCTTTAACGATTACTTTAATCTGCATGTATTGCATTTATATCTGCACTGGTAAAAAAAAAGTAAAAAAAAAAAGATAATTGCTACCAAACAAACTTAAACATATGTTTGCATTTATAATTAAAAGAAATTAAACGAAAAAAAGTACAAACGACCTGGACCATGCGTACGGACGATATCAGCTGGCGATTGGTTACAAAATTAAACGTGTCACTACCGTGTATGCTACTTTAAGACAAGGATAACTCGGCGTAGATTGATAAAAAGGAGGCCTCAGACGCTATCTTAGAACGTATGTATAACTACATATTGACAGTTAACTATTATAATATGTACGAGATTCGATACATAAAATATGATCATTTAGAGAGTACAAAAAGGAACAAATGGCTCGTGAAGGTAGGAGTAAGAAATTGTTTGCTCCTTTGTGAAAGCAGCTGGATATGTGCTCTTATATAGCTCTCGATACATTGAAGATATTTCCATAATAGCATTTCCATGCCATCCGAAACAAAGAAATCATGGAATATTTTGAGTAGAAAAATTGAAGGTTTCTAAAGAGATAATTTTCTTTTCAGCCCATTGTGCTTCGCCATTTTGAACGCTCCAACGTTCGAACATAATATAGACGTATGCATGAGAATGTAGTCTGCGTACATCACTTTTTTTCAGCTATTAAAAACAATCCTTCACTTTTGCACTTTAAAACAACAAACTTTTTCCTATGTTTATCATAATGCTTGGTCTATTTCTTTTGGAGTTATTCATACGAGAGACTAGGATCTTTCAGGAGAGACAATACAGCTGAGAATCTTCCTTCTTATTCATCTGCTTTGGTCTCGTAATCGGAGGACAGTCGGGCGCGAAAAGGGCTGAAAATGAAGTAAGTGCATTCCGGGCAATAGGCTGAAGCTCCTCCTCCTCACTGATCATAGAACGTGGAGTGAGTGAGAGCACAGAACGATCATCCTTGGTGACAATGGTGTAATGCTCTTAAATATGCACGAGGTTGCAGAGAGACTGCTGCCTCTTCTTCTCACCCGTTGACCAACTTTGCTTGGCGTTGAGTGCATCATCGGGTGCATCAATTTGCATAGATCGGCATCAACTCCAATCGATCTTTTTGGCCAAACTTGAAAGACGAAGTTATTTTTTCGTCAGATACCTCGCCAATTTATTTATTATTTATTCATACATCGTTTAGATGTGACGACATTAAAAATATTCAATAGAAAAATGGCGAGTTAGCAAGCGTGATGAAAGGGGAAGAGGGGAAGGGGCAGCAGTCCGCTCACGACATCACCGTAACGGGAGTGGCAACATCCATGGAGAGGGGGTGGACGAGGTCTCCTTCGAGGTGGCCAGACTCCATCATAGACTGTGCTGATACTCTACGGTTGGGCAGACACGCTTTGGTGACGCGAGAACTCGCTTCTGGAGAGGGGGAGGGGTGGGGAAGAGATGATGAGATGATATCGGTGACAAGATTCACATTCATAGAGATATATTTACTTCGTAAAAATAAAATCCGTTTGGAGATTTTAATTATCATGTTCGTTATCTCCTCGCCGAGAGCTTTCGAATGGTATATAACATATTTCATAACGTCGGGGGAAGCTGAGACCATTCCCTCGTCAGGCAATATGTATGTATGTATGCATGCATTTATGCATTGTCTGAAAAGAGTCCAACGAAAATATCGACATCGTATCGTGCGAATTCCATTTCGTTATAGTCGTCTGGAATCTCAAGCGGGCTCCCTTTTTCCCAGATGCATACAAATGCTGAATACAAAATTGTATTGAAATGGTTACTCCTTCCTCGTCTCTTTCGTCTTTTTCTTTTCTTCTCTTTATGCACTTCCTTTTCACTCGACTTTGAGAGCGATCTCTCATATCATCGGTCTTCTATGTAATACAGAAATGTGAGAAAACATGGCTCTCACATAATCAAAGACAACAACACACACTCTGTCTATTCTCGTTTATTAAATCATATCTCTCTCTCTCTCTCGTTCTCTCTTTCTCTCCATCAAGAAAACGAGATAAAGTACATCGAAAACTGCCAGAAAGTAGAAATAAAATTTATAGTAATACCTTTAAACTTCAGCGTGACTGTAAGTGAAGCCTTGAGAAGCTGGCATAGCAGCTACGCCATAGAAAAACCTGATTGTGAGAGGGTCCCGAAGATTTGTGAAAATTTCAATTGCCACTATGATATCGTGGCCTGATGCTTGTCGAAAGTACAATAAATAATTTTTTTTTGTTACCTTTAACGATTACTTTAATCTGCATGTATTGCATTTATATCTGCACTGGTAAAAAAAAAGTAAAAAAAAAAGATAATTGCTACCAAACAAACTTAAACATATGTTTGCATTTATAATTAAAAGAAATTAAACGAAAAAAAGTACAAACGACCTGGACCATGCGTACGGACGATATCAGCTGGCGATTGGTTACAAAATTAAACGTGTCACTACCGTGTATGCTACTTTAAGACAAGGATAACTCGGCGTAGATTGATAAAAAGGAGGCCTCAGACGCTATCTTAGAACGTATGTATAACTACATATTGACAGTTAACTATTATAATATGTACGAGATTCGATACATAAAATATGATCATTTAGAGAGTACAAAAAGGAACAAATGGCTCGTGAAGGTAGGAGTAAGAAATTGTTTGCTCCTTTGTGAAAGCAGCTGGATATGTGCTCTTATATAGCTCTCGATACATTGAAGATATTTCCATAATAGCATTTCCATGCCATCCGAAACAAAGAAATCATGGAATATTTTGAGTAGAAAAATTGAAGGTTTCTAAAGAGATAATTTTCTTTTCAGCCCATTGTGCTTCGCCATTTTGAACGCTCCAACGTTCGAACATAATATAGACGTATGCATGAGAATGTAGTCTGCGTACATCACTTTTTTTCAGCTATTAAAAACAATCCTTCACTTTTGCACTTTAAAACAACAAACTTTTTCCTATGTTTATCATAATGCTTGGTCTATTTCTTTTGGAGTTATTCATACGAGAGACTAGGATCTTTCAGGAGAGACAATACAGCTGAGAATCTTCCTTCTTATTCATCTGCTTTGGTCTCGTAATCGGAGGACAGTCGGGCGCGAAAAGGGCTGAAAATGAAGTAAGTGCATTCCGGGCAATAGGCTGAAGCTCCTCCTCCTCACTGATCATAGAACGTGGAGTGAGTGAGAGCACAGAACGATCATCCTTGGTGACAATGGTGTAATGCTCTTAAATATGCACGAGGTTGCAGAGAGACTGCTGCCTCTTCTTCTCACCCGTTGACCAACTTTGCTTGGCGTTGAGTGCATCATCGGGTGCATCAATTTGCATAGATCGGCATCAACTCCAATCGATCTTTTTGGCCAAACTTGAAAGACGAAGTTATTTTTTCGTCAGATACCTCGCCAATTTATTTATTATTTATTCATACATCGTTTAGATGTGACGACATTAAAAATATTCAATAGAAAAATGGCGAGTTAGCAAGCGTGATGAAAGGGGAAGAGGGGAAGGGGCAGCAGTCCGCTCACGACATCACCGTAACGGGAGTGGCAACATCCATGGAGAGGGGGTGGACGAGGTCTCCTTCGAGGTGGCCAGACTCCATCATAGACTGTGCTGATACTCTACGGTTGGGCAGACACGCTTTGGTGACGCGAGAACTCGCTTCTGGAGAGGGGGAGGGGTGGGGAAGAGATGATGAGATGATATCGGTGACAAGATTCACATTCATAGAGATATATTTACTGACTCATAGTACTTTTGACTGCTTTCTATATGTTGTCTACTCTGAAACTGGAGCAATTCTAAAAGTGAGCAATTCTAACAGTGAACTATTCTTATCCGTAATATTTGTCCATAATAAATCACCAATCAAATGTATTACTTTTATTGAGAAATTAAAGTAATAACCTGTTGCCGTAAACTTATTTTCATTGCCCACCTCCGGAAATCGTATCAAACTCATGCATATCATTATGGGACCTCCGAAGTGATCAGTGATGTTAAATTAAACTGTTTTGGAACAGACTTATAGAGGCAAATTGGCCGTTTTTTTTCTCATTGCCTTGCGATACGGAATGTGGGAAATTTATTCATATGCATAATAAAGAGAATGATTGGCAGAGTACGTACACCAATCCAAAGAGTGTTCGAGTCTTGTTTGACTCGAACACTCTTTGGATTGGTGTACGTACTCTGCCAATCCATTCTCCATCAGATTTGGAACGCCAAGCGGAATGTTTATCATTATCATTTTCCCATTTCCACAGTCGTTCATAACTTTTCTTGAGATACATACTTACATCTATATTTTACTTTTTTTTAGATTAATAACTATTAATTTTAGCGGCGTTATGAGCTTGGAACAAAGAACGGCGTTTAGCGAGAGAATTTCGAAATACTGTCATTTAGCGCAGACATTAGAACTTTATATTAAATGAACCATAATTATTTCTATAATTTAAATATTCTGTAACATCCACTCATTATAAATCATTTTTATCGGCACAGACGGCGCATTTTTTCTTTATTGCTCTGCGATATGTAATGTATTTAATTATTCATGTATACGTTTTGCTGCATGAAATTCAATTTGATTGTTCTTTTTTCTCTTTTTTTTTCTTAAAACTTGTCGCCAAAAGCCGTTCAAATCAACAACTACAACATAAGAATGTCCCGTGACGATGGAGCTATCGTTCTTTCTGACGTAAATTGGTCCGAGCGCTCCGGCAGTTGCGATACCGTACTCCACCAAAATATTGGCGGGAAATTTAAATGTGGCGGCGCCAATCGATACATCATACTCGTGCTCGCAACGCTCTTCCTCGCGTCACTAATGTCGAGGCTAGAAAGAAAGGAACAAACGTCATGTCCCATCAAATCCAATTTTTCCCCCTCTTTTCCTCTCCAATTTTTTCGCAATCTCTTCGCAGTTTATAACTTGCTCATTGAAATTAATATTAATTAACTATTAAAAAAAAATATACCAGACTCATGTGTATGTATTTATGGATAGCTAGCTACAAAACCGCTGACTTTGGCGATCAAGGTTTTTTTTAAGTGTGATCGCCTTCAATGCAGCCTACGTATCATTTATGGATAAGCCAAGCTCGCCTTTATACGCTGCATGGCTAAATATGACCGAGGAGGTTTCTATTACTTCTTATTCTTCTTATTTTCAATAAAGCATTTTTTATTTAATAAAATTAAAATTATGGAAAAAAATTTATTTTTAATTTGGACACTAAAGTTGAGGAAAGACTCGGTGAATAGTTAGCCTGACAATACTGATAGGAGCGCGGCGCGCTTGACTGGAAACCAACGCAGCTTCCGCTGGCCGAACGACGCTTCTCCTTCAACACGATTCAGAAGAGTCTCTCGTTTGCTGGTATGCAAATTTTGTGATATAATTTGTCAATAAAAAATTTTACCGAAAAAATCGTAAATAATAAAAATGAAATATTATATTGAACTTTACTTTAAAAAATTTTTGGAACCGTCTATGGAATCTTTTACAGTAATAAAAAATGTGTTGAACCCGCGCGCGTTCATGTTGTTCGGTCTTAGTTACATATGTAGGTCGAGAGAGAACGTGCAACAGTAGACCGGCCCATGACGATTGTAGTAAAATCACGCCCCGTCCAATTTCGCTTGCTTATACGTTTCAAAGGAGTGCTCAAAAATCGTTCAATATTTCGAGGTCTCAATGTTTTCGAGCAAAAAGAATTCACCGAGGAGAAAAAAACCATATGTTAGTTATTCTCCGGATAGATCCTTCGAGAAAAAAAATTCACAACAAATTTCAGGCGCCTTCGTCGGCTCCCTTCTCGGCACGCAGCCATTCAACATGATGGCAGATCGTACCGGCGCCCACAAGACAATGGCGGCCATCGGGTAGCGAAACAAACTTTTTTTGTTACTTTTGTCACCTTCTTGTTCTAGTTCTAAATCGAGTTGTCTTCTTCTTTCCCTCTGCGATAGTCCTCCTTTGAAGGAGGGCTATTCTCAAATCTTTTACGTCCAAAAGTTTTTGGCACTTTGCCAATATGTCACAAGGAGAGTGTAAGCGAGAGAACAGAACATTCGAGAGAGAGTTCGAGAAGACATTCAAGCGCACCCTCGCTAATCTTTTTCAGCCAATAGTCCATCTTAAAAATATAAAAAATTCATATGTATGTACATATGTATGTAGATAAAAAAATCTATTTTATTATTATATAAATTTACTTATAGGGGCGAGAATAAATTTTACTTTTTTCAGAGTCATCTCATCAATCACCGTCGCGGCAACACCGCATGCGCTAGAGATCTCCTTTCCACTCTTTGTCGTGATTCGCATTATTTCGGTATACTGTTTATATAAACAAATTGTTCTATCCGTTTGCATATTCGTAATTGGCATTCTTAAGCAGAAAAAAACTGTAAAAAAATATATATACATAGGTATATAATTGCTTAAGGGTGCCGCAATGTCGAATCTCTTCCCATTGGCCGGTCGCGTCGTCGAAGACTGGGCGCCCCTTGCAGAGAAGGTCCATTTTTTTCGAAAACTTTTTTTTGTTTTCTGAATTCACGCCCTTTCGCATGAACATGTTTCTATTTATTTTTAGAATACCAGGGGTACATGCCAGACCACAACGTTCAAGGTCGAAAATGCCCCGCCTTTATTCGCAGGGCAGATCCAACTGGAACCTTGCCGATATACAGTACCGCCCAACATTTCAGGCACATATGTTCATTATATTAATATATAATGAACATATGTTATATTAATATATGCGCCCTGGGCGCTGAAAATCAATTGAAATAATTCATATTAATGTAATTAATATAATATATATATATATATATATATATATATATATATATACTTGAAAAGTTGGGCGGTACTGTAGGTCCATTTAAATTAAGTATCCGACGAAAGAATACCGTTTCTAATAAAATTACGTTTCAAACTGTGCTAAACTCCCAACTGGATGAGCCTTTTTTTTCCTACAATATTTCAAATTTGAAACGTATGTGTATCTAACCTCTCTCGACTTCTTTCATTGTCTCGCTTTTCTCTAACGTCTGTATCTCTCATCCCTTGGTGAAAATGGGGTGCTAAGTGGGCAAGACGGTCAGAGACTGCCTCTTCTTACCACCCGTTGGCATTCCTTGCTTGGATTTGAGCATACACCGGGTGCATCGACAGAGACGTTTTCTACCGTATTTCAAAAAACAAGTGCAAATTTCTGGTTAAAAACTGACTTTCGTAAAGCGGGACCACCTCTATTCGATCTTTTGGGCCAGACTTGATCATATGGGAATATAAAAGAAGAAGTTATTTTTTCGTCGGACACTTCCTTTAAATGAGCCAAAAAATCACGTTTGAATTGGCGCCTTTTTGCCTGAGACAAGGGCGAGAGAGCACATGGAGGGAGATTCAAATAGGTTTTTTTTTTCTCCTTTAACAGGGCATCTTTATCGCCGTGCTCTCCTTCCACGTCGAAGTCTCGCCCATTTTCTCGATGCCCATGAGTGGTATCATTGCGAAAAATGGTCAGCTTTTTTTCTACTAAATTCAATTTTTTCTTTCTTAAACATTCTCTCATTTTCGTTCTCTCTCTCTCCCTCTCTCTCTCCCTCCCTGTCTCTCTCTCTCTCTCTCTCTCTCTCTCGCTCTCTCTCTCGTTTCCTCTACTCGCTGCTCTCTCTGGCTTCTTAATTTTTGCGCTTGTCTCTCCTTCTCTGTCATTTTATCTCACAAACAGATTAGGTAGTAGTAAAGTAAAGTAAAGTTTTTTTCATTTCCAGTGGGCTGGCCGTGGGTCTTCTACATTCATGGCATCATATGCGGCGTGTTCACCATACTCTGGATCATTTACTATCGGTGCGTATTTCGCATAAGACGAATACCGTAAAGGAGTACGAAACTCATATGTAATCTGCTTTGTATTTTCCTGACCGTTGTTCTTTAATTGCCAGTCACACTCGGCCCTTTTTTGCCGGCCAAAAAAGGCGCGAATTCAAACGTGAGTTTTTCTTTGACTCCTTTAAGCGATCAGCCCTCCGCGCATCCTTTCGTCGGCGAAGAGGAGTATGCAGTCATCAGAGCGGGAAAGCAACCGAAAGGAAGCAAGAAGTCCGCACCGTCAACACCCTATCGGTAATATCCGGCCCCGCTCTCGGGCCCCAGTCGGTAATATCCGGCCCCTGCCCCTGGCCTGTAATATCCGGCCCCGGCCTCGGGCCGCAATCGGTAATATCCGGCCCCGAAATCGGAGGCGGTTCCGTCAATGCCCTGTCGGTGATGAACACATTTGCCATTGAATTAGACATATAGCGCTAGATCCTATTTGCTAACCAGCTAATATAACTTCTTCCGGGTTCATCAGTTGCGCATTTTTATTTCTACAACTTAGTGATGATTTGATATTTTTATTGATCTTATTTATTATTGAAATATGATTCTCACCCTATCTCTCTCTCTCTCCCTCTTTTCCTCATTTTTTCTCTCTTTTTATCACCTTCATTCTAATTCTCGGCGTCTCTCTCTCTCTCTCTCGCTCGTAAAACGAGTTCTTTTTTCAGTCAAATCTGCTCGTCCCTGACCATCTGGGCGGTTTGGCTCGCCGTCATCAGCAATTTCATGATCATCCAATTCGCCATCAGTGTAGACAATTACTTTTGTTTAGTCATCATTTTACATAAATTATATTGACTGCAATAAAAAATATGAATGAATACACGCTCAAGGTACCTCTCATACGTGCTCGGCTACGCGCCCTCCTCTTCCGGTCTTCTTATGCTGATCCCGATATGCACTCAACTCATTATCAAGTTTGCCACTGGAGTCATCTCGGATAAACTCGCAAAAATCAGAGAGGTTTTCTAATTCTCTCTTTCTCTTTCTCTCTCTCTTTCGCTCTCTCTCTCTCTCCCTCTTCTCTCTCTCTTCTTCTACTCTCTCTCCCTCTTCTCCTCTCTCTCTCTACCTCTTCTCTCGCCCTCCCTCTCTACCTCCCTCTCTCTCTCTCTCTCTCTCTCTCTCTCTCAGGTGACCAAGATGCGTGTCTTCAACACGCTCGCTCTTCTTGGCTCTGGCCTCTTCTTCCTCATCGTCGCAGTCGTTGCGCCCCGCGGCACGATCATGGATGTTGCGCTTATCGGTATTCATTTGTTGTCCATTCATTCTTTCATTTCAAATAATATCATGTTGGCGCCGTTTCATAAATATTAGATTTGTTTAATGTTTTTATACTAAAACGTCTATTCACCTAGCATTAACCCACCCAATTTTCAAAATTACTATGGATTTTACTATTAGGGTGAATACTGGGTGACTGTCTGAATATCACTATTGTTTTATTGTTAGAAACTGAAAAAGTGCGGGAAATTCAAATATGTAGATTACGTTAGCGCCTTTAAGCCATTCCCCTGGCGCTCCTCGGCTTCCACGCTGGCGGCTATCCAAAGTGCGCCGTTGTCGTCTAGCAGCAGCATTCACCATTCGTCATGTCAATCGTGCAGGTCAGGGATATTGGCGCGAAATTTACATTTTTGAATTCTCGTGAGTCTTGAATGTTCTTTCCTTCTATTATTTGTTTTTTCCCAATTTTTTTTTCAATCTTTCTAATGATATTTTTCACTGTCACGACTTTTCCCTCTCTTTCTCTCTCTCTCTCTCTCTGTCTCTCTCTCTCTTTCTTTCTCTCTCTCTCTCTCTCGCTCTCGTTCTCTCTTTCTTTCTCTCTGATTCTCTGCGTCTTCAGATGGTTGCTTGCGGCTCTCTCATCGGTTCTTCCTTCCTTGTTCCAGCGATGACTCCAACGGGTTCATATGAGGAGTGGCGAAGTGTCTTTGCTCTCTATGCAGGTACGATAACACTAAAATTAAGACAACAATGATTCAATCAACATTCATCTAAAATGTAAACATTATATAAACAAAAAAAAACCCTCAAATAATTTCACACTCTGAAACTACCGTATTTTCTCTATTAGTGTCCCTCCCTCTATTAGAACCAGCCCTCTAATTGTGCCCCCCTCTCGCAAGGTTATTGAAAAATAGTGCCCTCTCTCTAATAGAACCCCCCTCCAATAGTGCCCCCCCCCCTAATTGTCTAATTGAGACGTACCTGGAATCTATACTTGAGGTATGGGATGTTCTTCCCAATGAACGTATGGCAAATTCATTCAAAATCTACGGTAAAACTGATATTCCAGTGATGATTCCATTGAAGTAGAACTATAATTCTTCGTTTTTGTGAATAAAATGTTGCTATCAAACTTTTAGTCAATCACATTGAAAAATAGTACCCTTCCCTCTAATAGAATCCCCCCTCTAATAGTGCCCCCCTCTCGCAGGGGTATTGAAAAATAGTACCCCCGGGGGCACTAATAGAGAAAATATGGTATGTACATACACCATATGTCAAGAGCATAGCGCAGATTAGTTTCCGACTATTTCTCTCCGTCTCTCTCCCTCTCTCTCTCTGTCTATCTCTCTCTCTCATTCTATTATTCTCTCTGTGTGTTTCTCTATCTTTCTCAATGTCTCTCTCTCTCTCTCTCTCTTTCCATCATTCTCTCTCTCTATCATTCTCTCTCCCTCTTTCCATCATCCTCTCTCTCTCTCTCTCTCTCTCTCTCTTTCCAGGTGTTCTCGTCGTAGCCAACACGATCTTTGTGATGTTCGCGGAAGGCGAAGCAGCGCCGTGGACATTGGTGGAAGAGGCTGAAAAGGAGGAAGACACAAGCCAAGCAAGAACACTCAACTCCGTCCATCCAGAAATAGCACTTTCCTCGCCTTCACCGAAACAGGCATTCGGAAAGTAGAGAATGTTTACAAGCAAAAGAAGAAAAAAGCACAGTACTTCACAATGATGCTCAAAATGTAGCAAGAAATTAAGTTAGCCATATTTTCATTTTATTTCTGTGATTAGATCATAATTCATGCATCACCCAAGCAAAATAATTTTCCGTAATCCATCACAACTGAGACGCAGTTTTTCTTCCACTATATACTACTGTTGAGTCCCAGACAATTGATTTCGGAAATAAGACCACTTTCTTTGAACTGCTGCCATTGTTCCTTTGCGTCGCGTACTTTCTAGATGTTCTCATATCGCTCTGTCCATTATCCTTTGTCCTGTCGCAGGTTAAAATGTAAGGGAGACCGCGTTCCTCGCCCGGAGAACCGGTTTTTTTGTTTAATTAATTTTTCTATTTTATAATTTTTTCATTATTTATTTCTTAATTTTTTCATTGCCAGATGCATTGTCATAATAGTATGATGAGTTGTGTCGTAATTATACGTTATGTATTATTAGTCCACCATAGTGTGTTTATGGATGGCTTGTTATTATTCTTGAACTACTTTGTGCTCGGTATTGATTGTCTCAGAAATGATCGCACCGTGCACTTCTTATTCGTCAAGGATACACAAGAGCAACAAACGGTAGATCAAAGTGAGCGGGCGAAAAAAGTTGGATGAGGCAGAAAGAAGATCAGAGAAAGACTTAACAAAGTTGGGATTCTTCGCCCGAGTACGATCAATTCTATCTCCTCCTCAAACACACAAATAAACACTTTCCTCACAATCCCTCTCACAAGGGAATGGTCTCGGCTTCCCCCGAGGTTTTGAAATGAGCTATATACCATTCGAAAGCTCTCGTCGAGGAGATAACGAAAATGATAATTAAAGTCTCCAAACGAATTTTATTTATCGATCGGATTTTCGAAAAATGGTGGCGTCGAGGAGTTGACGATTTCGCCTTTAATTCTAAAAACAGGCGTTTGGAGCTGCAAAAGTTGAGAAATCGAATGGGGATTTTTTTAAACGGAATGTAACAGAGTACCTCGTGCATAAAAACAAGATGTAGGAAAAAATAATGTACCAATAATTATTTTTCATGTTAAAAACGGCTTGAAAATGAGTAATTAGAGGCCTAAAATTCAAAAATCGGCTAAAAAAAAGTTGCTTTGGCTCCATACAAAACAGGGATTTTTTCATAAAAGGGTGAAAAATGGCCAAAAAAATTTTTGCTCCAAAAATGATCAGAAAGTGTGTTAATAGCTTTACATGGCCTACTTACACGAACACATCAATTTTAAAGTCGAAAAAGCAAGTGATAATCGAGAAAATGTTAATTTTAGGTTATTTTTCCGGGTTTTCGGTAAAAATAAAATCCGTTTGGAGATTTTAATTATCATTTTCGTTATCTCCTCGACGAGAGCTTTCGAATGGTATATAACTTATTTCATAACCTCGGGGGAAGCTGAGACCATTCCCTCGTCAGAAGCAAATTGGTGCTCCTGAAAAGTTTATACGGAAACAAAAGAAGAGGCGACGACGGTTCATATTACGATATTATCCATTAAAAAACTAATGCCATAAGCATTATGATAGAGGATAGATATACAAACTTATATTGTTACATTTATAAATAAAACATTGATGACAAAGAATACTTTTAGAGACACGGATTACTCGGCCGAGATCGTATAGTTTAAAACAAGCTTCTAGGAAAATTTTTTCCTGTTTGTTACTCTTCCCTTCCTTGATTCTGAAGAAGGAGAAACCAGAGAATGCATTACAATCTCGCTCTGTCGCCATCCCAAACTGTCGTGCTTGCATGGTGAGAGCACGGGTTGGAAAAAAAAACAAGAAAAAAATCGCCTATGATGAACGAGCGATTTCACCGGATCGATTTTAGCTCTATTGTTCGGTTATTTTGTTACATATTAGTACTTCACTTTCGCTCGGTTACCATCTGAAAAGTCGTGTGATTAACTGACGAAAAATGGAATAAAAAAAATCCGTTTTCTCACCACTTCTCTTTGCTTTTTCACACACGAACACAAACTCAGCCTCTCGCTATATATGTACTTTCTA
Source organism: Allodiplogaster sudhausi (assembly GCA_945643635.1). Lineage (NCBI taxonomy): Eukaryota > Metazoa > Nematoda > Chromadorea > Rhabditida > Diplogasteridae > Allodiplogaster > Allodiplogaster sudhausi. The sequence goes on from CALZFC010000248.1 coordinate 8,119,066, forward strand.
ATGTACATCACTTACGATACTTGTTGTGTTTTGTAAGAAACCCTTCTTACATTCACTGAAGAGTAGATGCACTTACATATATGTATGTACACGTTAAACAGTTTATGCAATTTTAATTTATTTCGGCGCGAAGACATATAATGGTGGCAATTTAAAAATCATTCCTACAACTACAAGGAAGAATACAACCAAAACAAGGCCACCTCCTTCTTATTTAATGCGTTGGCTTAAGCGAAGATAACATAAGATGCTTTCACAATTTCAAAACATATTTTTAAGGAAACACGTCGTAATGAAAAATTTCTATAAATGAAGCAATATCAAATTTTAGTGTGCCTTGTAGTGTGAGCATTCTGTGCAATTCAACACGGCGACAGATCCGTCCGATGTGTCGAGCCGGCAGAGGGCGCATTCACCACAGACGCCGGCCGTGCCGTTTCTAGGGTGCGTTCGCGGCCACACAGGAAGACTGTCTGAAATAAAGGCAACTAATTTAGTAATAATAAACCAAAAGCTGCATAACGTCTAATGTCGTATTTAAAAAAAGAAGAAATAAATTAAATTAATTTAAGTAAATGCACGAAAGATATTCATGCGGTTATCACCTTGAGCGCGTCGCGGAGTTCTCCGGTGAGCGAGACGGCGATGAGCGGATTGAGCAGCGGCGGAAGTGGAACGAGAAGGCACGAGTAGATCGGAGAGGAGCGGCCGCTCGCCAGGTTCGCCATGCCCTCCATGAACGGCGTGTACAGGCACACGGTCGGCACGAGAGCCTGCGACAAGACGGGAAGTTGAAGGATTTGAATTTTGAACAGGCGGGAAGTTGACGGATTTGAATTTTGAACAGGCGGGAATTTGAAGGATTTGAATTTTGGACTGGCGGGAAGTTCAAGGATTTGAATTTCGCACAGGCGGAAGTTGAAGGTTTAAATTTTCCTCAGGTCAGTTTTTTCTCCCGTGATAGTGGTTGCATGTGGTGGTTCATGCAAATTGTATGTCTTGTTTTATGCAAAGTCTAATTCTAAGACACATGATGGGAGTCTATGTAGTATCTCGGGCTTTATTTATTTCTAACTAAAAATTTGAATATTCGTGTTTCCCGCTTGTTGACCCTAAACACGAATGCCTGCCTTACCTGAAGCGTGAGCACGAGCACGGCCCTCCTGTGCATGCGACGCGTCCGACTCGACATGCGCGGCGCGTCGCGGACGGTTCGGTGGATCGCGCCGCCGCACCACAACATCACTACGATCGCTGTCGAGGTGTGCGCGAAGAGAATGAGCAATGTCGCAGAGTTGTGAACGAGATCCTCAAGGGAGAGCCATGCTATGTACACTGTGTACCTCATCCATCATTCGCACGTTTCCATAAAATGTATAGAACAAGTCATCTTCATAGTCACCCCTTCTCTTCCCATATTGTTTTTTTGTTGTTGAAGAAATCGTTTTCTAATGATGAAAATAATTAAAGCAAAAGCATAGGAGAGTAGTTTTTTTTTAAATTTTCAATATACGAAGAATAAAAAGATAATAATGAAAAAAACAATCACCTCGAAAAGATCAAAGCCGGCCGCGATGTCATCGGGCGCGGCGATTCCCTTCTCCACGATGGCCACGCGAAACGACGGGCTCGGATACTCGGCGAAGATGGCGACGCCCGTCCACATGGCAGCGATCGCGAGAAGGACGCCAGAGGCGACCGCCCGCGACCTGCCGCCTTCGAAAAAGTGGCTGCGCTTCGATCTGAAGGCAAAGAAAGTACCACACTAAAGCTCTTTTTCTTCGGATATAAATTACAGTAAAAGTCGCTCTCCCGGCAAGGAAACTATTGCATAATATAACTAGATATAAGCTAATTTGGTTCGCAAAAAAAAACAAAACTAAGAAAAAAAAAAGAAAAATATTTGGGGAAAAAATGAAAAATAAATAAAAATAAAAATAAAAAAAATAATGAAAAGCCATTTGAGGCATTAAAAAAAGTCAAATTTCCAGATAATTGCGATATGATGGCTGACGACCAGGGATGTCCAAAGCGGGCCGAGCCCGGCCTGGGCCGTGATTTTGAAAAAAATAACTAAATAACGTCCCGGCCCGGACCTGGTTTTGGACATCTCTGCTGACGACGTACCGGGAAATGTTCAGATGACGATAGACAAAGCCGAGGGTCGACAGATGGATGCAGCAGACATAAGAGAAGTAGAGAAGACAGAGGGCGGCGATGGAAAGGCGTTCAGAGAAACGAGTGAAGCCTTGCATCAGAATGATCACGTAGCGGTCCATGATGCGGAAGTACTGTATAAATTGGTATTATTACTAAATAAATTAAATTTTTTTAAAGAATAGTCTTATGTATATTATAGCAAGTTCCTTCCTCATTTTTTAAATCTCGATCTCCCATTTCACTGTCTTCTTACAATCGATTTTAGCAGAGATTTTCTCAGAAGATTATATGACTGTCCGAATGACAGAAAAAGATAAAGATAAATATTTCAAACAAAAAAGTGGCTAACTGGGCAGCCGCTAACGATCGAGAAGGAGAAGATGATGTCGCTGCAGATGAAGAGGCGCAGAATTTGGCGGTAGCTAAGAAATGTATGATTATTTTTTTTTCAATTTAGCATACATATAGCTTTGTCAATTCCACAGAGTTTTAAAATTACTGAAGCGAAGGTGAAAAGTTTTGACACTGATTTTTCTTTCTTTCCTGACCATCCTCCTTGTTCGCATTTAGCGCGCGAGCTCAGCGCGAGGAAGAGGAGATTTACGAGGATGGCAGTGGCTGAGGTGTAGAGCGCAAAGATTGAGTAGAGCGTACGAAAGTTGACGTCGTTTGCTTCGGACGAGAGCAGCATTTCCTCTTCTTCGTTCACTTTGAGACGGTTTATTCCCGTCGTTTTATGCACGGAGACTGCAGTAGGATGATTTTTTCTTCAGATTCTATCAAAAGAGCACGAATCTTATTCACGGTTAGTTTTAAGCGAAATACGTCATGCAATAATATATCTACTATTGTTTACGCGTGCGAAGAGTAGACAGGTAGAGGAAAATTCGTAGTTCTTGCGAAGAATCTCATGGGAAAATTAGAGTCGGGGGTAATGATGACGAATCCATAAGTATTCTATATGCATATGTGTATATTACGCGTCGTTTTCTTTTAAACGAAAGCAATTAACGAATTGTGGACGAGTTTCTGCATGCGTTAATAACAGTTGAAAGATGAGTTACTAATTATTGTCCCATGCAATAATACCCATGAGCAGAACAAAAAAACTATGTGAAGATTAACGAGAGAGAAAAACATAGTAATCGTGTTTTCGTGAAGAATGAAAAAGGGAGGAGAAATCATTCACACGTAATCTAAAAATAAAAGTGGAAACTGGAGCATGTCTATTGATTCTTGAAAACTCTAAAAATGCGCTTCCCTAACGGGAATCAAAACCGGAAAACGTGAGTGAAAACCGCGAATCCTATCAGATTCATTTACAAATGAACAGAAAGAGGACAATGTTTAATATTTAATTGTTCTGACGCCAGGAGATGAGATATAATGGCATGATCGAGAACCGAAAATTACAATTTTTTTTTCTTTCTCACGTCATTCTCTGCCTTAGCGCCCCCAGCCTACACGTTTTCACAATGAAAACGAAGAAATATATATATATATATATTCAACTTTATCATTCTCCATGAACTCTCTTTTGTACGGATCCTTTGTTTCACAGGAATAGGGCGTTTATCTATGAAATTAAACAAGAGAATATAGTTGTCGATAGAGCTCCTAAAACTGGAGAGAAATAGAAATCTTTAAGCTAGTAAAATGAAGGATTCTTTTTGCAGAAATTCTAGGGCTCTAACATACTTACCATTGGAGAAACGGAAAAAAACCCTCCTTTCACTTTCGTGCTCAAAAGGCTTCCCATGCCGGGAAAAGGACATGTCTCACGAAGCCAATTTGCATTTCGCACCGCACCATACATATGTACATAGAGCCAGATGTTCGCAATGGAGAAATGGAATGCTTCATATATTGAGCACTCTCGTCCTTTCAGCGTTGATTGAATGAGCTCTCGCCTTCCAAGACTCGTCCACTTTTCTCATTTTTGCCTATTATTTGCTGTTCCAAAATTCCAATAACAAAATTTTGAACTGTGAGAATAATCTCAATCCGCGCACTTACTATTTAGGAATCAATGTTCCTGCATAAATGCTGCATTCTTTGTTGTGCATAGAAAATTATTTACTCTGCATATCTTATGAAGAATACACGTTCTCTTTCGGCGAACAACTACAATCATCTCCGATGGAAAAAACGGCTGAAGTGTGTTGAAGCAGCTGGCATTTACAACTGGCAATCTGATTTCTTCGAATTTTACTGATAGTAGTTAGTGTGTGTGCTAGATATGTAGACGAATACATGAAATGTAATTTATTGGTTCTTTTTGTAACGTTCAAGACGGCGACAAGTCGGTGCGATGCGTTGAGCCGCCGGATGGTGCAGTCGTAAGAGAGGCCGAACACGCCGTTTGTAGGGTGCGCGCGCGACCACAAAATAGGGCTGTCTGAAAAGAAAGTAAACACATACCTTTTTTTAAACTTTTTTTAAGAAAAAAAAATATAAAACCAGTTTGTGGCAATATTAATTTAAATAATTTTAAGTATTGTGGGAACCATGAGCGCTCCGCGGAGTTCACCGGTGAGCGAGACGGCGATGAGCGGATTCAGCAGCGGCGGCAGAGGGACGAGGAGGCACGAGTAGATCGGAGAGGAGCGGCCGCTCGCCAGATTCGCCATGCCCTCCATGAACGGCGTGTACAGGCACACGGTCGGCACGAGAGCCTGCGACAAGGCGGGAAGTTGTAGGATTTGAATTTTGAACAGGCGGGAAGTTGACGGATTTGAATTTTGAACATACGGGAAGTTGAAGGATTTGAATTTTGAACTGGCGGGAAGTTGAAGGATTTGAATTTGCCCTGTGTCAGGGTTTTCACCGATGACTTTGGCGGTTGGAAATGTCAGCTCATACCAAGTCTAAGACAACATTATAGAGGTTATGGAGATTGCATTCTGAATATTAGCCAATTTGTTTCTCGAGCAGTCATTCTTTTATTTCAAAGCATTCAAGCGTTTTCGAATTCGCATGCTTGCCTGTAGCGTGAGCACGAGCACGGCCCTCCTGTGCATGCGACGCGTCCGACTCGACATGCGCGGCGCGTCGCGGACGGTTCGGTGGATCGCGCCGCCGCACCACAACATCACTGCGATCGCCGCCGATTCGTGCACCATTAGAACGCCCATCGAGATTGCGTTCCGAACGAGGTCCTGAAGTGAGATTGCTACAGTAATCTCGGAGAGCATTGAACTTAGAGTGGAATGACGCTGTATTAGAAAAAGGAGTGGAATCCCTGTTTTCTCTCTGTTTCCACTTGACTTCTCATTCTGGAAAGTGAAGTTGTTTCATTCAATATATGAAGAAGAAAAAGATAATAATTAAGAACAAAAAACAACCTCGAAAAGATCAAAGCCTGCCGCGATGTCGTCAGGTGCGGTGAGTCGCCTCTCAACAATGGATACCCGATACGACGCGCTCGGGTACTCGGCGAAGATGGCGACGCCCGTCCACCAAGTCGAGAGCGACACGAGAATGACAGCGACGACCACTCGCGACCGGCGTACTTCGAGGAAGTGCCGACGTTTTGACCTGGTAGAAAGTGATTGAAAAGCAGGAAATAATGAAATGGGGAAAACTATTCGATTCTATATCTCATCCACGTGATACATTTCAAGATGGTTTCACTTGTCGAATTAAACGAATTAATTTTATACTACGGACGTACATTCGCGACTGTGCAAGGAAGTCATGGATAAAAAAAATTGGAAGAAAAAAACAACCAAAATACGGACTGTGAGATGTTGAGGTAGCGATAGAGGAAGCCGAGTGTGGCCAGATGAATGCAGGACATGTATGAGAAGTAGAAGAAGAAGAGTGCGGCCAGTGAGAGGAGCTCGGAGAGCCGAGTGAAGCCTTGCATTATAATGATCACGTATCGATCCATGATGCGAAAATACTGAAAAAGAAGATATTGAAGATATTCATATTACATAAAATCATCCCATGCCCCTATTAACTTAATATAAACAAGGAAAGAAAGAATTACTACATATACATTTAAACAGAAGTCACACTAAAGATAAGAATACAAACATTTGACTTAAACTTTTTTCCCCCTAATTTTTATTTCTCTTTTCTTCCGCGATGACAAATGAATCAAAACGACTTCAATAAGAGTCGTGATGAAAAAAAGACTTTGAAAGATAGTTTGTGAAAGATTAATTAGTGTTGTTTTTTCTTACCGGACATCCGCTTACGATCGAAATGGAGAAGACAATGTCACAAAACACGAAGAAAAGCAGGATTTGGCGGTATCTTAAAAGCCTTTTTTCGATCATTACACAAACCATTTAGTCTGATTTGGTTTTTTTATATATATCCTATTTATGTATTTTATTTGCTATTATGATGATGATATTTAAAGAATGTTAAGATAAAGAATAATTAACATCATTATGAATATTATTTTCTACTGACCGTCCTCCCTGCTCATTCTTGGCCCGCACAAGAAGCACAAGAAAGAGAAGGTTTACGACAATTCCCGCGATGGCCGTGTAAAATGCAAAAATGGAGTAGAAAGGCCGAAAGTATGCATCGGCCGAACTGGATGACATTCCTTGAAGATTCTTTGTATGCCTCGATGTACAACATATGTGGGAATGGGGGAAAAGCCAGCAAGTAAGGTGTTTGCATTCTTCATTCACATTGTAAAGTACATACAAATGCACTTTCAACGTGAACCAGGAGTCAATGAGATCAAGAAAACGCTGGATTTAGAATGTATTTTGGGGGACTGCTAACTGCATACTATATGACGGGGCAACCTTTTAAAAAAAACGGCATCTTTTTTTCTGCGTTTTTGACCCGTTATGCGCACTTTCTCAAAAATGTACATTGATGCTGCACGATTCAACCAAATTGGTCAAAAAGTACATGTACATTTTTGAGCAAATGTGCGTGACGGGTCGGAAACGCGAAAAGCGTCGTGTTTCAAGTTTGCTCAAGCATGTATGTATGTATGTACATATGTATGTACTTTTAAGGTCAACGTGGAAGTTAGAATGTGTTTTGGCGGATTGCCAAATGCAAAAGTAGAAGAATCAAGAGTGTTCGCTCTATGACGTTGACGTTCGGCCATAATAAATCATCTTCTGTGTGTTCCGTACACAATCGGCCCGGCCCAGCGATATATGAATAACTGATTGAAAAAAATGAAATGAAACAAGACCCAATATGACGTCACATTTGTAGATTTAAGACGGTTAAAAATGCCCCACACGAATCACTGTTCCCACAGGATTGTTAGTACTCAAATGAGAGATAAATTTCCTTTTGCAAGGAACAATGATCACAAATAATAAGCAAATACCTAATAAGATCTATCACATTGCATAATGTTATGAAGAAACGGAAGTGAAGCGTATCTCTTCTCAATTAATGTTAAGACAACAATTAAAAAAAAAATAAAAATCAAAGTTCTAGGCCATTTGTTTTACTAATCGACGGGTGTTTTGGAATGGAATATCGTGCAAAAATCAGGATGTAAAATATTGAATCTCTCAGGAAGGTTAAATTTCGTCCGTTTGACATCGTGTGCCCTGCTGAACACATAGGCTTTTTCTTTGTCTTTTTGTTGAGAGTCAAAAGTCCACAAATAGAAGAATATTGCAAATGAATGAAGAATAAGAAGAAGAAGCTGCGAGAACAAAAGACTGAAAATGAGAAAAGATGGATGTCTGTAGTTGTAGCCGATCGTGTTGCATGAAGAAATAAGCAGATTAAAAAAATGACAATGGAAGGAAGATGAAAATTATTTTTAGTCCCCTCGGTGCATACCGAAAAACGAGCAACCCTTTTTCTCTCTCACTCCCACTCTTTCTCTCTCTCTCTCTCTCTCACTCTGTCACTTTTTCTCCCTCACTTTTCTCTCTTTCTCTAAATATCGAAAGTGTGTAAAAAGAAAGAAATAAGCAAAGACGAGCTTGTATACAAGTTGTTTTTGTGCTTAACTTCAATCATTAGAATTAAACTAGAAAAGGCTTGCATTTCCGAATCTCATGGGATCTTTTCCAAAATTAACTTGGAGATTGCCAAAGAAATGTTTTGCCGAGACATCCCTTTGCATGCATGAATGAGACTAGTTAGGAAGGCTTGGCCTAAAATATTGGCATCCTATCAAACAGTCAATGATGAAATGCCATGAGCTTTGTATATAATTCATATCCTCCCGACATTTCCTTAATTATATGGAGTGCGTGTGCATCTACAAAAGTCGATTCAAAGAGGTACAACTTCATTATTCACATAACTACATAGTATCTCAAGCATGACCATTTGCGTTCTTTAGGGATTCTTTAGGGGACGTTCCAAGTATTGATAAGTCTTTATATACCGTATTTTCTCTATTAGTACCCCCGGGGGTTCTATTTTTCAATAGCTCTGCGAGAGGGGGGCACTATTAGAGGGAGGGGTTCTACTGGAGGGAGGGGTTCTATTTTTCAATGTGAGACACTAAAAGTTTGATAACAACATTTTCTTCTCAAAATAAGAAGAATCGTAGGTCGAATTCATAGGAATCATCACTGGAATATCCATTTTACCACATGTTTTGAATGAATTTGCAATGATTTCATTGGAGAGAGCATCCCATACCTCCAGGATCCATTCGAGGTACGTCTCGAGCTGAGATTTTCAGGCTGTTAGGGGGGGCACTATTGGAGGGGGGGTTCTACTAGAGGGAGGGGTTCTATTTTTCAATGGCTTTATCAGAGGGGGGTACTATTAGAGGGGGGGGTTCTAATAAAGGGGGGGGGGTACTAATAGAGAAAATACGGTACCTAGCTGAAATTACTGGTAGTCCGTACAGTACAAGTAACGGATTTTTTCCCGTGTGTACTCATCGAAATAGAGCAGGATCATTATAAATGCATCAAAATTCAGCAAATTTACGAGAAATTTTTATGCAAAAAAACATGATTTCCTCGCTAATAAGAGCAGAAGAACTGAACGTCTGCTCTCTAGGGAGACCAAACGTGGTCGTTGCTTCATTGCGTTCAACACTGACACAAAGTATTTCTGAGTACAAGCGCATTGTGTGAAATACAATGTGAAGAGAAATGTCAGTAAACCTGTATTTTTTAAAAGTACTTTTGAACATAATGTGAAAGAGATGTTTTATTATGGCTACACATTTTCGACGAAATCACAGATCAGTGCTATAGAACTCGAGAAATCTCGATTTATGAGTACCAAGGAGCACAACATCATGACAAATAAAATGTAAACAAAGCACATATCAGAAACCATGTCACAAACATTAGAAATTGTAACGATTGCACTTGCTTCTTCGCATGCGCCCTTTTTTTTACCTTTTTCTCTGCAATTGCATTCATATGCTATTGTCTGGTACATTCACTATGGTGGCAATAGATTTAGGGAACAACGCACTAATCCGTAACACATGAGTATCGTCGCAATCTATCTCGGTCGTTTTTGTGCATTCATGGGAACAGTTCATTTTGAAATGTGCCCTCCTATCTCCTCTCCTCCCATCTCCCGTGGTTCCTGTTCAGTGCATATGTGCTGCCTTCAACGCGTATGCCGCTGTCTTCGGCGGAATAGAAAAGTATTGAACGCTAAATCAACTCGAAAAATTTTCACCTACAGCATTCACCATCTTCTACATAAATACAGCAAATATCCAAGATGAAAAGACCGCATAGTTTCTTCCACTTTTTAATCCCTCATTCGAGTCTACTTCACATCGTCCGCCGTATTTAGCGCATTCCTAATATAGGCGCTTCGGCCATGAAAACCACGGGTGCTCATTATTTGAAAAGAAGTGTAAAACTGTTGGAAAAACGAAAGAATAAAGCTTGGATAAGAGTTATATTTGGACTTTAATCACTGCGTCCATTATTTTTTCAAACACAAAAGAATATTAATATCGGAAACAACATTTTGTAGGTATTTTTCAATTAAATATAAAATATTAAAAATTAAATAAACAAATTAATAACCTCTCTCTCTCAAACAGCACGCATATTCTGAAAGAAAGTGACAAAGGAGAAGAGGGATAGAAACAGAGATAGAGTGAGAGTGAGTGAGAGAGAGAGATAGAGAGAGAGAGCGATAGAAAGAGAGAGAGAGAGGGAGATTGAAGCTGAACGAGATCGTAAGAGGTAAGTATTTTAATTGCATTGAAATTTTTTCATTCCTTAAGGGAGGCTTAAACCCGTTAACTCCTATCACGAAATGGCCGATCTTATAGTACGATAGGTTTAAATTTGCCAAGATCGTAAACCAAGCATTTTCCTGAACAATTTCAAATTGGCGGTTTGCGTCCGGTAGTGAATTGTGCATGTGTCGGCATACATTTCACGGCCAATGGACCCATATTTCACCCCTCGCTGGTCTACTCTGCTCCGACACGCGTTTTAGGCCGAAATTTAGTTGGCGACAACTGTTAAATTTAAAGTTCTGTTCAACACACTAATATTCCCTTAGGTTCAGGCAACGCTTTTCAGATGGAAAATAATCTTTTAACTTTTAACTTAGAAAATTGGCTCTTTGCTGATGCATTCGCAAGCTCAATCCGGACACATTCACAAAATCATCCTAATAGCGAAAATTTTGAGTTTTCGCCTCCTTTAATGACAAAATTCTTTTTCTCAAAACGCGCGTGTTGGGTGTGAAATTATATGGATTTGGTGCACGTACAAAATTATATAGATTCAAAGAGGTACAACTTCATTACTCACATAACTAACACGAGCATGACCATTCGCATTCTTTCGGAATAGAAGGCGCTCCAAGTATTGATAAACGTGGTCTTTGCTTTCCTGGCTTCCAACACTGACACAAAGTATTTCTGAGTACAAGCGCATTGTGTGAAATACAATGTACATAAATGAAAATGTCATCAAAACGGTGCTTTATTATTAGGTTCTCTAGACCACAACGTGAAAGAGATGGATGTTTATTATGGCTACATATTTCCGACGAAATCACAACAGATAAGTGCTATAGAACTCGAGAAATTCACGGAAATGTCGAGTTCGCAACCTCGATAATGACAATGGGTACCATTGACAACAGCATCATGACAAATAAAATGTAAACAAAGCACCGACTTAAAGCATTTGACAAACATTAAAAATTGTAACGATTTCATTTGCCTCTTCTCACGCGACTTCGTTTGATGTCGTCTGGTACATTCACAACAATGATGCAATAGATATTTGGGGTACAAAGAAGTGATTCGTTTCACTTGACTATGAGATCATGAATGATATCGCTGATTGTGAGTATTTATCGCTGAATTCAAAAAAAAATACTGAAATCTAGAAGATAATTTAAAAAAAACGAATAAAAATTTATTTTTTTCATCTCAACCTTTATAATTAATTTTTAGCTACACACAATCGGATATAGATTATAGGCATACAACAAAGTGAATTAGCAATTCCATATGGAATTTGTTAAGCGCTATCACTGCGTCCTCCCATGTGGTCTAGTGGTTAGGATTCGTGGTTTTCACCCACGCGGCCCGGGTTCGATTCCCGGCATGGGAAGTTTTTTTGAGCTGCTCCAAAGTGAAAACCCATTATCATGTTAATCTATAAAATTTCCATTGTCTTTTTTTAAATAACTCATGTCAGAAGGTATAATAACTGAGAAAATATAAAGTTAAAAATTACTCAAAAGAAAACGCGTGAAGAAAACAGTGAAGCTTTTAGATCACATCTTGATTTAAATGTTTTAAGAAACGTTCGTTGAAAAGAGAACGCCATGTATAATGCAAAAGCTTATTTGATCGCTTTCTTAGTAATTAGCATTTTGCCAACAAAAAAGAAAATAAAGCTCAGTCCTTTACTTCATTCCCCACTGACACCCTGAGGATTGGTGGATGGTAAGAGAGGGCAAGTGAAATCGTCATTGCTGAAGAGAGAAATGCTGCCTCGATTACCCAACAAAGTGTGCACCCTACACTCTCCGGCGTTTTATTTGCACTACGCTTGTGCACTGAAGAGGCGTACCGACACTCCCTCCTCCTTATACATAGTCTGCCGAACTTAAACTGTAATATTCTTTGAAGTTTTATTTTGAACATAATAAATAATATTTTTACTAATACTTTAAGTTGTAATATTGTGAGTGACTCGTGATGTGTCATTTCTATGCATTTTGCGGTGAGTCGAAGTTAAAGTTGTATTAATGTATCAGTGAAACCTTTTTCGTCATCTTCTTTTTACTGCATCTTTATCGCACATTAATACACGTCTTGTAGGCCTAGTGTCAAATCCGAGCAACCTAGATGCATCATTGCTAGAGCCTCTACAGTCTAACCTTCAGAGATCTCGTGGTGTAGTGGTTATCACATCTGTCTAACACACAGAAGGCCGGCGGTTCGAGCCCGCCCGAGATCATATCTTTTGCATATTTTTAACTTCTAAAAATCGCCTTATTTCTGCCTTCTTATGGAAACGTTCACTTTTCCAGATGAATTTAGAAATTCGATGGAATCTTATGTATGAAAATCTCAAAAGTTTGGTAACTGTCTATACATTTCATCTCCACACTCGAGTTCCGTTCTCTTTCATTATGTAGATGAATTTCGCATGTTTCTGTGCAAGTAGCAGTTCTTTACTCAAGGAAGCATCATGTACATATATAAATTATTATCATCTAGTACAATACCGGGAAGCATTAGGCGACTACCACGAGCTTCACTAGGGCATTCTCGGAGAGAGAGAGACGGCTCCTTTTACTTTTTACTTATACAGGCCATACACGTTTCTCGAAAAGTGGCAAAGGATTGGCACATGCGACAGTACGAGGGATAGGCAAAAAAAGGGTGTAAAGGATGACCCAAGTCCTGGGAGGGAGGCATACTGCCCTATATCAACAAGGGAGAGGTTTTTATCAAAGGAGGTTTTTTTTGCGTTGGACAGTGAGTGAAAAAGTGTGGGTGGATAAACAAAAAAAGTTGAATTTAGAGCACCGCCACTTTGACGTTAAATTCTTCTTCGTCTTCTTCTTTAACGTCTACGCTTCCCGTCGATTTTTAGTGTGTGTGGGCGACATCGTATACGGAGAAAATCGCCCAGTTCACGGAAGGCGTCTACCGGTCTTTTTTCAAAGTGGCGGCAATTTGTAGTGCGACAGGATAAAACAACGAAAAAACACAGAGGAAAAAAGCAGCAATAGCATACTGGAGCAAGCTATAGTGGCTATAAGGCGAGGCGACGTTGTCGAGTGTAGAAAAAAAGAATAGCATTGCGAGGCTGTCGGAGAGATGAGGAAAGAAAATACATACATACATACATGCTTCGGTGGCGACATTGTTACTATTACTACGACAATGTTAGTAAACAAATTTGTGCTATTTGAAAAGAATGCGAACCCGTTCGGGCAGACGATGTGGGTCGGGTCTTTTTTTTAGCAACGAAAGTCTAAAGAACAAAAGAGGAGCTGCGCACATACAAATAAAGTAGGAAAGTTGAACTTTCTAAACCAAAAAAACGCACTATCACCAGGCAACAGTACGATAATAAGATAGATAATTGCTAAATCCCTACATTTTGCGCTAATCTGGGCACGGGGTTTGAATAGAACAAGACGCAATAAAAACGATCTCTGGAAGATGCGAACGACGAGAAGGGATTTCTTCACCCTTTTTGCGTAATGTCTCTAGATGGAAGAAGATCAATGGAAAAAAACCATAATAATCATCATCATATTCAGTAAAAAAAAATACGTCATCACAACACTCTTGGCAGATTAGAAAGCACGCAATATTTTTTTTCTTTTACAGAATAATTCGCTAAGCTTCGCATGACTAGGACAATAATAATAGGCGAGGTCGTCTAGTTCGGTGCGGGAAAGAGCGCGTCAACAGATATCCATAGGGTTTTACGGTTATAAGCATGTTGAACATATGTGTGCGATATATTTCGTTGGATTCGTTATTGTAACAAGTGAAAAAGTGAGGGGAAAAAATGGAAATCTTGCAAAAAAGAAAAGCTATATCTTCTATTATCTTCTTATTTTTGACGTTCTAGCAAAGAATTGATGACGAAATTTCTAGTCGACTACAGTAATCGATCGATAACGGACACGAAAAGATTGAAAACAAATCGGACACGGGGACCAGCCCAGGTTGTTAGAAATAGTCGATGAAATTTGAGGGCATCTTATCCACTCCGTGTCATGACAAATATTAGAGAGGCTGAATGGGACTCGATTTTTGGCCGACAGCACAATTGCCTTTGAGTTGTCGATTATTTCTGGAATTTCTGAGGGAAAGTCGTGGCAAGACCTTGAATGGTAGAGTTGTTTAAGAAGAGAGGAGATATCGATCAAATCGGAACTCGTCTTCAAAGGTGTGTGTGACTATGGTAAATGTATGTATGTAAAATTGGGCTGATGAGGTGAGAGCGAGTCATGTGGATGTTTGAAGTGGGATTTGTAGCCCGAGGAGACCACGAGCGCACCCGATGTCGGGCGTGTTTTGACCACCGACGTCTGTCAATCGTGTCAGTGCAAAGAACGACGTCTAACTCGACCGTCGCCTCAGTGTCGAAGCGACTTCTGCAAAAAGTTATTGTAAATTTCTTGCATGTTTTCTTCGTTCCTTTTTCTTCTTGGTACCTAAACATTAATTCGCGCCGGTTTAAGGGCCTCCATAACTTGGATATGTTATTAACACATATGTTTTCCAAAGAAAAAAAAGTCACAAGATTTTTTTCAAATGTTTTTCGCTCTTTATCTTCTCCGCGCTTTCTTTCACCTCTCAGCTCTGCGAGCGGCGCAGTCGTCGAATTCACCTCGAATGCCCTTTGCAGCAACTCGATGTCGTCGCCGTCTTCTTCGACAGCGCCGCGCGTCTTCCTGACTACGGTAGTCTTCTTTGTAGACGACGTCGTCGTCGACCGGGTTGAAGGTACTACTACAGTAGATGTCCCGTTCTCGCTCTATAGGAAAGAAAAAATCAAATCAAATCAAATTCAATCAAATAATAATTTGCTATTTTAGAATAGATTTTTTTTCTCGGTTCAACGGTTCAAATAAAAAGATTTTTCAAAAAAATATCTGCCATTTTAGAGATAATTTTATATAACTTGATGTGCCCACCTCGTCAAGTCGCTTCTGATGCTGCCGCTGACTCAGCTCCAATTGCTCGTTCGAGATTTGGAAGAGACTAGAAAATTTTGGCCTTATTTTCATTAATATTTTTGAAATCTATAAAATTAAAAAATATATATATTTTTTTAATTTACTACTTACCTTACTTGCGCCATCAGACAAGAAGGTTTTTGGCTTAGTTTTATTTATTATTTCCAAAATATATTCAATTAAAAAATATTTGTACTTTACTGATTTATTCGCGCCATCAAACCAGCGCTAATTGCAAATTGGATGTGCAACTTTTTGCCGCGTAGTCATCTTGTGCATTTAATGAGTTTTTTTAAAAATAAAATATAGTAAATTTAGTCTTTCAATTAGAAAATGACAAGCACTGCTATGTGTGATTTCAAAAAAGATCTGCACAGAAAAAGTCTCGCGTGGTTGATATTCTCAGAATGTGAGCTCGCGTTGAATAAATATATTTAAATATGAATAAATATAATTCGTCTTCTTCTTCTTCTATGAAATGGCTTTGTGCGCATAAAAGAATGCATGGCGGAAGATTAGAAATAGAAAGACAAACAAAGAAAGAATGATGGCAGATATGGTTGGGATTATTAACAAAAGATGTACATATGTATTAAGGAAGTAATTTTTTTTTTCTATGTACATATGTCTATATGAATAAGTAAACGTAGTTACGAGCCTTCTTTTTCTTCTTCTTATGAAATGGCAATGTGAGAATGAAAGATTGTGTGGACTGATTGTGAGATCAGAAATAGAAATAGACAGACAAACAAACAATGATGGCAGATATGATTTCGATTATTAACAAAAGAAGTAAAAGGGTAATAACAAGAATTTACGGATATATAGATATGTACATGTATGTATGTATGTAGAATTAACAAAACGCCTATTCTCAGAAAAAGGGGATTTTTTTTTTGGTAATCATTCGATAAACATGTTGCTGCGATATGAAGGTTCAAAAAAAGGGTTTTTCAGACATTTTTTCCCATAAATAAAAATAATCCCCAGACTAACGTATTCGCTAGCGCATCCTCGAACTTGTCCTGCTCTTCTTTCATGGGATCTCGCGGGATCTGGAAAAAGCGCGCTTTGTGAGATGCATTGCTATGAGCTTGCAATTTTATTCAAGTTTCTTCTTTCTCCTACAAAGGCAAAAGTATAAGAATTTTAGTTGAGCCCAATTTTAGCGGGACAAACAAAAAAAGGATACAATGATTCGGCGGAGAATAACAGTTTTTTTATTTAAAAAAACAGTGAGTGAGTGAGTGCTATAGAATCTAAGGCAGTTGCACGATTAAAACAATTCAAAATTAGTTTTTGCGGGAAATTTGAAAATTAATTACCAGCGATCGATCGTCGACGGAGCAGCGAGAGGTGCGCTTCGCAGCGAACATCTCAAAGGGCATGCGAGAAAAGTCGGCGCGCGTCACCGAGACGTAGTTGCCGTCGCGCGTCTCGGGCAGAAGACTGAAGAAGGCGGGAAATTTAAATTTAAATTTTATTTTTGTTTATTACTTTTTTTTGCCTTGTTGAATGAATATTGAATATTTTTGGGTGAGTGAAGAAAATAAATAAATAAGCGTATAGAGAAGAGACTATGTAAAAAGGAAATAAAATATAAAATTAAATAAAAATTAAATTAAATTAAATTAAAAATTAAATTCTCCCCACGTTACTCGCAGTTGTTGGAGGAAACTGTTGCGCTCCCAATCAGCAAACTGCTCTCGCCATGTTATCACCGTCCAGTTGGTCGTCTTGCGGCAAGTTTCTTCTGTGCAAGAACAGAGCGCGAAAATAGGAAATTGAAAAACTGAATTAAAAATAAAGGCTCCTACCCGTTGTTTAACCGTCTCTTTCTATCTAATTTGTGTTTCTATCTCTTTCACTCTCTTTCTCCATCTCTTATCCCCTCTCTATCTTCCTCTGATTTTTCTCTCGCTCTCTCTTCCTTTCACTCTCTCTCTTTCTCTCTTTCTCTCTTCCTCTCTCCTCCCTCTCTCTTTTCCTCTATATCTCTCTCTCTCTCTCTTTTTGTACTTCCTCTCTCTCTCTCTCTCTCTCTCTCTCTCTTTCTCTCTCTAACTCCTCTCTCCCGCTCACCTCTGTACTGCTCGAACATGTGTCGTGCGTGCTCGGAGTGCTTCGCATGCTGGAATCCGCGTTCGCTCCACCACTCGTCGTCCTTCTTCGGCTGGAGATCAACGACAGGATCATTGTCGTAGTCAACTTCGTACTCGAGTTCACTCGACGCTCCTCCTCCGTCTTCGTTGTAGTCAGCAGCGTCAGAGTTCTGAATTGTGTTTGGAAACATTATAATATATATACATACATATGATATATCTATTTTTGTAATTTACTTGTTATCTCCATTTCTTTATGTACAATTTTACGCGATCTTTTAGATCTTCCAAAGGTGTTCAACTATAAACATCTTTTGAGATAAATATGTACATACATACGTGGCATGTTGAGAACAAAGTCTCCACATATTCTAGCCATGGTGTGTGAAAGGAAGAAGAGGAGAGCAGGCTAGAGAGACTTTTGCACTCGCCTGGGCTTTTATATACATATGTTGTATGCTCACACGACGGACAAACAGGGGAATGAGAAAGATTCATTAGTTGCTATACTTATAATAACTAATACTTTATGTACGGCATCAAAGTGGGAAGTGGGTGTAAATTAGCGGGGGGGGGGGGGATGAGTGAAGAAACAAGAACGCTAAAGAAATGTCAGGGGAAAATTCAATTTAGTTTGCCAATTACTTTTTGTTCATATATACCTATTTCATTTTCCTGCCTTCTAACAACAAGCGCAACGATAAGCATTGCGGATTCTCATGGTCGGATGCCTCATTCGTCAAATACATCAGTAAGTAGGTAAACCTGCTCAGTATCGGGTGCAGCAATCTCGACGACCGTCTCGTTGGCGAGCGGTGGACGGGCGAGTGCTTGATCGGGCTTTGTGACATCCATCGCCGCCGCCAACTCGGCTTGGCAACTTGCCAGCAGCTGCAGAATCACCATGAGCAGTAGAAGACTCCATCGCAGTGAGAAAAACGAGGACGCCAGCTTGGAGGAGGAGCAGGAGAAGGAGGAGGAGTACTGCAATTGGTTATTATTATAATTAAATGTACATAAAATTGTTTTTTTTCTATTCTATTTTTAT
>CALZFC010000248.1:8142500-8150000 GCA_945643635.1 Allodiplogaster sudhausi
CTTTCTCTCTCTCTCTCTCTCTTTCTCTTTCTCTCTTTACCTCTTTCTCTCCCCTTCAATCTCTCAGTCTACTTCTATTTTTATTTTTCTCTCACTTTTTACACTCTCTTCAATCTCTCTCCCTACTACCATTTTTCTTTCTTTTTTTTCTTTTTTACACTCTTCTCTCTCTCCCTTGTTGTCTTTCTCTCTGTAAACTTCCTCTCCGCATTCCATATGCTATTTCTTCATCAGTCTGCGTTGCAAGAGAAAAAGGGGAGGAGAGCAGAGAAGAAAATTGCCTGGGGCGGCGATGTTTTGACTGGCGCCGGGGGCAGACGGAAGGAAGGGGAGAAAAGAGAGAAAAAGCGTCCGACTGCACTTGAATCAAGGCGTACACTTTTTCTCTGTCTCTCTCATGCACTTTCACTTTATGCCATTTCTTCTTTTTCAAATCAAATCGAAATAAGAATGCGTTATATACATAAAAGAACGCTTTTTTATATTCATTTTTATTACATTTTCATGTCGCTCTCATGCGGAAAAAGTGTCAATTGTACATTGACATTTACAAAGTAGCCGAGCAATTATCATGCATTTCTTGAACAAAGATGAAGATTGCTCGTATGTATTGAACAAAGGATTGATGATAATAATAATAAAAATAATAATGATACAGAAATATTGATCAATGGGTAAGCTGAGAGATGACGTTTAAAGCGTCTCCACGTATATGCAGAACCCGTTAGAGTCGAAAGGACATGCTGGCACAGGTGGACTGCAGCAATATGCAAGGACAGCACAGATGGTTGAGATGAAGGAAAGAGAGAGATAGAGAGAGAAAGATAGAGAGAAGATGGGGAAAGAGAGAGAGGGTGAGGATAGAGCAAGGGGGAAAGAGAAAAAAACGTTTGGCATCGAAAATGTGAAAAGCGCACTTTCGTGTAACGAAACAGCGAAAGAGAGCAAAAAATGCCAAAAATGCGTAGGAAGTACAAAATATGTGGCAGGGAAATGTGTGTTGGCGGAACGGGAAAGAGGACCAAAAAACAGAGAGTGACGAAGGGAAGAGAGAGAGAGACAGATAATGAGAGAGATAGAGAGAGAACGAGAGAGATAAAGAGCGCGAGAAAGAGAGAGAGAGAGAGAGAGAGAGAGAAATTGAGGAAGGGAAAAAAGAAAAGCGAAACGACTTGCTATAGGCATGCTTACAATTACTAAAAACGTCGCTCGACATCGGGGCTGGAAATTTATGGCTCTGTTTACGCTTTGCGCTAGCCAGCAATGAGAGGAAGCGAGGAGAGAGAGCGAGAGAGAGAGAGAGAGAGAGCGAGCGAGCGAGGAGAGAGAAAGAGAGCGAGGAGAGAGAGGGAGAGGAAGGTGACAATAAAGGGAGAGAAATAATAGAGAAAGAGAGGTGAATGGGGCAGCTGTGTCGCAGAGGTCAAAGGAAAGAAGATCTTTATCTTGATTGTAAGATAATCCGCAGCTAAAACAGAGGCGTGAATGTTAGATATGTATGCATATACGTACATGTTAGATATGAACTTATTAATTCTTACTAGTAGAGATCTCTGCTGCAATCAACATTAAAAAAACTATTATTGACGATAATTGTGTGTATTTTTCTTCTTAAAATTCCTAACAGTAAGCCTCTTTCTTCAGAGGCAAAAGGAGAATTCATCCTACCGTATGCCTTTATTTAGTACGATAGAGCACACGTTAGAGCTCCAACCGTGTACTACATATTTACTCTATGGGAGACCTCAAAATTGTAGGCTATCCTTGGGCGGGATGAGAGGAGGTACATAGGCTTTCGCCAGTAATGCGTGAGAAATAGAAGAAGGGAGCGGACAGCTCATACAATTAGGTTGCCATTCTCATGTTCTCTCATTACCGTATCCTTGCAATAATCGTGGCAAGAGTCTAGGCGGTGGCCAGGAATACAAATACGCACATGTTTCCCATGCTGTGCTAATTACAAAGTCGGCAAATCGCAAGAAAAAAAAAACGAAAAATAGTTGACACAGGTGAAAAATATATATCTAATTAGACTACTGTTCTATGCAAAAAAAACGATCACGCTTTTCACTAATATTATGAAGATAAATATTGTTTACATAGCGTTAAATGTAGTGAAGAAAGTTGGATCTCTGGCGAAAAGTAGGTTGAAAGTAGAGAGAGAGAGAGAGAGAGACAGACAGACAGAGAGCGAGAGATAGAGAGAGTGAAAGAGATAAAGAGAGAGAGAGACAGCGAAAGGACTACAACTTTGTCCAATCCTTTTCCATTTGAGTCACGGAGGGGCAATTCGATTCCAATTGTAGCGCTGGATTTTCAAGCGGATTTGTAGGAGCTCAAGGCGATTCCCGCGTGTACAACAAAAGAGAAAAGGGAAGTCGGATAAAAATGTATTTACGGTGGACGGATTCTTCGCTGCGAGAGAGTGAGAGAGTGAGAGAGGGAGAGAGAAAGAGAGAGAATGAGAAAGAGAGAGAAAGAGAGAGAGAGAGAGAAGGGAGAAAGAGAGAAAGGGATAGAGATCGAGAGATAAATGGAGAGATAGAAAGAGTGAGATTAGTGCAGAGAAAAGGAGAATTATAGTGAGAGAGAAGGGGAGAGAGACAGAGAGCGAGAAAGATAGAGTGAGATAGAGAGATATAGGTCAAAAGGGAGATTTCTAATGTAAACTAAGAAAGAGAGGCTACAATGTACATAAATGATGTTTCTTCTAATATTATGGCCATGTTTTCACATCTCTCTCTCTTTCTCTGCCACAAATTATTTAATAGAAATAAACGCCAAATAAAAAGGAGGCAAATTTGATCGGACGTATTCATACTTTTCTGTGTACATACATATATATGACTTTATCCTGCCCATTTGACCCCCCTTTGACGTCACGAATTTCTCGATATGTACGTCTACACAGTCGGTACAACAAATAGACAAAAAAGGGGGGGGGGGGTTATAAAGACTGAGATAAATGCACGGAAATGTAAATGCTTCCCAATGCACGTGACTAAATACAATGAAAAAGTGTCGATAATCCTGGTTTAATTGAAGCACATATGTATGTATGTACATACTATGTATACAAAAGTGGTTTGTCTCCCAGCAAGAGACGTGGTTGAAAGAGAAGAAAGAGGAAAAAAAGGATGGAGCATGCTTTTTTTCTGATAACCTAGGAGCTTTTTTTCTGAGATATTTATAATAAATAACTCGGTTCTACTTTCATTCATGTTAGACACAAAGATCACCAACACATCTCTTATCATAATTATCTGTTCTGCAGAATATATGTACATACATATGTTATTACTTGAAGTGACAAGTAGGAAGATGTTGAATAATACAACTCGACTGCAATTCGAAAGCTAGAGAGAAGGAGAGGCTCATAGTGAGGCAAACAAGGGGGTGCGGGAAATATTGAGAGAACGGCAGAGAAGGGAGGAGAGAGCGAGAGAACGAGAGAGAGGGAGAGAGAGAGGGAGAGAGAGAGAGAGGAAGAGAGAAAAAGAGAACGAGAGAACAAGATAGCGAGAGAACGAGAGAGAGAGAGAGAGAGAGAGAGAACGAGAACGTCTACTGTTGTTCATTAAAGGAGCGCTCTTAAGCACATTGTTGATAATAACGCGGAATAGGTAAGCCTCTTGAGCAGCGCCCACAAATACTTGAAGTCACCTCACGTTCGATATATAAATAGGCGTGTCCGCTATACCTCTCTCTATCTATATCCATCTCTCTCTTTATCTCTCTCTCTCGCTCTCTCTCTCTCTCTCTCTCTCTCTTTCCCTCACTCCCCCTCTTTGCTCATTAGAATCAAACACTTTCACTCAGTCAGGATGAACATGTTATTGTGAACTTTATGTAACCATGCAAGGAAACGAATAAACATGTTGGCACTTGAGAAACTCTGCAGATTGCTCGAAGGCAATCTTTCTAGAAATAGAAGTTGGAAAATAGCCGACGTGTTTTCGTGGATCCGGAACGATGTCTTCTTTAGAAGGAAGGCTAAATCATAGCAGTCAACATGAGGATATCGTGGGATCTGAGCGGATAATCAAGATAAGAAAGTGGGAGATTTGTGCGGATGAAAAAATCTTTCCGGGCAAATAGCAAGGTGGTTGGAGTGAGTGAGCGCGACATTTGCAGACGCCAGCGATGTCGTTGCTAACGGCGATATCAGAAAAAGGCGGTTGAAAAAGAGAGAGAAAGAGAGAGCGAATGGAGATAGAGAGAGAGAGTTAGAGATAGAGAGAGGTTGAAAGAAGAAAGATTGAGAGAGAAAGATAAAGAGACTAATAGGTGCGAATACAAGTAAATGTAAACGATAAACGACTGATTTCCCGGAATAAAAATAGAAAGAAAGAAAAATAAGTATCGTATGGCTATTATGAATATCCGGCAAAAGAAATCATGTGAAATAACGGCGAAATATAATATATTTTTTAAGGTAAAGTTGGACATGAAAAGAAGGCTTTCAATTAAGTTCGTTGAAAAAGCGAAATTAGTGCCATTTCAGAATTGTTTGTCGAGGCATTTCCTTTTTCTCCCTCTCTTCTCTACAGCACAAGCATCGGCATCAGCTGACGATGGGATATAAAAAGGAAGGTGGGCAAAAGGAGCGTTGTCTGGATACGGCAGGGCACGAGAAGTAAAGAGAGAGAGAGAGAGAGTGAACGAGAGAGAGATAGAGAGAGAGAAAAAGAGAGAGATAGAGAGAGAGAGAAGAGAGAGACAGAGAGAAAGAGAGAGAAAGACGCAGAAGCTTCTAGACGAAAGATCGCCCTGGGGGGCCTCCTGGCGTGAAGAATATATGTAGAAGAATGCGGGATGGCGACCATGAGTGCCTTTTCGAGAGAGGAAAGCGGAAGAAACGAAGCGAAATGGCAAATTTTTGGCTCTTTCTTTCTTGCTTTCTCTGCTTCTCTCACTCCATCCAACTCTCTCTCTTTCTCTCTCTCTCTCCTCCCTCTGTTTCTCACCAAATCTCTCTTCGCAGCCGGATGGCCGCTTCCTCTGCACTCCAAAGATCGATCGGGCAGCAGCCCTCTCATCTCCTCCTTGCTTTCTTGCTCGCCTGTCGTATCTTACCGCTCTCTTTCTCTCGCTCTTTCTCTCTCTGACACTCTCTTGCACTCTTGATTTCTCTCTCCCAACTCTCTCTCTCTCGCTCTCTCTCTCTCTCTCTCTCTCTCTCTCTCTCTCTGTTCCCCCTCAACATCCTCACGGCAACCCTTGTCGCATAACAACATCGTTAGGCGAGCCAACGCTGCTCATTTCGCACATGGCGGCTGGCTACAATGTACGAGAGTTTGGAAAAAGAGAGCGAGAGAGAGAGAGAGAGAGAGAGAGACAGAGACAGAGAACGGAACAGAAAAGTAGAATTGGTGTTTGAATGCGCGCCCTCTCAGAGATGAGCAGGCGCGGAGCGGTAGCGACGCGGTTGGACGAGTTATGAAAAAGTGGTAGGGGGCTAGGTCTTCATTCTACGCTGAAGTGTCCGTAAGAGGTGGTCTGGTGCCCGCGCAATGGTCCCACCCCAAGAGAGAGTAAGAAGTATCTCTTTCCTTGGCAGCGACCCCGTGACGATAGGTGACAGGCACCTCAAGGTGTCCCGGGGTGGCGTCTCATCAGTGGAGTCACAGAGGGAGGAAGTGTTGTGTCCATCAACACCCATTGCTGCATCAAGGGAGCTCTCTCATTTTGATCTGCTCCATAGGAATACACTGGTAGCGCAGTACTGTCTTTGTATCATTCGTTTGGAATAGAACCTTATGCCTTCCGAGCAGTTCCAGGCTATCCAGGCTAGTTTATTTTCGGCCTAATAGCAGCTTGGTTTGACAGCGTAGCGTTCGTTGCATAGCGGATGGCTTGTAGCTCCATGCCTGTACGTATTACGTACAGTATTGTTTTGGCATGTCTCACTGCAGTAGGTTATTTGTGTCTAGCTTTAGGTATCTCCAGGAACGTTCATGCTTAAACCTCTATTTGTGGGGGTGTCATATAGATGCATGTATCACAGTCTCTTGGTAGCTTTGCCATCCATGGTTATGATGACTCGTGTGTTCTCATGTCATGAATATGACGAGGACGATTCATCATTTCATTGCCGCAGCTGCTAAACAGTAGTGTGCCTTATTTGTTTTAAATGTACAGTTCTTTAGTTTTATTGACGAACATGTCATAGCAAGAATTGTATGTCTTTTGTATGGCCACAGTAGCATTATATTAATGCGTACTGCAATGTGTGATGTGTACATAATGTTGTACAGGTTGCTTTTAATTCGGTAGTGTGCCTTGTTTTGTTTCTGCAAGAGCGTATGTACGGACACGGACAATAAAAGCGTATACATTCACAACTGTTCGTAGTGCGAATCTTTGAGAGGGAAGGGGTTCAAAGAGAGATTATGGAGGGCGACGGAAGGAGCGAAGCGACCTGTAGGAGCTTCCATAATGAGAGGTTGAGAGAACGAGAGAGGGAGGGACAGAAAAAGAAAGAAAGAGAGAGAGAAAGAAAGAGAGAGAGAGAGAAAGAGAGAGAGAAGCGGAGTTAACATGCATTAAAGAAAAAAAGAATGATAGCTTTAACGAATGATTAATAAATAATGTTATGAAGGAATAGTCGCGCGGAAAGAGTAAATAAAAATTAGAAATGAAAATTCGTGATTCGATTTGCCAAGTAAGTAAGTGAGCAGGCGGTTTGTTTTCTACTGGCATGATGAAATATAGTGATCCAAGGTTTGAGCTGCAAACGCTCGTGTGATATACTTATGTTAGATTATGACTAATAATTTACTTCCCAAAAAAGTGTACTAATTTTTTTCATGTGCTATAAGGAATTTGCAAGTGCTATTTAGTTGTGGTCCTCTCTCTCTCTCTCTCTCTCTCTCACTTTCTTTCGTTTCTCTCTTTTCCTGTTTCTCTCCATGTCTTTATCTCTCTCCTCTCTCTCTCTCTCTGATCTCCACTGGCTAGGCTAGCATGTAGTGTACAACGAATGATGCGTTTGAAGTGATGCACGACGTCTGTGATAGTAGAACTAAACGCCTCTTGGAGCGAGCAAGAGACAACACGAGTGGAAATGAGAGAGGAAGAAACAGAGAGTGAGAGAGAGAAAGAGAAAGAGACAGAAAGAGAGAGAGAGAGAGCGAGAGAGAAAAGTGCAACTTGACCATGATGATCAGACCTCTACACTAACAATAATTGAAGCACTGGCAGCATTGAGAGATAAGGAGAAAATGACAAAATTGAGAGTGAGTGGACGAAAAAGGGAAGAAGGAAACTTAACGAAACGGAAACTTATTGTGAGTACGCCCTTTTATTTATGCCATTGAAGTTGGTATTTACATCATTCTATATTTCAATACAAACAATGAGCGGGTTAGAAGCAGCGGAGTTATAAATTAGTATATGGACGAGTTAACTTAATATCAGAAGAGTGAGCGAGATCGGATCCATAAAAGAACTGGCGAAAATGAAAGAAGAAGAAGAAGAAAAAGAAGCTTGAACTTCTGT
>CALZFC010000248.1:8152500-8157500 GCA_945643635.1 Allodiplogaster sudhausi
AGGGGGGCTGCCCGAGAAAGAAGAGTGAAGAGGCCCCGTTTACGTTAAAAGGAGAGGCCATCCGGGTGGATAAGCAGAACAGAGACAATGCTAGAAGGTGGCGATCTTTATGAAAAGTGAAGTGGGCTTGAGGGAGTGGAGAAAAGAGAGAAAGAGAGAGAGAGAGACAGAGAGAGATAGTGCGTGGTAGCGAGAGAAAAAGAGAGAGAGAGTGAGATAGGGTGGGAGAGAGAGAGAGAGGGACAGAGCAATAGGCATAGAAAGAGAGGGTGAGAGAGGAGAGGGCGGGAGAGAGAATGAGTAAGAGAGAGATAAAAGAAATAATTCATCAGAAATGGATATAGATATCCATAGAGGATCTGAGCTCAACTAATCAATACTTGCAATGTCTTAGAAAAAAAAGGGGAACGGAAGACAGAAGAAGAAGTAGAAGCCGGAGAGAGCAAATGGGGCCGGCCGAAATGGACTGAGAGAGAGGCAAAAGGCTGGAGGGCCGAATAAATAATTGGAGAGACAGGCTGGAGGCGGTGGGAAGAGAGAGAGAGTGAGAGAGAGAGAGAGAGAAAGAGAAAGAGAAAGCGAGAGAGGGAGAGAGAGAGAGAGAGAGAGAGAGAGAGAGAGAGAAAGAGAAAGAGAAAGCGAGAGAGGGAGAGAGAGAGAGAGAGAGAGAGAGAGAGAGAGAGAGCTAAGAGAGGGGGAGGAGAGTGAGAGAGCGAGAGAAAAATGGAATAATAAGCCGATACTGGCCAAGTTAATGGAATGTGGAAAAATTAAGACCGCGAATAATTGAAAGAGAGAGAAATGGGGAGAGAGAGAGAGAAAATAGTCATCTGGAAAATAAGGGGATCTCAAGAAAATGAATCGAATGTGAATAAGAGTGCAAGAGAGAAAAAAAGAGGTCGTGAGTGATTGAATTGAATAGAAGAATGGGTGGTCGGTTGAGGAGTGTTCGACCGGACGGAGAACGGACGGAGATGGGAAGAAGTAAATGACAGATGACGGAGCGGGGGCAGGGAGAGAGAATGCATAGAGAGAGACAAAGAGAGATTGGAGTTAGGCAGAGAGCGAGAGAGAGAGAGAGAGAAAGAGAGATTAGAGTTTGACAGAGAGAGGGAAAGAGTGAGAGCGAGAGAGAGAGGTGGACAGAGAGAGAGAGAATGCATAGAGAGAGATTAGTGTTAGGAGAGTAACAGAGAGGGAGGAAGACCGACAACAATACGATGAAAGACTACTTGCTTTGCTCGCTCGGCCACAATTGACACAAACAGCCAACGGATGCACTATACGAAAACAGATCGAGGTTAGAGTGATGGAAAGAGAGTGAGAGAGAACGAGGGAGAGAGAGAGGAGAGGAGAGACAGTAATAGAGAGAAAGAGTAAGAGAGAGAGAGAGAGACGGAGAGAAAGAGAGTCGAGAGCATAATATTAGAGACAAGACGATAGATGAGAGGGAAGAGAAGCGGAGAAGGGGGAAAGATATAATGCGCGCGTGGCGATTTATTCAGTCGAGAAAGAAGCGAACTGAAAAACAAGAAATGTAGACAGAAATGTGTTGACAGTAGCCGTCGAGTCTGCTCTTTTGCTCCCTTGCACTTTTCGATGGGAGAAGATGAGAGAGAGAGGGAGATATTTTGATGAAGAGAACTAGAGAAAGAGAGAGACTGAGAGAGAGAATTAGATAAAGAGAGCTAGAGAGAATGAGATGCTGAAAAATAGAGAGATTGATATGAAGAGAGAGAGAGAGAGTGAATGAGAAAATAAAAATAAATACTGTGATATGGAGAGAGATAGAGAGTGAAAGATATTGAGAGAAAGAGAGAACGAGTGATTGAAAGATAGCGAGATTGGTATGGAGAGAGACATGGAAAGTGAAAGCACCGTCAAACTCTCTCTCTCTCTCTCTCTCTCTCTCTCTCTTCATAGACAGAATACCAAGGCGCACTCAGGCGCGGACTCAATGATGTACCCGTTATTCTGTCCATCTCTCCTCTGCCCCTTCCATTCCCACTCCCCCCCCCCCTCCACCCCTTCCATACCCATACCGCCTGTCAAGGACTCGAGCGAGCTATACACGTGGAAAGGACGAACAATGAGGGAGACGACGCTCTCTCTTTCTCTCCATCTCTCTGTCTCTACCTATACTTCTCTCTCTCCTCCTCCTCTCTCTCTCCTCCTCCTCTCTCTCTCCTCCTCCTCCTCCTCCTCTTTCTCGCTCTCTCTTTCTCTCTTTCTCTCTCTCTCTTGCTAGCTCTATGTCTCTCTTAACTCTCACATTCTCGCTTTCCCATCCAGCCAATCCAACCTAACCATACGCTTTACACCGACCAAGTTCATCAAAGTATCCGTTAGGATGTTATGGAAAGTTTGCGAAATGGTTGTAAACAAGAGAATTGATGATAACACTTCCAACTGTGCGGATGATAGCAAAAAGCAGCTACATATGTATGTTGTAAAAGCATTTTTTTTAAGAACAATATTCTATTTCTCTCTCTCTCTCTCTCTCTCTCTCTCTCTGTCTCTCCTCTGCCACTTCGCCACTTTTCCGTCTCACTCTCGCACTCGCTCTGTCCCTTGCCTCTTTCGTTCTAACGGCGCAGGCACGTGCCTCAGGATAGAGAATAATACTAGGCTACTGCTCTCTGGAACTCACGAGCTTGAATGAGAACGAGAGAAATGCGGAGAGAGAGAGAGAGCGAAAGAGACAGAGAAAATGAGAGAGAGAGAGAGCGGGAGAGAAAGGGAAAGAGAAAGAGAGAGAGAGAGAGAGAGAAAGGGAAAGAGAGAGAGATAGAGTATGAGAGCGAAATTTGCAGAGACTGCTGTTATTGACGAAATCTGTCAGTCATGCGCCCATCTCTCTCTCTCTCTCTGTTTCCTCCTTTCCCTTTCATGCTGGACTACGGTCTCCCTGAATCTTGCTGCCTCACTCAAATCGAGAGGAACATTTCCACGAATTATGGTCATTCGATTATATTATTGGATATATATATCGAACAGAGCCAAAAATCAGATAAAAAGGTTACTTGATCCCCCTTTTAGGCATGTTCCCTGGAAATCAGGCGCGGAATCTCTCCTTTTCTCTCTCTTGCTCTCTCACTCTCTTTTTCTTTTTCTCTCTCCCTCGCTCTCTTTCTCTCACCCTCTTTCGCTCTCTCTCTCTCTCTCTCTCTCTTTCTCTCTCTCTCTCTCTTCTCTCTCTCTTTCTCTCTCACTCTCTTTCTCTCTCACTCTTTCTCTATCTCTCTTGCTCGCTCTCTCTCTCTATCTTTCCCTCTTTCTTTCTTTCTCTCTCTCTCCTTTTCACGGTCTCTTTCTCCCAATCATTCCTCCGGTCAAAGATGCATTCCTCTGATGAAAGCCTCATCATGGAAATAGCAATGCGGCTGAGTGAATGTATGAGCAATGTGGTTAATAGAATCCTATCTCCGAGGCAGTATAAAGAACGGCGGGGTTTAATGCGCTTTTTCTCTGTCTCTCTCTCTCTCTCTGTCTCTCTCTCTCTTGCTCTCTCTCTCATTCTTTATTTATCTCTCATTCTATCTCTGTCTCTGTCTCTCTCTTTCTTTTCTCTGTTTTTCTCCTGTCCGTGGCACACTCATTCTCTCTCTGCATCACTCTTTCCCTCTTCCTCTCTCTCTCTCTCTCTCTCGTTCTTTATCTCTCATTCTTTATCTCTTACAATCTCTCTCCCCGCGGCGAATAAATGAAGCAAACACGTAGCCAAATGGAATTCAGCGCTCGGAAGAGCAAGAAGAAAGTGGATTTTGGAGCAGGAACGACAACGTAAACAAGAGAGCGAGAGATCGAAAGATTAGAGAAAAAGATAAATAAATCAAGAGAGACAGAGAGAGAGAATAGAGAACGAGAGAGAGAAAGAGAGAAAATTATGAAAGATATGCACATGTAGATACGTACATATGTATGTACATACATTCATAGATACATAGATCTTCAGACAGCGATAGCACAGAGATCACCAGCCAATAGGAATAAATATTGTTATTTCAATCTCTCTCCTTATCTTCATATTTCTCTCTATCTTTTCTGCTCTCTCGTCTTCTCGTTCTCTCTTCGTCTTGTTTTCTTACCATTAGCCTAACTTCATTCGCATTTTCTATGCTCCTATCGCAACGTTATCGTGAATTCCTCTGCTGCAACATTCTGCACTTTACAAATGGTATTTGTCTGTCTCTCTGGCTCTCTCTCTCTCGCCCCTCTCTCTCTCTCTCTCTCTTTCTTCTCTCATACGGTCTTCTTTCTCCCTCTTCTCTCTCTTTCTATCTATCTATCTACATCTCTCTCTCTCTCTCTCTCTCTCTCTTCTCTACCTCTATCTATTGTGTCTGGCCTAACACCATTTCAACAAAGAGAGTGACCGTTGTGGGCAGAATGTTTTTCTTTTCTTTCGCACTTTTCAATTCGCTTTCCTAGACTATACTCTTGTTCTCTCTTTCTCCAAAACCCTCCTTCAGCTTTATTTCTCTCTATCTTCTCTCTCTCACCTTTCTCTCTCTCTCTCTCTCTCTCTCTCTCTCTCTCTACAACTAAAATAATTCTTCGCCCTTCCCAAAGCCGCTGCGACCTCGTAGACCTTTTTTCTATTACGATGAAGGTTGAATGGTGTCTGTGCAGCTTTGAAAGAAAAGAAAGGAGAACAGGGTCAGAGACAGAGACAGAGAGCGACAGAGAGAGAGAGGCAGGCAGAGCGAGACAGAGAGTGAAAGTGAGAGAGCGAGAGAAGAAGAGAAAACATGAAATAGAGAAAGCGAGAGAACGAGAGAGTGAAAAGGAGAACGATAAAGAAAGAGACCAGCAGAGAGAATGTTTAAAAAAATATAGAAGACGAGTTGAATTATTTATGGGTGAGAACAAAAAAAACTTTGCAGACGACAAAGGAAAAGTAGAGAGGGAGAGATTTACAGTTTAATAGCAAAGAACCGAAAAGTTTGCGGGTAATACAACGGAGAGAGAGAGAGACAGAGAAGAGAGTGAGAGAGCTA
>CALZFC010000248.1:8162500-8177500 GCA_945643635.1 Allodiplogaster sudhausi
GGTTTCCGGGTATGGTTAGCGGTGATTGATGTTTAGAGGAGATGGGAACCTCTTTGATTCTTGGGCGTGATAGACACCATGATGCTTGGGCGTTTGGACCCATTTTTCCTCCAGGGGAGATTAATCTAGAGTTGAGCCGTCCCCTACGTGAGTAGTACCTATGTGGGTTTCTAATTTAGGATGTTTCCAGGCGATTCCACTGCGACGGCAATGGTTGATAGGTAATGCTTGCCAGGGACTTCCGGGAGTGCACAGATGGAGGAATTTGTAGCCCCTTCTTAGGGGAGGGAACCATTGGGAGGACTGGCTTGATAGGATGGTTGTTAGATTGCGGCGAGCTCAGGTCCTGTCACGGGATAAGCCCGCCTTTACTCCTGTTCTACGTCTGGTTGTGGGGGCGAGCATCTGGGCGAGAGGGGGGTTCCAAACAGAGGTTATGGTGGGCGACGGAAGGAGCGAAGCGAACTGTAGGAGCCACCATAATTGGGTGTTTGGAAGTGTGCTCTCGCTCAGATGCGAGCGCGGTTCGCGTTGCGGTTGTTTACCTCGGGAGGAGGGAAGGGGGAGAAAGACGGGGTTTCGTCATTCTACGCCAAGAGTGTCCATGAGAGACGGTTAGGTGCCCACCCATTCCCACCCTTAGGAAAAGCAGTACGGAGGTATTTGACCCCAAACAGACCAACCAAATATCAGCGGCTCACCCGTTTGATTTGCAGAGAGTATTTCAGGTGCGCAGCAGTGACAGTCTTTCAGCGGTGAAGAGAGCAGATGTGGAGACCAGGCACAGGGAGAACACGCCGTAAGAAGGAGAGAGCGGCAGGAAGACGTGTGAGTGCAGGGGGAGAGTCAGGAAGGTATTGGAATGGGATCGGGCTTGGGGAGGTATTTCAACCTGGAGGGCGATAGGTTGCCTGGCACGTCTGGGCGTCCGGAGTTATAAGTAGGGCCTTGTCTTCAGGAAGTGAGGGCAGGAGGTGAACGGCCTCGGGATTTTGTGTCGATCCAGGAAACGGTCAGAAAGAAGTCGGTTATATTGGGTTAAGACTATCTTTATGCCGAAGGTTCGATGGATAACGGCGGTTTTTGAACTGTGAGGGCGTTAGCTCAGGTTTGAGCTCCAGACGGCGAAGGCTACATTTCCGAGACAGTCTCCGGGGAGTGAGCGAGGAGGCGGGCACGGGAAGAGCGGCTTTTATTCTTGGCCGACTTCTTGCGTCACCGGTAGTTTTCTCGACCACTAGAGTAGCGGTCGGTTACATCTCTTTGTATGTTTACGTACGTACCATGTCTTTAGGTTTGCCCCATTAGTTAGCCTGACAGTTGATTTTGACTCACTGGCTGCTGGTGCAATTAACGAGT
Source organism: Allodiplogaster sudhausi (assembly GCA_945643635.1). NCBI lineage: Eukaryota > Metazoa > Nematoda > Chromadorea > Rhabditida > Diplogasteridae > Allodiplogaster > Allodiplogaster sudhausi. The sequence continues at coordinate 8,163,860 of CALZFC010000248.1, forward strand.
GCAAAGGGGGATTAATCGCAAGGGGGCTTTTTATCGTTCGGGTATTGAGATTCTTTTGTTCCAGGAATGGAGAGACAGTTTTAGGGCGTACACAGTCCTAATGTGTTAATGACTTCTTTCAGGCTTACACTGTTCATAACCGAGAGCCTTGTACTTATGTTAGCTCGTTGAGCAGATTTGCTAATCCCGTAGGCTGCTCCATATGGACATGTTTTAGCGCATCTTGTACTGTCCATTCCTATGAGATGAGCTGGTTTGTGAGGATATGAGTATTGTTCATTTTGTCTCCGAGACCCAGGTAGGTGCAGACCTTGTATATGTCAGGCTTCATTGCACTCTGTATAGCAGCCTTAGTAGATACATGTGTTGGTTGGTCCTGGGCCAGCCATGTCTGTATTCCGCCTTTGTCCCTTGCCGAGTCCTTGCTTGGTCACCAGGGTGAATGCGGATTGTGGTTTGGACGACTAGGAGCATATGGTAACCCGGATGTATCCGACAGTTGATTCGGCCACTCGGATGTTATATACTGTTGTGTCTGTGATCAAGTTACTCCAATGTTCGGTTAGTCCCGAGCACTTCCAGCTCTTTCCAGGGCCCTTGTCCCCTTGCAAAGTTTATGCTGTTACTGCATATCATATGGTTTTCTCTGCTCTGGACGGGCGATTCGGTTAGCGTAGGCAACTCCTCTTGTAAGTTCAGTTGGCTCTGGGCCGGCCGTTACTTTTGCAGCGATATTGTGTTTTTTGGTAGCTTAGGTATATACCGGTCTTGTAGAAGTCATGCTTAACTGTTTATTACATAGAGACCTCTGTACATATCTGTGCATATGTTTGTACACGTTGACGTATATTGTTTGTTTCGGGTTGCTTGTAAGCACGGTTGTGCATAGCAGATAGCAACATTGCTGTATGCGCTTGCATACGTCTGTCGAATGATGTGGCTTTGAATGATCCGTTTTTGCCCATGAGCACAGTTGTATGGACACGGACGATAAAGGCGTAAACAGGACGTCTGGTTGTGGGGGCGAGCATCTGGGCGAGAGGGGTTCCAAACAGAGGTTATGGTGGGCGACGGAAGGAGCGAAGCGAACTGTAGGAGCCACCATAAAGGATGTTTATATTGGGCAATAACTTTTTTTTTCGCATTTTTTTTGGCGCTAGAATTTGTACAGCGAAGAAGTGTATTAGAGAGACCAAAGAGATCTACAGACATATGTCTTTGAGATTAGGCTGATGTTGAGAGATTAGAAGAGACTTTATTTATATTCTTTCCTTCTTCTCGAAAACAGCTTTTTACCTATGTATATATGTATGTATATATTTTATAAACAAAATCCATCCGAGGAAACATGTGATAATTCTGATATAAATGCTCATATTTATCAGCCAGAAAACCAGTTTCATAAATTTACAAGCGAAATATACAGACACAGATGTGGTCAGAAAAGTATGTGACCAGATGCTTGCTATATCTCCATGCATCTCCATATCCTTTCCTCGTTCTCTCGATCTCTTCATGTCTTTCTCATTCTCTCCTCTCTCTCTCTATTTTGTCTATCTATCCCTCTCTCTCCCTCTCCCTCTCTCCCTATCTCTCTCCCTCTCACTCTCTCTGTCTCTTTCTCCATCTCTCTCCCTCTCTCTCTCTCTCTCCCTCTCTCTCTTTCTCTCCTCAAGCTGCCAAGTGCATATGCTTGATGACTCCTCCTGCATGCGGTGCCGTCTTCTTCTCCGCCTTCTCGATCCTCTCTCCGTCCACGACGACCATCGGCGCGGGGTGGGAGCTGCCGCTGGCGGAGGCGCCGTGAAGCGGCTTGGCAGCCAGTGCCGGAGACCTTCTGGAAATGAATTGATTATCTAATTTAATTAATAAATTAATTAAATGATTAATTAATCAATTTATTTGTCAATTAATTCAATTAATCTTACCATTAATATAAATTCATCCATGTCCCAAGCGAAGGTGTGTTTCCATTAACAATAAGTCTCATTGAGACTGATAGCGAAGTAGAAATGGCTCTATAGTCTCCAAAAAATCCGGAAAACACCGAGTGGGTCCTAATAAGTATTCCTAGATTCCGCGGGAGATCCCAGAATTAATTTATTAATTAATTATAATTAATTAATCAGTTAATTACCTGAATTCCCCGCCGTTCTGGCTGTGCTGCGCGACGGCGCCCTGTTCGAGGGAGTGCAGCTCAAAGTCAGGCGGTGCGTCCTCGTCCTGCTGCTGCTCAGCCGCAGCCCCGAGTTCACTCTCGACACCGGTGGCCATCGCAACGGGCGCACGGTGGCCGCCGCCGCGGGCGCCTCCGCCATTCTCGACAAAGGCGTCCCGGCTCGTTGGATACTGTAATTAGGAATACTGTAATATATGTAGATACCGTAATATGGGTACCGTGGTTATATACTGTAAAATGGACACCGTAATTTTTCTACAGTAATATGGACACCGTAGTTTGGATAAAGTAGTTTGGATACTGTATTACATATATATGTAGATTGATACGGCAGTTTTACTGAGAGACTACGACGGTATCTTGCAATTAGTTAGACAAATATATCAAAACAAGTTGCCAACTATATAAGAAAGAAATATAAGAAAGAAAAAAGGAAAGGAAAGCGAAATCCACAAACCCGCTGCGGATCGCCACGCCGTGGACACGGGCAGTACTCGGCGTCGCCGCCTGGAACGCCAAAGTCGCCTGGCGCGCCCGGCCGGCCAATCGGGCCGGAGCGACCTAATTATAAACATTTTTATGTTGAAAATAGAAAAATGTATTAATAAAAAAAATTAAAAGTAAAATAATATCATGTTTAATATTATTATTATAAAAATAAAATGCACTGATTATACATAATATTTCATCGTCTCATAAATAGGAAGAAATAAAAGCAGAAAGTAGCAGTAAAAAAATGGTAATAAATAAAGAAAAAAATAATCATATCATATTTATTATGATGTAAAAGTGCGCACCTGGATGCCCGCTGCTTCCGGGCGGGCCCATTCGTCCGGGCGCACCGGGGACGGCGGGGGCGCCAGGGGCGCCGGGCGGGCCGCCGCGGCCCGGGCGGCCGAGCGAGCCAGGCGGGCCGGGCCGCGAGCGGCCGACGCGCGCGGGGATTCCTGGCGCGCCCTGATCGCCCGGGCTGCCGGGACGGCCGGGCGTGCCGGCGTCGCCGGGCGGGCCTGGCGGGCCCGCGCGCGAATAGCTGCCGCCGCCGTAGCCGGGCGGGCCCGGCGGGCCCGGAGGGCCCGCGCGGCCCGGCTGGCCATCGGGCCCCGATAGACCGGGAAGCCCATGCGGGCACGGCGTGCAGCCGGTACGCGGCGGACAGTGCACGTAGGAAGTGGCAGGACCGCCGGCATCGCCGTGCGTTCCTGAAAAGAAAGATGTCAATGCTGGCTTCTTTCCTGCCTTTCCTGGGCTCCTCCATCTCGTTGTCTGTCTTAACTTGTACTACTTCCTACCTTATTATCACCCGTAATTCTTCTTGTAAGAAAAAAATACTCCAAGGCTGGTGAGCAAGCAGTCTGTCGATTTGGACGGCAATTTATTTTTTTGTTGTTGTTGTTGTTGAAACTATTCAAGCGCAAGAAACTTCAGCGTAATCAATTGGAATTTTCCCGATCACTTTAGTCTCGCGTCTCAAATACTGTTGAAAGGTGGCAATTCAAAATTTACTTTTTTTTTGGCTCGCTTAAAAATGTGGTAGCAGCAGCAGCACCTGGATGCCCGTCGGGTCCAGGCGTGCCCGGTCGGCCGGGCGGGCCCGGCGGCCCGTCGGGACACGGCGACGAGAGGAGTGGGCCGCACGAGCAGACGGCGCCAAAGCCGGCGCCCCTCGGCCGTCGGCCGTACCGTTGAGGCGTGGCGAAGAGCGAGGAGGCGAACGGCACCGATGAGCGCATGTCGACTGCGGCGCGGTCGGCGAGCGTCTGTGGAGTTATTGGCTTTCTTTTTTTTTTCTTTCAATTATTATTATTATTTAAATCTTCTCTTTATACATATATTTCATCGGCAACATTTTTTTTTGCGTAATTTTGCGAGAAAAAAAATTAATGCTACTAAAATCGTAAAGATTATTATTCGCCTCGGACCTCTCCTTTAATCTACATATAAAAGCGATTTGAAATACTCTTACTTTTGGTAATATTTGAACTTGCTCAATCATCAGCGATCAATATAACGCAAATTAAAAAAAGGAAAAAATGAAATGAAGTGAATGCAATATTACAATGATATAATTTTTGTCAAAAAAAAATTAAACCTTAAAGTCGCCGAGCTCGCTCTGGCTCTCCTCGTAGAAGACGCGAATGTCGTTGAAGATGAACGCGTAGCCGGCGACCGAGCACACGAGCACGAGAGAGGCGCCGACCGAGACAAAGGCAACGAAGCGCTCCCAGCCCACCAGACCGGACATGGCGGCCGTAAAATAGGAAAGTTGGAGGCGGCCGTAAAATAGGAAAGTTGCATGGGTCGTAAAATCGTAGTACTTGAGGGGCCGTAAACTCGCAATTCTGGACAGGGCCATAAGTTGCAAGGGTCGTAAGAAGAAGCGAATGTTTTTATTTTATTTTATTATTATTATTTTTCATGAAATGTAGATCAATGCCACCCTGCAGTTTCACTGTAGACTAATTAATGGTTTTAAAATAAATAAAAATTTGAGAAGTTATTGGTGCACACAAACATAACTAAAAATATAGAGGAATTACACGAGATAGAACACGTGAGCTCATCAGTCGGATGAAAAGGAACCGTTTCCGCTTCTGTGCCTGAGGGAGCACTCGTCAGAGCTGGCCCTTTTATATCTCATGCCTTGCATGTTTCGACGACCTCTCCATGTACACTCGTTTTGCCCTATTTTTTCCTCTACTTTTCATTTACTCTTCTTCACTCCACTTCAATCTCTCTCTCTCTCTCTCTCTCTCTCTCTCTCTCTTTTCGATGAAATAGTAATAGAGAGAGAGAGAGTGAGAGAGAGAGAGAAATGAAAAAGGAAAGCATGTACAAGCACTGACATGTGATATACGGAGAGTGTTTCAAGTGGTAAGAGAGAACGAGAGAGAGAGAAAGAGAGAGAGAGAGAGATAAAAAGTTATAGTAATTATGGTGGGCCGAGAAATAGAGACAGTCAATGGCAAGAGAGAAGTTGAGATTTCAAAGAAGGCCTCAAGGGCATGCAGGGAATGAAGCATGAGAGAGAGAAACGGAGAGAGAGAAAAACGGAGAGAGAGAAAAGAGAGAGAGAGAGAGAGAGAGAGAGTAGAAAGAGATGAGAGTAATTTAGTCGAGTAAAAAAGCGAACTTCTCGCTGCCATCAAAAGTCAAGTAGTCCTTGACTCACTTAACCTTTGGGTCGCCAGTTTCCATGTCTTCCTTCGCGTGTACTTTCTCTCATTTTGTGTTTCGTCATCTTCTCTCTCTCTCTCTCTCTCTCTCTCTCTTTCTCTCTTTCTCTCTCTCTTTCTCCATCCCAGTCTCTCTATTTAGCCTAGTCTTCTTTCCCTTTATCTCTCTCTCTCTCTCACTCTCTCTCTTTATCTCACTCTCTCCTTGGTCTTTCAAGTCGTGTTGCATGAGTGTCCTTAGTGTTGTTCTTGTAGATGAACGCTTGAACATACAAGGAGATAGTTGCAGCCAATTCGAATTTGCAGCCAAAAAGAATGCGAACGAGAGAGAAAGACAGCGGAGAAACAGGGAAAGAAATAGAGAGAGAGGGAGTGAGTGAAAAGGAGAGAGAGAGAGTGAGAGTGAAAAGGAGAATAACGGTCGAGAGTTTATGAGAGAAATCTACATAGACATACAGAGAATGAAAAAATATTTTCGACATACATGCTCGGGGGTAGATATCTCACTCAGCATTAGCATATGATATCATATTTATCAAGGTGAACTAAGTCGAGAAACAATTCAAACGCAGATAAAGTTGATGGAGAACAACGAAGAAGGAAATGTAAGGACACCAGATACACCTTTAGCCATGTACTTTGCCTTATTGATTGGCGTAACAAAAAAGACCAAAAATAACACCCGTTCTAGACTTATGATTTCAGCAAAAATACAAATAAAGACAGATTAAAGGAGTACAATCAGCAATTAATTAATTAATTAATTAGCTCGCCGTTGGACGAACCTTAAAATTAAATACAAGTCAACAAAGCATTTTAGCTGGTGATTGTCCACCTTTAAAAGTGATTAAAAGTAGCTCTTGAGAATCATGGGTGAATAAGATCCTGAACTTAAATTATTGTACATGGAATGTTCGCTATGAAATATATTGAATAAATATTTCAAAAAATTGAGAAAAGAAAAATAATAAATTGACACTGTACGATGAGAATACTCGTGTGATCTAGCACATTGATTGTTAAATTAAATCTAATTTTATTTTAGGTGAAAAAAACAAAATAAAATATTTTTCCTCTATATTATTAGTTATCGACGCAGCCGTATTTGAAAATAGTTGAATATGAATTTTCTTTCTCTCTCTCTCATCAGGAATTAACGGACTCAAAAACTCGCGTTTGAGTTCGGGCCTTTTTGCCTGACTCAGGGGAGAGAGAGAGCATGTGATTTAGAGAGACGTGGACACGAAAGTCAAGAAAATGCAAAAAGAAATTGATTACGGTAGATTTTCGTTCGTGCTCCTATAAGTTACGCTGGAGGGAACATTATTTTCACGGTAAAAGAAAAAAAAATGTTCGGATTGTCATGTAGTAACAATCATGGAGGGAGACTGCTGCCTGCTTAACAACGTCAAAGTGGCTGCTTACGGGCGACGAAGCGGCCAAAGAGCTCGCCGTACTTGGCGAAGCGCACGTTCTGCGTGTAGACAATGACACGGCTACGCGCCTCGAGACCTGGAAAAGAGGCGGGAAAAATAAATATTTAAATTAATTCCGGGAAAATAAATATTTAAATTAATACATTATACAAATCTACTTTTTTTTAACAAGTATACATATTTGGTGCATATATGTTGAAAAGTGAATTGAAAATTAAATGTTAAATAAAAAAGACATAAAAATTAAATGTCAAAGTATCTCATATATTAGACACATTAAAAGCACTCTTTATCTCTCATTCCCTACTATAAATATTCCCACCCTTCAAATTGTCTCTCACTCTCTCGCTCTCTCTCTCTCACTCTCTCTTTCTCTCTCTCTCTCTTTTTTTCTCTCTTTCACTCTTACTTTCTCTTTCTTTCTCTTTGCCTCTCATTCTCATTCTCTCTCTCTCTTTCTCTCTCTCTTTCTCTCTCTCTTTCTCTCTCTCTCTCTCTCTCTCTCTCTCTCTCTCTCTTTCTCTGTCTCTCTCTCTCGCTCTCTCTCTCTCTCTTACTCGGTGCAATACACTTGTAGTAGACGACAACGCTACACGTGAGCAGGATGGCAAAGCCGAGCAGGCAGAATGTCACGAGCTCGCCGACTTGGAAGCCCTGAGCAAAAAAAATTATTCTATTGGCGGGAAAATTGAAATTTCAAAATTTGAAAGCCAAGCAAAAAATATGCAAAAATTTATATGAAATTTCATATTTTATTAGTGATATTAACAACAATTTTTAATGCGTTGTAAAAGCAATTAAAGCGTGAAAAATATGCAAGAATTTGGAAGAAACTTAATTTCTAATTGTTAATTTTCCGATATACTCTAGTCTATGACTTTCCCATGGCCGTTTTGCTAGAAAACCACGTGGGGCTTCACGCTTTATTCGGATTTATCAGGGCGCTTGTTTTCCATCGTTGCCTTTGGATTTTCGTCATCTCGCAAATCATAGCTCCTTCCGGACTCTCTCTCTCTCTCCCTTTCTCTCTCTCTCCCTTTCTCTCTCTCTCTCTCTTTCTCTTTCTTCTTCTTCTTCTTCTTCTTCTTCTTCTTCTTCCACTGGGCAGACATAATTATGCATGGATTTGTACATATGTGTAGTGAGGATGACTCTAAACATTAATTTAATTATGCGTCTGGGAAATTAATGCCGATTTTCTTGACATGCATTATGAAACGCATGATATAAGACAATATTTTGAGAGATAATTTGTAGCAGAGATCAAGTAGGCTACCTATGTATGTGTCATACTTATACATATGTATATACATGTACAAGCATGTTCCTCTTCACCTAGGGAGCAGATTCTCATTTTGACTTGAGCACACCGTGCCAAACTATAATATATGAAAAGTGAGAGAGAGAGAGGGTAAGAAAGAGAGTGTACATACATATATGTATAGTATGTGTATTACTTGTACACTTTACGTACATGTTTGAATGCACTTGCCGAGTAGACTCAACTTTTCCTCCTCGCCACATTTACGAGCTATTGTTCCGAGATTTTCTCTCTCTCTCTCTCATGTTTCACTCGGAAAGTGTGGTGCGAGTGGACAGGGGACTTCTCTATGTATTCCTAGCTGCCTCCCACTACCTCGCGAGATGTGCACTTCACAATAAAGCACCTACATACTATGCACCTCTCTTCACCAAGAGCATATTCTCATTTTGGGAAGAGCACACCGTGCCTAACTTAACATGGAACCTAATGAAGAGAGAGAGAGAGAGGGAAAGAAAGAGAGTGATAGACAGGGTGTGAAAGAGATGTGAATAGGTGGGGTAGAGTAAAAAGAAGAGAGAGTAGGGATAGAACATCGAGAAAATAAGATTCATACCTCATCCAAAGCAGAATTTCGAAAAATTCAGGGAAATAAGCTTCGAAACGTCAAGAAGGAAATGCAACACGAAGCAGCCATCCGAAAAGGAAGTGAGGAAAATTGAGAGAGAGAGAGAGTTACAGAAAGAGAGAGAGAGAGAGAGAGAGTTACAGAAAGAGAGAGAGAGAGAGAGTTACAGAAAGAGAGAGAGAGAGAGAGAGAGAGAGAGAAGTGAGATAGAACTTATTGGAGGGGAAAGGAGCTTTTTGTTGGATTAGAAGAGATCCGACACACACACAACCGAAAGTTCCATGAGGCGTAACAAACAAGGTTCAACATTGTAAATTGCTGATGTTTCGCGTAATTTGACCTCACATATGTATGTCCATTGATGTAGCTTCATTTTTGTTGGCCTTTTTGAAAAGAAATTTTTTTTAATTTTTTTCTTTTTTTCCCAAACTTCTTATCGCTGTAAAATAATTCAGACACTAAACTAAAAGATGGACTGTGTAAATATAGAAATAAAATCAGAGACGATACATGGAAATAGCGACACACACACACAAATGGAGGGCGGATTCTAGTAGAGGAAAGGGACTATTTTCAATGTCATTATCAAGGGGGGGGAGCACTAAAAGACTGGGGTTCTAATGAATAGAGAAAATGCGGCGTGTAATATGAAAAATGAGATATGATATCTTCTTTGATAGTATAATGACAGAGCAGAGATCTCTCTCTGCCTAACACAGGTGTCCTAGAATAGCTAAAGAAGCCAAATTGCAATCTAGTCATTCTGATGTTTGTCCAAAGTAAATATTTTGAATTTTCCTACTTTCATCCTCTTATATTAATGTGCCTAGATAGACTCTCCTACTGTGACAGAGAAGGAAGTATCAATCTCTCTCTATCTCCCTCTCTTGTTCTCTCTCTTTTCCCTCCCTCTCTTCCTCTCTCTCTCTCTCTCTCTCTCTCTCTCTCCGACTTCCTCATCAAATCATAAGCCGGCTCGGGACTTGAATGAAAGTTCCGTGTACCGCGCAAAATTTTTCCGACAATTCGGTGATTCGCTTGGAATGTGCACGTCAAACTAAGTCAAATATAAGAAGATGGTCTCTCAATGTTCTGCTTCCCTTTCAATGTCTCTCTTTCTCTATCTCCCTCTCCCTTTCTCTCTCCCTCTCTCTCTCTCACTTTCCCTCTCTTTCTCTCTTTCTTTCTCTCTTTCTTGCTCTCTCTCACACTTTCCATCTCTTTCTTTCGCTCTCTTTCTCTCTCTCTCTCACCCTCCTTCCAAAGCGCAACAATTTTGGGCGCCGTGATGCAATTTAGAATGGAAACCCGGGCCGTTCGAGGAAGCATGCGAGCCTAGCACGATGATATCTGCACGAAGAGCTGTCGCACTCTCTGTGTCTCTCATTCTCTCAATCTCTCTCCCCCCTCTCTCTCTCCCCTTCTTTATTTCACTCTCTTCTCTTCTCTTCTCTTCTCTTCTCTTCTCTCTCTCTCTCTCTCTCTCTCCCTTGCAAAGGAGCTAAACTAACTGTTGAGTGCCAAAGAAACTGAGCAGTGGATAGCAAAAATAGAATTGTCCGGAAAAAAAGTTTCAAGTCTTCAACTTTTCTAGACTCTTCTACATTTTCACTAGAAATGTGCGTGAATTCAGAAGCCGAAGAGAGAACGACGGTATCTGAATTCAATCAAACAATAGAAAGGGAGTGCCAGAGAGAGAGAGAGAAAGAGAGAGAGAGAGAGCGATAGAAATAGAGAGAGAGAGAGCGACAGAAATAGAGATTGAGAGAGAGAGAGAAAAAGCTGCGTATTCATTCATTCGTATCCCTGTCTACAGTACTCAAATCGTCCTCGAACGTAGTAACTTCTCTTACAGTAACCCGAGCCCATCCATAGACTGACCATAAATCGTAGCTCGAGTATTGTGGTCGCTGGTGCAAGCGGCTCGTGCGCTTTGAATTCCGCCAGCTCGTCCGAGGTCGACGACGAGGAGTCGGAGCGTGCGAGCAAATGCATGGTGTCGAGAATCCGGCCAGTGTCGGGTGCGGAGGATATCCGGGGGGAGGGGGGGATGGTGGTCCAAGGTCGGTTTTGCGGTTTCGGTTTTGCGGCAAGGCGCCGGATAAGTACACACAATCCGGAGGGGGAACACCGAGTGACGATTTCTTGAGGTTGTCCAAGCTCTGTCTCCAGATGACGGCCGGATATCAGGAGGTTATATCAGAAGAGCGGATTTGAGAGAGAGAAAGAGGCGATGCATGATGTATCTATGAGTAAATGTTTGTCTGGAAGAGAGGGCACGCCGCCTGCCCAAAGTGGGTGACGTTGACGGTAAGGTGCGAATGGAGAGGAAACGAGAGAGAAAGAGGGAGAGAGAGAGAGAAGAGGACGAGATAGAGAAGAGAGAGAAGAGGACGAGAGAGAGAGAGCGAAGAGAGAGGGAATGGGATAAAAGAAGGAGGGGGAGAGAAAGAGAAGAGGCGAGAAAGAGAAATAAAAATGACGTTCTTGTTGGAGCTCAAACCGGGGGGATTTCCTGGATGTCTGCTCCGATATCTTGGCGGAAAGAGAGAGAGAGAAGGAGAGGTGTGGATATGGCCACCTAGACGATGGAGGAGGGGGGATACATCGACCTTTCACTCCTTTTCTCTCTCTTTCTGTATTTTTTCTCTCTCTATCCGTCTCTCTCACCCGCTGTCTCTCCGTTTCGTCGGTTTTAAAAGTGACGGCTTGTCGCCGGCAGAGACCTGCAGCGGAACAAACGCCACCATGTGTTTTGTAGGCTCGAGCACTTATGGAGGATTAGGGTGGAGAAGAAACAGACAGAGATAGAGACAGAGAGAGGGAGAAGGAGAGAGAGAGAACGCAAGAGAGAGAGAGAGAGAAGGAGAAAGAGAGCGAGAGAGAGAGAGAGAGAAGAGAGACAGTGGGAGGAAGAGAGAGAGAGAGAGAGAGAAAGAAAGAGAGAGAGAGAGTGAGAGAGAGCCAGCGAGAAGAAAAGCAAGGATACTGCTGGCGAGTTTACTCTTCCCATCATGAAGGGTGCTTTAATTCGCTTCGGATGAGGATTCGAAAGGCGAAAGATGGAAGATGATGGAATGTTGGCACGGGGAGAGATGGCGAAAGAGAGAGACGATAGAGGGATGAGAGAGGGCAGAGAGGCAGAGATAAAGCGAGAGAGAGAGAGAAAGCGGGAAAGTGAGAGAGCAAGAGGGAGAGAATGCGAGAGAAAAAGAGATAGAGATAGTGAGAGAGAGAGAGAGAGAGAGAGAGAGGAAGACAGCACCTAAATGAGAAAGGAACGCCTGGCCTTTGGAAGCATGGCAGCTTAATGAGCACCACTGGTCTCTAACAAGGGGAAACCAGATGACATGGGTGGGTACCGGATGTGTACTGGTGTCGCACTCTGGAGAATGGGAGAAGGGAGAGAGAGAGAAAGAGAGATAGAAACGGAGAGAAAGAGAGAGATTGAGGGAAAAGAAGAGAAGTGAGAGGCAAGCAGGAGAAGAGAGAGAGCGTAAAGAGGGGCAAACAGGATAAGAGAGATAACCTATGGTGAGCAGGAGAGAAAAAGAGAGGGAGAGAGAGAGAGAGGTGGAAAGAGCACGAGAGGGTAAAAAAGCGACAAGTGTTTTAAAAAATGATATCGACAACAAGAAAATGAGCACGAGACATAGGATTGTACTTATTGTTAGAAAATGCAGCGCTCATTTGTTTACGCTCAGATAAAAAAAAGAGCATAATATTTTTCCGTTCCAGACAATGAGGACATCAATTTTTTTAAATCTACCAATGTTTCCCATAGAAATATTCGTGTATCCATGTTAAATTTTCATGCTCAGATATTGAACATGGAAAAGGTAACATTTTAAACTCATTTTTTTTAATATTTAAGAGCATCAACAAAAAGGACATAATCAGTGTCGAACTAGAGTTAACGTGGGGTGGGAATAAAGATAAAACTCTAACCATAAGGGCAATCCGGAGAAATTCAAGAGCCTGCCGGAATTGAGAATTGCTCCTCGTGATTGAATTAGTACAGAAAACTTATCTTTACATAATACCTTGCTAATATCCGCCTTGAAATGTATGCGTGATTGAATATCTTCATTAAGTGGATGGAAGGATTTTGAAAGTTGATATATGTACATACATATGCATGTAGTCTGAAAGATTTAAGAAGAAGAAGAAAGAAAAAGAGCGATTGGGAGAGAGCAGAGAGATAGAGAGGGCGAGTGTGAGAGAGAGACCAAGGAGAGCGGGAGATAGAAGGAGAGGGATAGAGAGACGGAGACAAAGAGAGACAGAGAGAGAGAGACAGAGAGAAAGAGAGAGAGATGAGAATGGGGGAGGGAGAGGGAGAAAGAAGGAGGGAAAGACATTGAAGGAATCGATCGTGACGTATGTTCATATACCTTGTTCACATGAAATAATTCCAAACTCGTGTGTATTCTTTGTGCCCCGGCGAAACTTTTTTTTCGCTCTCTCTCCCTCATTCTCTCGCTCACTCTTTCGGCCTCGCTCTCTCTCTCTCGCTACCTCTCTCTCGCTCTCTCTCCTTATCTCTCTCCTCTCTTCTGTTTCTCCGTTTATCTGTCATGTTCAGAATTGATCTCATTTTTTGCACACTAAAAAGTATCCGTGTATTTATGGTAGCAAGAATCTCTGCATGCTTGCTGCTTGCCTTGCACTGCATTAATTCTAATTCTTATTCTAATTAGAATCTGGGGTTACATAGCTCTTGATATGTATTTTAACCGACTTCACTACGCTTCATCCTTTAAGTCTTAACCCTTAAGTCCCTTAAGCTTGGCTCTGAATCTCCTTGACCACGTCATTTTAATTTTATTTTATACTTCTTCTCCTTCTTGCTAATTAGTCCAAAAAAGTGTGTACATAAAAATAACGAAAGGGATAATCTTTCATCCGCAGAAGTTTGCACGGAAGAAGAGTCATTTGACACATGACAACATCCTTGTGGA
>CALZFC010000248.1:8182500-8198618 GCA_945643635.1 Allodiplogaster sudhausi
CAATATTCTTTTTTTCTTTGTATATTCCAAAAAAATTGAAAATTATTTCCTCAAATGGATCTGAATATGCCAAGCATAAAATTATAATTTTCTCATTTTTTAGAATATTATTAAAAAGTGGAAATTTATTTCGTCCAGTTGATCCAAGTATTATAAAAATGAAATTAGAATATTCCATTTTTAGTACATTGTATAAAGGTTTGAAGTTTATTTCTTCCTTGGATCTGAATTTAATAAATAGAGTGCCCTTTTTTGCTTGCTCGAGACTTATCTATGAAAAGAGATTCTTATATTTCTAATATGATGTTATGATTCGCTTCAATTTTCATTCATTTAACATTTGAGATTTGTTTCAATTTTCATTCATTTAACATTTGTATCTATACCTACATATGTATAGACACGGTTTATCCAAGAGGGCAAGACATGTTTGGGGCATGAGACCAAGGGGGTCTTCATGGGTTGTACTCGATGGGGAGGTTCTTGCGGCGGACCATGCCGTCGCCCTGGAACCACTCGCGGCGGAACTGCTTGACGGCACCGTCCGGGGTGTTGGTCCACTCGATGGTGATGCGGTCGTTGTTGGTGTCCTCCTGGAAATCATGTTAAATTATATTTAGGTTTTTTTTTAGTTTCGAAAATATGTTTGATGTTTCTTTTCCGGTTAGAACATACCTGGCCGTAGGCGAAGGTGTCGCAGGAGACAGCAACGAGGACGGGCTCCTTGGGGTCCAGGACGCCGCTGGCCGGGTCGACACCGAGACGCTTCATGTTGGTGGTCTTGAAGGCCCAGCCGATGCGGCGCGCAGAGGTGTTGACCACCTGAAATTAGAAACAAATAGCTAAAATTATTTCTAATAGGAAATGGAGGATTTCGATGATTCTAGTGATGTGAGAGGCTGAACGAAACGAACCTTGATGTGGTAGGTGTGCTTGTCGTCGTAGGGCGCATTGAAGACGACCTTGGCGTTTGGCAGAGTGACGATGTCACCAGGGGGAATGGACTGAGCCATGGCTTGGAAGAAGAGGAGAGGAGAGCAGAGAAGCACAGTCGAAGACTGATGGAAATGATTCTGAAATCATTCTTTTATACGAATTTCTCTGCCTGAACTTTTACATTTCCGCTAAAGTGCAGCAAATTTATTAGTCAAATTCGCGTTTATTTCTCAAAAAACACGGAACAAAGATCAAAGTTTCAAAATATTTAATGCTTCGTTTTTTGTCTTTGCAAAGTTCAATGTACTATTTATATTTCCATATCAATTTTTTATCGAGTTCGTGACTTTCGCTGAAATGTTTTTGAAACTTTAATCTTTGTTCTTTGTTCTTGAATATTAACGACGACTTTTACATATTAGTTCGTTGCACTTTACCTAAAATTAAAATTTCACGGCTGAGAAAACCCTATAAAAGGAGCTGTCCATAAGCATTTCCATCAGTCCTCGACTGTGTTTCTCTGCTCTCCTCTCCGCTTCTCTTCTTCCAAGCCATGGCTCAGTCCGTTCCTCCTGGTGACATCGTCACTGAGCCCAACGCCAAGGTCGTTTTCAACGCGCCCTACGACGACAAGCACACCTATCACATCAAGGTTTGTTTTCATCAGCTTCCCCCCATCCCTAGGATCTGGAATTCTCCATCCCCTATTTGAAAATATTTTAGCTAATTGTTTCTAATTTTCAGGTGGTCAACACCTCTGCACGCCGCATCGGCTGGGCCTTCAAGACCACGAACATGAAGCGTCTCGGTGTCGACCCGGCCAGCGGCGTCCTCGACCCCAAGGAGCCCGTCCTCGTTGCTGTCTCCTGCGACGCCTTCGCCTACGGCCAGGTTCACATAGCTTTTTATTAAAAAAAACAGTATAATATACAACATGATAAAAAAACTTCTTAGTTTATGAATCTCTCGTAATTAAAATGATAATATTTGCAGGAGGACACCAACAACGACCGCATCACCATCGAGTGGACCAACACCCCGCCAAGCAGTTCCGCCGCGAGTGGTTCCAGGGCGACGGCATGGTCCGCCGCAAGAACCTCCCCATCGAGTACAACCCCTGAAAATCCTCCCTTGGTCATCTTCTCCACACAGAATTCTTCGATAAACCGTGTCAAGATGTGAATTCAATTGTGAAATGAATGAAAATACACTGGGATCAACGTAAAGGTCAAGGAACAAACAGAAAGAGTGGGAATTTGAATATTCGAATTTTTTAAATTGTATCATTCACGTGAATCAGCATGATTTTAATGCGTATTAGAAATCAAAGATTAGAAAAGAGTCGACGAAATAGCAAGAATTTCGTTCGAACTATTTTGGAAATGCAGAAAAAAATTAGAATAGCCTAATTTTAATTTTTAGAAATTTCAGATACATTGAAAGAAGTAAAATTCAATTTTTTTGGAATATACTTAAATAAATAGAATAAAATAGAATATCTAACATATTCTACTTTAAAATTGTATTCCCAGGTTATGAGCGACCGAAGAGGGAACAAGCAAAGGGCATTGGAAAAATTTATGAAAATTTGTGCCTTGCAAATTTGCTAAACACAACGGTAACGTCAAATTTTTCCACGAAAATATTTGTGTTTATCTTTCTTTCTTTCAGAGAGCTTTTATTGAAGCCTGAAGAGGGTGGAATAACGGTGCAACTGCAGTTGATTCTCATTGTAAGCGATGTCCGATTTGGTGCAATAAATTTTAAAAGAAAGAAAGGAGAAGAGAAGTAGAAATAGATAAATCCTCGTGTTCTCTCCCTCTAATTTTCAATATGTTAGATCTCCATCTTGGAGACTCCTCTCAGTACGCATGCGACAAATGTCGTCCGGATGTCGCCAATAAAAAATATATTATTAACCGGCACTTTATTTGAAAACTGATTACATAATTAGATTCAGAATCGTTAGGCGAATCTTCTCAGCTAATGAACATGCGTGATAAGGTTTGATTGATCGACTTCCGTTATCAATGATACAATCTCTACTTTTATTATTTGGGGATGTGAGTTGAGACAAAATAATGGTGCAGGAGAAATTCATTGAAAAATATAAGAGATGAAATTTTTTATAAGCAAAAACTGAGAACTTCTTATCAAATGATAAGAAATTATCGATTTTTTATCAGTAGCATCCGTTCTCTATAAGCAAATTAATGTACCAGTTAAAATATTTTAGCATGTCCTAGGAAAGTAGTTATTAACGAGGATGCGTTTGGATGCGTCCGATGCGTCCGACACATCCTTGGTACCAAGATGTTATGTGTATAAAGGAAATTCGAGCTAATAATATAATTTAAAGGAAGTCTCCGGCGGATGTTGTTGCAAGCAATTCAAAATAGACATTTGAACAATGAAGTGTCCGGCACGGAAGGGCCTCAAGCTGCCACTGGCTAAAATATGGCTAGTTCACTACCCCTCACGTTTTCGAAAATCTGTGAAATCTTCGAGTGCAGGGTTTCTGACCATTCCCTGGTAAGCTTGAAAGTGCTGCATATAAGGGAAATAAGACCAAGCCCTCTCTATTGCCCTGGACACTCTCTGATTAGCGGTGAAGACAAAAAATTATGAAAATATACGATTTTGTTTTGTTTGACGGAATATTTATTTATCATAATGCAATTGTATTAGAGAAAAGTGTTTATTCTTTTAAAAGTGCTTAATAAATTTTAAATTCCTTCAGGCTACGCCGTCGTCTGACGCATTCATACGGGTAAGACTTGCGACTAATTTAATATATGTAGCAACATTTTCTGTTTCGTTATAGGGAGATGTCATATAAGCTGGTTAAATTTCTCCGAGGTTCTGACCTAAGGATCTATTGGGCGATTTTAATTTATATAATAAAACAAAAACCGTAAGCTCTCATGAATCAGTTTTCTAAATATCTTTCCAGGGCTCCTTCTATTATTGACGCTTCAGCTAAGGCAAACATCGCATGGACCAACTACACTCTGGTAGATCACGGCCGGTATTGTATCGCGTACAATCTATTGAAGGCGACTAAAATGTCAGAGCAAGTTTTATTTAATTTACTAATTTTTACTGCAAGTAAATGTGGGATGGAGCAAAACGCAGATGAAGAAAAATATAGTTATATAGTTGCTGTAAGGTAAAACAAGACTTTTAAATTAACACTTAAATTTATTTTTTGTTTAAGCTTTTCCGACGGCGCGCTCAAGCCGAGCACGCTGTCCACGCATAGCACTCTCGACTTTTCACAGCATATTTATCGATTTGTAATTGATTTATTTGTTTTTAATTTTGCTCTTCTTTCATTCTTCATTTTCTTTACTATAACAAGAAGTGTTCATTCTCTTCATAAGGTGTATTGAACGAAAATAAAAGTAAGAAAGGCTTATTTATATTAGAGGTTGGAGCACTTGACACTTGCGTCTTTCAGGTGCACACCTGGAACAGGCCAATTTCGGTCGCACTCTTCGTTGACGCAGATCTCGTTCATGTCATTCCGCGTCTTGTCAACGCTCATAAGTGAGCACTTTTCTATTATTCTATTTTCTACTCTCGAACTCAATCCCCTGTGAATATGTTATAGAGCCATTCATGCATCTATTTACAAAGACAACTTGTGCAATTAATAATGAAAACTTTATGATTATTTATTCTTTTATTTAAAATAAAAATAAAAATAGAAATAAAATAATCAAGCATATTAAGCCATATATTTCAGCTGCCAGCGTGCGTTCGGCGAACGCTCCATTTCGTCTTTCTCATGGCAGCCTTTGAGCCGACTTGCCGGCCCCTCCCGCCGTTGGAGATTCCGCAGAACTGCGACGCGGGCAGCGAACAGAACGACAATTACGTTATACTTATACTTTATTTACGCACACCTTAGTGATACGTGGAGGTAAAATTTACCGAGTGGAAATAAATAAAATGGATGAAAATGAATATAAATTGTAGGTTATTATTTTCTCTTTGTCCAGCATCATAAATTAAAATGTTTATATTGATCTTTTACGAAGAAGCGAGCGAGTTAAGAACTAAAAAAAGGATTTTTATGTTTCACAGAGTCTATTTCCAGTGGACAACAGCATAAAATACGCCCATCGTTTACTCAGCGATTATCCGATCAATGTTATGAGGAACGTGGCGCGGCAAGGTCAGCCTCTTTCTTATTGTTTGATAGACACTGAATTCACGCATCATTCTATTCGCTCGCTACTCTTCTGCTGTCTTACATACTTATTGTTAGTACCCTCTTTCTCGCTCCCTCTCTCACTCTCTCCTTCTGTCAGTCTCCCACTCCCACTCTCACTCTCTCTCGATCTCTCTATCTTTCCAGGTTCACCATCCATCTATCGTCTTCACATCGACATTGAGATGGAGCTCTCAGCTAACTTCACCGAATCGGTGACAGCCGTCGTAAACGCTGCAATCAAGGAAGACCCAAAACGGCTTATTGTAATACGGTAGCAATGTGTAGAAGCGATTCTAACAAAAAGTGGGTTGGGCGAGCAGTGATTCTCATATGGTGTGAGCGGGGTTTAGCAGGGATTCTCGCATGGAGTGGGCGGGGTTTGGCAGAAATCTCACAATATCTGGGCGGGGCTTAGCACGATTATCGCAAGTTGTATGCGGAGCCTTAGTATATTTCTGACGCTTCATACGCGAAGAAGACGTGCCTGTTACACGAAAAACTGACGAGCTAAAGAAGCGCTACGATGAGAGGAAGTGAGAGCAATTTTTTTACTAGTTAAATGCTACAGCTTATTGTGAGATTGCCAATTCCTAGAGTTACGAAGTCTAAAAAAAGTATTTTAACAATTAATCAAAAGTAGGTTAACAAATTTTTTTTACAAAATACATATCGTTCAGGAGCCAGGGGTCTCAGCTATGGCGGCTATATCGGGCGCATGCCGCATATGTATGTATATATGTAGGGTGTACAGTTACTCGGCCAAGACACCGAAAATAACACTGTAGATGTCGAGGGGAAGGGATACTCGGCCGTTTGTGAGTTTCCAGGAAGCACCAGGAAAGTGACCGAGCATTCTGAAAGAGAAGGCCACTAGAGTTGCACATTTACGTCCAGTTCCTGTGGTTAGGTTTTTCTCTCTCCATAATTCAACTGAAACTTACGAGCAATTAAATGCTAGATCTTCATGTCACGAGATTTGAATCTGGCCGATAATGTTGTTGGTTAGAAACAGCTGAATACTTACTTAGCAGAGTAAAACTGTCTGGAGCACCCGTGGCTAACTAAGAATGAAAAAATGACTGCAAAAACGAAAGTATGCTGAATAGAATGCGGCTAATGTTGTTATAGTGCGTGAATCGCTCGCATCAATGAGACATCGACGACGATTCTCATTTGTGTATTTGTATGCAAGGCGAGCACCAGGAAACAGCGACATCAACCCGCACGGAAGGCTGTCCGTCTTCGTAAGATCAAAAGCACGTTCTTAACAGCTCTCCCGATTTGTGCTTTCCGAGACATCCTAAGGCTTTTTACGACGCTTCATACACAGGACATTTGGAATTACTATCAATGTAAGAAAACAAGTTAGCTTACATTTCGTCACACTTCTCTATGATAAAGTTTTACCTTTATACGATCTTTTCTAGCATTGGATTGTTCCATTGCAACAAAACAATATAATATAAAGTGAAAAATTATTTAGCCTTCTCGCCCGTTTTATATGTCGTAAGAAAACAATCATCTGGGAGTAGATTGAATCATTCAGGCGAATCTTGCATTAAAACATTTTTGGCATAAGTACATGAATTTCCGTTCTAGTATTCATGTTTTCATGGAAGTGTTCATCAGCATGAAATGTCTGATGAGGCAAATTATTATCCCTTTTCCTTATTTTAAAAACTGATTTTTGTTCTTTTAGAGGGAAGCTGCTCCTTTTGAATGATTTGTTGATTACAGGCGCTCCTTAATGTCACGAATATGTTGAAACATTTGCTCGAAGCAATTGAACCAAACGGTTAAAGGGTTAAAGAAAAGCATCTTTAAATTAGCCATTCACTAACAAATCGATGCTGTATTTTTATTTCATTTAGAAATATGTAATTGGCTCAAAATATGTTCATTGATCGAATCTAAACACAAAGTTCAGTTGTAAATGTGCATCAATTTGAAATAGCATACAGAACATGAGGAAATGGCATGAGCCAGACAGTTAAACACTTCATCGTGTGGCAGATGGTGACGATTAGACAACGATCGACTTCCCTGTCACCATCGACTGGCTGGGTGTGTCCGTGGTTGATGTGCGCAAAGCACGGAGAACAGCTCTGGAAGATGATGAGTTGTACTTTTTTTGTAACAACAAACTTGACATACAACAAACAGGAAGAAGCAGCAGGAAGAAGAGAGAGGAGAACACAGAAAAGTCAGCGATCCAATAGACCTTAAAATGTGCACTACTTTTTGTTAGGTAATTCCTTGCTACTTTATTTATTATTTTCGTTTGCTCTATTGTGTTCTATTCCATTTGATAACATTTCTGCTTGCCTGGACATTAACGAGCCAGAGGAGCGTCTCGGTTTGGAGGATCGAGGAGAGCATCCAACAGATCTCGAGAGCGCCGTGGAGGAGCTCTGCGCCGGTCGCACACAGAGCGTAGTATAGCATGCGACGTTCAACTTGAGTTGTCTGGAGGAGTGGGAATGACAGGAGAGGGAGGAAAAGAAAAACAGAGAATGAGAGAAGGGAGAGAGAGAGAAAGAAGAGACGAGACTAGAGAGTGTGATTAGAGGATACCGAATGTGACGCCAGCCGCCGGACGCGGATCAAGGCGCCGGCGTTAAGAGCCACGCTCAGTACAATATTGACGGCCGATATGACTCCTTCGACCGCGCGACCGATCTAGAGAGGGACATACAAAATCTTGACAGGATATACAACATTTTGTTATTTTTTTTGTACGCACTGATCAATTGATTTGTTGCGCTTACAAGATTCCAATCGGAAGTGACGCCTCGGAATCTCCGAATGCCGTCGGTGTCCGCGACGAAAACAAACTCGGCCTGCATGTTTATTCGATCATTTATCTATTTCTTCCTTGGTTGTTTGATTGCGATTCTCATTTTTTTCCCATTCTCATTCAAATTATTTTGCGAGTTTTTTTCCCAGCCTGTCTGTAAAAAAACTACAAACTCATAGAAATAGTGTTTTGGACTACCCAAAGCCAACATATTCCTGACTCCCTCATTTGAGATTTTGTTTACTATAGACAGTGCAAAAAGTGAGTGGCATAGCCAACCCAGTAGTAATAAATGCACATGAGAAAGGGCGCAATGAGTTGGAAGGAGAGGAGCCACTTGAATTGCCGGTTCGACCATTCCTGCATACTATTATTTTTGCTATTTCTTATTTTATCGTCATTAGGGGGCTTTATGAAATTATAATAAATTGTAATGAAATGCGACCATACATTTCTGGCTGCGACGCCGTCCTCATTAGCCGAAAAAGCTTGGAAGCGGTTCAAGGCGACGATGAGAAGGCCGATGATATGGCCGTAGAACCCGGCTGTCCACAAGATCTACACCAAATTTATTTAAATTGTTTAAACATTTTGTTTAAATGTAATTCATCACTTTATCAAAAATGCATCGGCGACAATGGATCAGCACACCTTGTTGCAATTTCGATTGTTGTTTATATTTGGAAAAAAAGGATACGCACATTCATCAAATAACACAGCCAGGTCCACTCGATTGTCGGACGCGTTCCCATGAGAATCGAGATTATATTGAGGCCAAAAACTGATATGCAGCCAAAAGTGCCTTAATTTTTCTAATATTATTATTTAATTCTGTTTTGATAAGTTTTTTTTAAGGTTCTACGACCAACCAGAGGTGACGATAAAGACGAAGAATGGCGCTTGCAGATTCTTGCAGGGCGACGTGATAATAACGAAGAGAACGAAGCCGTAGACCACCAGGCCGAACGGCTCGAGCACCTTGTTCAGCACCCACTTCAGAGTATCCATCATCTCTGTGAATGTCACCATACGAGGCGCGCTCTAAACTGTGTATCTCTCTAGCCTTAAATAAGTACTAGTACATGGTATGTATGTACATACATAAAGTATCCCGGATAAAGCTATTCATGACTATAGCAGGCATTATTCATTCACGGAATTCTTCGGTATTTCGTTTATTGTATAAACATAACGGTGCAGACAATGGCAGAGTATAAGAGTGAAGATTAACATTGCCATCGGCATTGTTAGGTTTTTTTTATGACGATGTGAAATAAAAGAGACAATAAGGAAGGGGATGAGCAAGTTCAAACAAATTCATACATGTATTCCATGTATGAATGTATGAATGTACCTACAAACAAAATATAATCCTGTTCATTGATGAGGCGCATTGATGTGACTTGACCGGAGAAAATGTATGCACGATTTCAAATAAAGGAGTAGAGAATGGTATGATATAAGAAAGAAGACAGAGAGGAAATATATTTGTGTCTAGCCAATTAATAAGCAATAGGGGATGGGAAGAGGAATGGGCATA
The DNA here is from genome assembly GCA_945643635.1 of Allodiplogaster sudhausi. Classification (NCBI taxonomy): domain Eukaryota; kingdom Metazoa; phylum Nematoda; class Chromadorea; order Rhabditida; family Diplogasteridae; genus Allodiplogaster; species Allodiplogaster sudhausi. Next base: position 8,191,993 of record CALZFC010000248.1, read on the forward strand.
TACAATAATATGATAGCAATGGCACCTATGCGGGGTAAGCGAGGTCCTTTGGAATGGGAGTGGAGGTATCGCCAGGCCTGACAGAACCAATGAGTGTGTGCTTGGAGGGAGAGCACATGCAGGATACCAAAGCCATCAGCTGAGGAAGAGTCGAGTGGAGATGGCTGAGACTTGTGCATAAATGTACTTACAGAAAGCATGCGCACTTTCATTGTTTTCCTATCTTTCATGCACTAACTGGCGCATAATTTCATGAATAAATTTTTACAACAAAAAATATGTACCCATATGCACAAAAAAACTGAATCGCAGGAAAGTTCACCGAAACAGAAGAAATCTTCCAAGATGAAATGTACTAGTACAATGGCACAAAAGGAAAATTATTTGAACAAAACGAGCAAATGAATGGACTGGAAGGTCGAAGTGAAAAGTGGAAAATGTCTTTTTCTTCTACGTGTTTCCAATTCATTCGTAACACTCATAGATGTCATAGCATAGTTTTGTAGGTTTGATTGACAATTGAGATTTCACTAATAATGCAACACGTCAAATCGGAGAACAGATGTGGCAGTGGAAAAATGCGAAGAATGTGTTGGTGTACGGTAGTTTTCTAATACTTACTAGTGAGCATTTCTAACGACAAGCTTAAGCAAGTACACTACACATACATACATGTACTGGTGAGCGTTCTACGAGCAACTGCTAAGAATTAACACTTCTTTTCAGGCACAATTCGAGATATGCGTTGGAAACCATGCCTGCGGAACGTTTATGGATAGATTGCGTCAACCCAAAGAACCCGGAGATTACCGATACAATCAAGAGCATTTAAAAAAGAAAAATAACAATCTACAGCCGCACCGTAATTCACAAATATGCAGAGAGATATCGGTTTAGTGCGTGACGATTTAGCACAGCCTATTTAAGAAAGAGTTATTGAAGTACAAATACTTTATATTTAGTATCTAACATTAAGGGCGAATTTGTTTTCAAGACACTGCGCGAGTACAAGGAGAACATTGAAATCTCTATGCAAGCGACGTTGCAGTCGACAATGCAGCAATGGAAATATACAGCCGGCTTCTTTGTCTCGGATGAACAGAGTGCTTGGGTGTTTACATCTACTTCCACGGCGTATTCGACGACGTCGCCCGTGTCCACGAGGATTGTGCCATTATCGGGGACTGCAACAACAATATTGGTGCTTAATTAAACTACAAAAAACGGCCCACGATGACCGCCTCCTCAATCACTCTCTGAATCACGATAAATATTTTTTTCTATCTTTTCCGGTGTCCATATGTATGAATACATATGGTTAAAAACATGAGAATTTTCAGCATTCATTTATTTCGTCACGGGTATTCAATAAAAAGATTTTGAATATTGGCCTTTGTTATGTGTATAAAGGAAATTCGAGTTAATAATATAATTTAAGACAAATTTTTTTTAAATCTATTCAATCGATAACAAAAAAACTAACCTTTGATCTGTTATTATCGTTTGAAAAAACTTCTAATTGTGAGATAACTTGCTTTCGTTGGAATGAAGAAGGTCTTGGGCTCGTGAAACGATTGCGACGGTGATTCTGCTTTTGTGCACGCCAAGATTGGCGAGAGGCTGAACACAAGCGATGCCCCAGTCAATTGCGCAGTGCATTTTTTTCTTCTAAAATACAAAAGAGACACCAAAATGATGATAGTTTGACATGGATTCGGACCGTGGAAAAAGTTCTCTGATGCAATAGGCCAAGCGTATGGAGAATGATAAAATAACAACCTGTCAGTAATGATTCTCTTCAGCGAATCTTTAAACATATGTATGCAACAAAAAGTGTGCATGTAGATATATTTTTGAGCAAATGTGCAGCAAATAAGTCGAAAACATCGTCTTCTTTTTAGTTTGCACCGTCAGGCATTTTGCCTTTCAAATCATAATCCTTCAAACCGTGTCGAGCATGCATACGTATGTTTTATATATGTAGTATGGTTTCACCGTCATTGAAGAGGCCCGAAGGTAACGTGCAAAAGGAATTAGTGATCAGGCATGCCTTCGAAACGAAAGATGAGCAAAAATTTCATTCAAACAAAGAAGCCTATCAATAATTAAATATGTAAAGCCAATCATTTATTAAATATGTAATGAGGTGAACGATGCTGGAACGTGATGCATATAAGGTAAATGAGACCTACATATGTATCTACATATTGCCCTGGACACTCTTTGATTAGCAGTAAAGACGAAAAAAAGAGCGAAAATATTCGATTTTATTTTGCTTGACGGAATAATTTATTTATCATAATGCAATTGCAATAGAGTGTTAATACTTTTAAAAGTACTTAATAAATTATTAATTCGCTCAGGCCACGCCGTCGTCTGACGCGAATGCAGAAGCGAAAAGTCGACCGAATATTGCGCGGCATCACGCTCGTGCTCTTCTCCGTCCTCTCGACATTGTTTGCTATTCTGCTGCTTCAGCGAATTGTCACCGAGAGGTGCGCGCGTTTTGTGCGCGCTTTTTCGCGCATCGATTTATTGTGATTTCCTTTTCGCTGGTTTTACTGTATGAAGCATTCGTACGTAAAAATTTAATATGTATGTATATGTAGCAACGTTTTCTGTTTCGTTATGTAGTAGCTATAGGAAGATGTCACATAAGCGGGTTAAATTTCTCCGAGGTTCTGACCTAGGGATCTATTGGGCTATTATAATTAATATAATAAAACAAAAGCCGTCAGCACTCATGCATCCGTTTTCTAAATATCTTTCCAGGGCTCCTTCTGGTATTGACGCTTCAGCTAAGGCAAACATCGCATGGACCAACTACACTCTGGTAGATCACGGCCGGTATTGTATCGCGTACAATCTATTAAAGGCGACTAAAAAGTCAGAGCAAGTTTTATTTAATTTATTTATTTTTATTTCAAGTAAATGTGGGATGGAGCAAAATGCGGATGAAGAAAAATATAGTTATATAGTTGCAGTAAAGTAAAAAAAGACTTTTAAATTAACACTTAAATTTATTTTTTGTTTAAGCTTTTCCGACGGCCCGCTCAAGCCGATCACGCTGGCCACCCATAGCACTCTCGACTTTTCACAGCATATTTATCGCCTTGTAATTGATTGATTTTTTTAAATTTTGCTCTTCTTTCATTCTTCTTCATTTTCTTTACTATAACAAGATTTGTTCATTCTCTTCATAAGGTGTATTGAAAGAAAATAAAATTAAGAAAGGCTTATTTATGTTAGAGGGGGAGCAGCACTTGACACTTGCGTCTTTCAGGTGCACACCTGGAACGGGCCAATTTCGGTCGCACTCTTCGTTGACGTAGATCTCGTACATGTCATTCCGCGTCTCGTCAACGCTCATAAGTGAGCACTTTTCTATTTTTCTATTTTCTACTCTCGAACTCAATCCCCTGTGAATATGTTATAGAGCCATTGTTGCATCTATTTACATAGACTCCTTGTACAATTGATTATGAAAACTTTATGATTATTAATTCTTTTATTTAAAATAAAAATAAAAATAGAAATAAAATAATCAAGCATATTAAGCCATATATTTCAGCTGCCAGCGTGCGTTCGGCGAACGCGTCTCGCTCCATCTCGTCTTTCTCATGGCAGCCTTTGAGCCGACATGCCGGCCCCTCCCGCCGTTGGAGATTCCGCAGAACTGCGACGCGGGCAGCGAACAGAACGGCAATTACGTTAATTATTAGTATTTTTTTCTCTTTGTCCAGCATCATAAATTAAAATGTTTATATTGATCTTTTTCGCAGAAGCGAGCTTATTAAGAACTAAAAACTTTTTTTATGTTTCACAGAGTCTATTTCCAGTGGAACATAGCATAAAATACGGCCATCGTTTACTCAGCGATTATCCGATCAATGTTATGAGGAACGTGGCGCGGCAAGGTCAGCCTCTTTCTTATTGTTGGATAGGCACTGAATTCACGCATTACTTTATAGTCTCGCTATTCTTTTGCTATCTTACTTTCCCTCTTTCTCGTTCCCTCTCTCGTTCTCTCCCTCTGGCAATCTCCCAAGCCCACTATCACCTATCTCCATCTCTCTATCATTCTAGGTTCACCTTCCATCTATCGTCTTCTCATCGATATCGAAATGGAGCTCTCAGCCAACTTCACCGAATCAGTGACAGCCGTCGTAAACGCTGCAATCAAGGATGACCCAAAACGACTAATCATGATACGGTAGACGGGTCGGCGGGGCTTAGCATTGATTCTCATAGGAAATGAGTGGGGCTTAGCAGGATTATCGCAAGTTGTAGGCGAAGCCTAAATATATTTCTTTCACAGGCGCTTCGAACGCGAGGACGACGTGCCCGTTACACGAACAATTGACGAGCTAAAGAAGCGCTACGATGAGAGGAGGTGAGAGCAATTCTTTACTAGATAAAATGCAATCAGCTTATTGTCAGATTGTCAATTCCTAAAATTATGAAGTCTGGAAAGAGTATTCTAACAATTAAGCAAAGTACCTAAGCAAAACAAAATTGTTACAAAATACATACATATCTGCAGCACCGTTCAGGAGCCAGGGGTCTATAGCTGTAGCAGCTATAGTGGCTGAGTGCCACATATGCCCAGCGTAGTAGTGCTTTCAATTACAACTAAAGAAGAATGATTTTCATAATAATTAGATTTTCAGGATTTATTCAGCAGATCTGATATAGCAAGCTTCCATGAGGTCGAAGATACATACGTACACATATCATTTAACTCAAAAGCTTCGTAGAACGAATATTTGGCCCATTTGACCGCGCGCGGCCACTATATCCACAATAGCCGAGACTTTTGGCCTCTGAGCAGTGATGTGCATTGTGAATCATAACCTCCTCTCCGTATCCCATTCGTTCTCTTCTATCTACATATACATAGCTAATTGGCTTTCCTTCACGTTCTGCCTTGTTCTCTCCGTCACCCTATCGCGCCCTTCTCTCTTCTCTCTCGTACCCTCTCCCTCTTCCTCTCTCTCTCTCTCATTCTCTCTTCTCTAGAATCTTCGAATATCACCACTTCACCTTCCCGGCCGGCCACACAATTCCAGCCTTACCCGCGTGGTTCAAGTTGTCGTTAGGCACAGCGCAAGCCGCAATCCTGGCGACGGCCTATAAGTCAGGAAGTTGGGCGCCAAGTTTAAAAATTCAAAAACTTGGGCGCCAAATTTAAAAATTCAAAAAAAAAACTTATTTTAAGGAGCTCGCATTGGGAGCCTCAGGTGATCCTGCCCGCGGACGCGCCCCTCAGCGACGAGGACATCCCGACAAGGCACGGCGATCAGCAGGCGCTCGTTAGTTTGGAGAAATTCGAAGAATAAAATCCAAATTTAAATTTAGCGCTCTTTTTTCTATAATTCGCAGCTTCGGCAGAAAGAACAATAAGAACATGAATGGAAAGAATAAGGTAGCCTATAAATTGATTCGACTATGGTTGAAGCAAATGCGAAAACCTTTTTTGCGTAGAGCGCAGCAAAAGTTTTTCTTAGCAGAGGATTTTTTTTAGATCTATGAACTCTGCCGCGCCGGTTACACATTCGCTGTCGCGTCACATGTCTTTACCGTGCATAAGGGAGCCAAAGGAAGGCTGGTTCTCTCTCTCTCTCTCTCTCTCTCTCTCTCTCTCCTCTTTCTCTCTCTCTGCTCTTTCTCTCTCTCTCTCTCCCTCTCTCTCTCTCTCTCTCTCTAATCTTTCTCTCTCTGCTCTTTCTCTCTCTCTCTCTCTCTCTCTCTCTCCTCTTTCTCTCTCTCTGCTCTTTCTCTCTCTCTCTCTCTCTCTCTCTCTCTCTCTCTCCTCTTTCTCTCTCTTTGCTCTTTCTCTCTCTCTCTCTCTCCTCTTTCTCTCTCTCTGCTCTTTCTCTCTCTCTCTCTCTCTCTGCTCTTTCTCTCTCTCTCCTCTTTCTCTCTCTCTGCTCTTTCTCTCTCTCTCTCTCTCTCTCTCCTCTTTCTCTCTCTCTGCTCTTTCTCTCTCTCTCTCTCTCTCTCTCCTCTTTCTCTGTCTCTGCTCTTTCTCTCTCTCTCTCTCTCTGCTCTTTCTTTCTCTCTCTCTCTCTCTCTCTCTCTCTCTCTCTCTCTCCTCTTTCTCTCTCTTTGCTCTTTCTCTCTCACTCTCTCTCTCCTCTTTCTCTCTCTCTGCTCTTTCTCTCTCTCTCTCTCTCTCTCTCTCTCTGCTCTTTCTCTCTCTCTCTCTCTCCTCTTTCTCTCTCTCTGCTCTCTCTCTCTCTCTCTCTCTCTCTCTCTCTCTCCTCTTTCTCTCTCTCTCTCTCTCTCTCTCTCTCTCTCTCTCTCCTCTTTCTCTCTCTCTGCTCTTTCTCTCTCTCTCTCTCTCTCTGCTCTTTCTCTCTCTCTCTCTCTCTCCTCTTTCTCTCTCTCTCTCATCTTTCGCTCTCTCTGCTCTTTCTCTCTCTCTCTCTCTCTCTGCTCTTTCTCTCTCTCTCTCTCTCCTCTTTCTCTCTCTCTCCTCTTTCTCTCTCTCTGCTCTTTCTCTCTCTCTCTCTCTCCTCTTTCTCTCTCTCTGCTCTTTCTCTCTCTCTCTCTCTCTCTGCTCTTTCTCTCTCTCTCTCTCCTCTTTCTCTCTCTCTGCTCTTTCTCTCTCTCTCTCTCTCTCT
>CALZFC010000249.1:0-2500 GCA_945643635.1 Allodiplogaster sudhausi
ATTCCACGATAAATGTGCGGCGTTTACTCCAATTCCACGATAAATGGGCGGCGTTTACTCTAATTCTTCGATAAAAAGGCGGCGTTTTACTTCCAAGTCTTCGATAAATGGGCGGCGTTTACTCCAATCCTTCGATTAATCCTGCGGCATTTTACTCAAAGCCTTCGATTAATGGGCGGCGTTTAGCCTAGACGGCTCAACCAATATTCAGTTTAGTTGGCATGATTAGGCTAATCCAATCAGAAGAATGCCATCATGCATCCGTTAATGAGGTGTTTCTTGCATCGTTCTTACTTTCGACGATTTTTTTATGGCATGTATGTATGTATGTATGTATGTATGTATGTATGTATGTAATGCATGTATTTATGTATGTATGTTATATGTATGTATGTATGTATGTAGGTATGTAGGTATGTATGTTTGGTATGTCTGCATGTATGCATGTATGTATTTATGTATGTATGTACAGTACCGCCCAACATTTCTGGTACATTAAATTAATTAGATTAATTAGATTAATTAAAATAATTTCAATTTTAATTTGAGCGATACTAGGCACTTGTAAGCAGTTTCTTGTGTTTGATAGGGTGGTTTTTGACATGCTGAACAAGTACATACAGTCAGATTTTAAAAGAATCCGAATGACCGTTTTAAAACGAATTCGGCTGTTTTTAGAAGGGCTCATGGCCGTGTTTAGGTGCTTCGATAACACAAGACGACAGCACCTAAAAGACGGTCATGACCCTCCTAAAACCGGCCGAATTCGTTTTTAAACGGTCATTGAGAGACTTTTCAAAATTTGACTGTATGTACTTGTTCAGCACGTCAAAAATCACTATAACAAACACAAGAAACTGCGTAAAAGTGCCAAGTATCGCTCAAATTCCAATTGAATTATTTAAATTAATGTAATAAATCTAATTTATTTATGTGCCTGAAAATGTTGGTCGGGACTGTATGTATGTATGTATGTATGTATGTATGTATGTATGTATGTATGTATGTATGTATGTATGTATGTATGTATGTATGTATGTATGTATGTATGTATGTATGTATGTATGTATGTATGTATGTATGTATGTATGTATGTATGCATGTATGTATGTATGTATGTATGTATGTATGTACGCATGTATTATGTATGTAAGCATGTTTGTATGTATGTATGTATGTAGATATGTATGTATGTATATATATATATACATGTATGTATGTATGTATGCATGTATGCTAGCCGAGCCTTGCCCAGCCAAGCCTAGCACAGCCAACGTCGCTCCCTCTAGTTGTATTAGTCGAGAAGACACAAGACGAGAGTTTTACATGTCGAGAAGAGACAGGAGGAGAGGATATGAGAAAAGACTAGAGGAGACGAGTTAAGACCTGAAATACCCGAGTATTCCATTCATAGCAGATTACGAATAATCTTGCTATATAAAAGATTGTGGGTAACCACAATGGTTGTGAGGAATAATGATGTGTTGCTACTGTTTTTTTTCCAATTCTACGATAAATGGGCGGCGTTTACTAAAATTCTACGATAAATGGACGGGGTTTACTCCAAGTCTTCGATAAATGGCGGCGTTTGCTCCAAGCTTTCGATAGCTGTCCAAGTCAATATATATTCGGCGTTTACTCCAATTCCACGATAAATATGCGGCGTTTACTCCAATTCCACGATATATGGGCTGCGTTTACTCCAATTCTTCGATAAAAAGGCGGCGTTTACTCCAAGTCTTCGATAAATGGGCGGCGTTTACTACAAGCTTTCGATTAATTAGCGGCATTTACTCCAAGCCTTCGATTAATGGGCGGCGTTTAGCCTAGACGGCTCAACTTTCGACGAATTTTTTATTGCATGTATGTATTTATGTATGTATGTATGTATGTATGCATGTATGCATGTATGTATGTATGTATGTATGTATGTATGTATGTATGTATGCATGTATGCATGTATGTATGTATGTATGTATGTATGTATTTATGTATGTATGTATGCATGTTTGGCCCCCGTGATCTCAAGAAGCAAAGCGAATATCGAGAAGCCGAGAGGTCCAACACCTTTGCTATGGGTGCGGCCCAACTTGCCTTGTTCACGCTCAGAGGCCCTAAGGTGGTCTTGGCTGCGGTGGCCACGTTCTTCAACGCTCTTCGCCACAATGGCGTCCTCTACGAGCATCTGAAGAAGAAGGAGACTAAGCTGACTGTTCTGCTGGACGAGCCTCCCAGATTCATGAGCCTACCATCAGCGCCATCATCACGGAATCTCCGGTTCACAAGATTCGCTGCGTCGGAGATGTTCGCCAGCTCCCACCCTACTCACTTGCGGCTCCAGACAGCATTGCCCGAGAACTTGCGGCAAGGAGTGCGGCAGATGTCCTCATGAAGTCTCCCGGCGTGTCTCAGGTTCTCCTGGACTTGAGCTTCCGAGCACATCCGGCTCTGCTCGAGCTGACGAGCACGGTGTTCTATGAAGGGAAGCTACGGCCCGGCA
>CALZFC010000249.1:7500-12500 GCA_945643635.1 Allodiplogaster sudhausi
ATACACGCATACATGCATACATACATACATTCATCCATCCATACATACATACATACATACATACATACATACATACATACATACATACATACAACATACATACATACATACATACATACATACATACATACATACATACATACATACATACATTCATCCATCCACACATACCTACATACATACATACATACATACATACATACATACATACATACATACATACATACATACATACATACATACATACATACATACATACATACATACATACATACATACATACATACATACATACATACATACACGCATACATGCATACATACATACATTCATCCATCCATACATACATACATACATACATACATACATACATACATACATACATACATACACGCATACATGCATACATACATACATTCATCCATCCATACATACATACATACATACATACATACATACATACATACATACATACATACATACATACATACATACATACATACATACATACATACATACATACATACATACATACATACATACATACATACATACATACATACATACATACATACATACATACATACATACATACATACATACATACATACATACATACATACATACATACATACATACATACATTCATCCATCCATACATACATACATACATACATACATACATACATACATACATACATACATACATACATACATACATACATACATACATACATACATACATACATACATACATACATACATACATACATACATACATACATACACGCATACATGCATACATACATACATTCATCCATACATACATACATACATACATACATACATACATACATACATACATACATACATACATACATACATACATACATACATGCATACATTCATCCATCCACACATACCTACATACATACATACATACATACATACATACATACATACATACATACATACATACATACATACATACACGCATACGTGCATACATACATACATTCATCCATCCATCCATACATACATACATACACGCATACATGCATACATACATACATTCATCCATCCATACATACATAGATACATACATACATACATACATACATACATACATACATACATACATACATACATACATACATACATACATACATACATACATACATACATACATACATACATACATGCATACATTCATCCATCCATACATACATACATACATACATACATACATACATACATACATACATACATACATACATACATACATACATACATACATACATACATACATACATACATACACGCATACATGCATACATACATACATTCATCCATCCATACATACATACATACATACATACATACATACATACATACATACATACATACATACATACATACATACATACATACATACATACATACATACATACATACATACACGCATACATGCATACATACATACATTCATCCATCCATACATACATACATACATACATACATACATACATACATACATACATACATACATACATACATACATACATACATTCATCCATCCATACATACATACATACATACATACATACATACATACATACATACATACATACATACATACATACATACATACATACACGCATACATGCATACATACATACATTCATCCATCCATACATACATACATACATACATACATACATACATACATACATACATACATACATACATACATACATACATACATACATACATACATACATACATACATACATACACGCATACATGCATACATACATACATTCATCCATCCATACATACATACATACATACATACATACATACATACATACATACATACATACATACATACATACATACATACATACATACATACATACATACATATGTACATACATACATACATACATGCATACATGCATACATACATACATTCATACATACATACATACATACATACATACATACATACATACATACATACATACATACACGCATACATGCATACATACATACATTCATCCATACATACATACATACATACATACATACATACATACATACATACATACATACATACATACATACATACATACATACATACATACATACATACATGCATACATTCATCCATCCATACATACATACATACATACATACATACATACATACATACATACATACATACATACATACATTCATACATACATACATACATACATTCATCCATCCATACATACATACATACATAGATACATACATACATACATACATACATACATACATACATACATACATACATACATACATACATACATACATACATACATACATACATACACGCATACATGCATACATACATACATTCATCCATCCATACATACATACATACATACATACATACATACATACATACATACATACATACATACATACATACATACATACATACATACATACATGCATACATACATACATACATACATACATACATACATACATACATACATACATACATACATACATACATACATACATACATACATACATACATACATACATACATACATACATACATACATACATACATACATACATTCATCCATCCATACATACATACATACATACATACATACATACATACATACATACATACATACATACATACATACATACATACATACATACATACATACATACATGCATACATACATACATTCATCCATCCATACATACATACATACATACATACATACATACATACATACATACATACATACATACATACATACATACATACATACATACATACATACATACATACATATGTACATACATACATACATACATGCATACATGCATACATACATACATTCATACATACATACATACATACATACATACATACATACATACATACATACATACACGCATACATGCATACATACATATGTACATACATACATACATACATGCATACATGCATACATACATACATTCATACATACATACATACATACATACATACATACATACATACATACATACATACACGCATACATGCATACATACATACATTCATCCATCCATACATACATACATACATACATACATACATACATACATACATACATACATACATACATACATACATTCATACATACATACATACATACATTCATCCATCCATACATACATACATACATACATACATACATACATACATACATACATACATACATACATACATACATACATACATACATACATACATACATACATACATACATACACGCATACATGCATACATACATACATTCATCCATCCATACATACATACATACATACATACATACATACATACATACATACATACATACATACATACATACATACATACATACATACATACATACATGCATACATACATACATACATACATACATACATACATACATACATACATACATACATACATACATACATACATACATACATACATACATACATACATACATTCATCCATCCATACATACATACATACATACATACATACATACATACATACATACATACATACATACATACATACATACATACATACTTACATGCATACATACATACATACATACATACATACATACATACATACATACATACATACATACATACATACATACATACATACATACATACATACATACATACATACATACATACATACATACATACATACATTCATCCATCCATACATACATACATACATACATACATACATACATACATACATACATACATACATACATACACGCATACATGCATACATACATACATTCATCCATACATACATACATACATACATACATACATACATACATACATACATACATACATACATACATACATACATACATACATACATACATACATACATACATACATACATACACGCATACATGCATACATACATACATTCATCCATCCATACATACATACATACATACATACATACATACATACATACATACATGCATACATACATACACGCATACATGCATGCATACATACATTCATCCATCCATACATACATACATACATACATACATACATACATACATACATACATACATACATACATACATACATACATACATACATACATACATACATACATACATACATACATACATACATACATACATACATGCAATAAAAAATTCGTCGAAAGTAAGAATGATGCAAGAAACACCTCATTAACGCATGCCATGATGGCATTCTTCTGATTGTGATTTAGCCTAATCATGCCAACTAACTGAATATTGGTTGAGCCGTCTAGGCTAAACGCCGCCCATTAATCGAAGGCTTGGAGTAAATGCCGCCCATTAATCGAAGGATTGGAGTAAACGCCGCCCATTTATCGAAGACTTGGAGTAAACGCCGCCTTTTTATCGAAGAATTGGAGTAAACGCCGCCCATTTATCGTGGAATTGGAGTAAACGCCGCACATTTATCGTGGAATTGGAGTAAACGCCCAATATATATTGACTTGGACAGCTATCGAAGGCTTGGAATAAACGCCGCCCATTTATCGAGGACTTGGAGTAAACGCCGTCCATTTATCGTGGAATTTTAGTAAACGCCGCCCATTTATCGTAGAATTGGAAAAAAAACCGTAGCAACACATCATTATTCCCTCACAACCATTGTGGTTACCCACAATCTTTTATATAGCAAGATTATTCGTAATCTGCTATGAATGGCATACTCGGATATTTCAGGTCTTAACTCGTCTCCTCTCGACTTTTCTCATCTCCTCTCCTCCTGTCTCTTCTCGACATGTAAAACTCTCATCTTGTCTCTTCTCAACTAATACAACTAGAGGGAGAGACATTGGCTGTGCTAGGCTTGGCTGGGCAAGGCTCGGCTAGCATACATGCATACATACATACATACATACATAC
>CALZFC010000249.1:17500-50000 GCA_945643635.1 Allodiplogaster sudhausi
TCTGGCGGGCGGAAAGAGGTGTACATTTTGATGTCATCAGCGAAAGAAGAGATTTTAACACTAGGAAGAGGGGAGAGAGTGGAAGGGAGATCGGAAATAAAAAGATTGAAAAGGAGAGGGGACAGTACAGCGCCTTGAGGCACTCCACTGGTTGACGCGAAAGAGAGCCATCTGACCCACTTTGACCTGGGTTGAAGCTCTTTTCTGGGGAGAAACTGGTAGTCATGATTGTTTGACAATGGACCGACTAGATTTAACTGTGTGAATTGAGAAGAATGCAATGTGTTTCAACACATAAACTGAGTTAACTTTACACGATTTATTATCCTTGGGAGAAGTGTAGTCAGGGAAGAGTAAGAGCCAGAGAAAGAAAGAGAAAAGAGAAAGAGGAGAGAGACAAAGAAATACATAAGACTGAGAATTAAAGAGAGGAAAGAAAGCCTGATTGCGGGCGAAGCGAGAGCGAAGAGGGGAACCGCCCGAGCACCGGCAGACGCAGAACAAGGAATGTGTAGTGTGGCTGCACTCCACACTCTCTACATGACCGTACATTAGCATGCCACCTTATATCTCACTTCATACCATAACCCACACTATAATTATTTGAATCATGACAAGTCCTCATTTTGTAGTTTGTCGCCTATGTTTTCCCGCCCGATTGGCGGCAGTATATAAGGAGCGGCCAGCAAGGCCGCGTGTCGGTCTGCCCTCCCGCCCCTCCTTGTTTTTCTTGCCCAGACCCTTAAGCTCCGGCTGCTCGTCTTTTTGCTGTTGCAGCCTTGAGCTCCCGTGTTATTGCTGATAAAGAAGTCGCCCCTCGTCGTTGTCCTCGTCAGTCTCCACTCGGCGTACGAACCGCTGGGACCTAGAAAGGTCCATACCTGAAGAGCCGTCGCTCTTCTACTGTTTCCCGTTGTTGTGAAGCGCTGTGTGCGCTAGATCTCCTGCTTTGGCTGTGTGCCTGGCAGAAGACCTCCCTAATCTCCGGAGGTACCCTTGTTCCCTGTCGCTAAGTGCGCGGTTCAAGGGTGGCGATACCCTTTTGTAAAGGGGAGGTTATCGCCGATTTTTAATTTCGTCGTTACATGGGGGCCGAGCCTTGCCGAAGAGACAGCGAGCGACACAACGAGTGAGAAAGGACGAGTTTCGTCATCAACAGCGACTTTCTCTGAGGCGCGAGTGCGCATTACGTCAGCAGCAAGGGCGCGTGTTTCTGATTGCCAGCGAGTGCAAGATGGTCTTTGTCGACGAAGACCCACCCGCCGAATTCAACCGAGAAGAGGAAGAGAGATGGAAGGAGCAATACAAGGCAGACATGGAGGCGAAAGAGAGGGAGATCGCCAACTTACGAGCAGAGTTGGAGAGAATGCAGACAGTGCAGAACGCGGAGCGTACTCTTCTTCCCCCTCCTCCTCCGGGACTCTCACCGACGGATCGCTTCATGCCGCCCCCTCCTCTGCAGCGGCCACAGCACGAGACTCGTGATGATGTCACGGCGGCAAGCACTGAGGCAGGATGGCATCACGATGGAGAATGGCAAGGGGCAGACGAGGGGAGGAGAGGAGAAGAGCCCAGCGGACACGAGCCGAGGGAGAACGCGTATGGAGAGCACCAGTACTCGCAGCACTCGGCCTCGCCGCAGCCAACAAGCATGGAATTGCTGCTGCAGTTTATGAAGGAGGACAGAGAAAGGAGCAGAGTGCTCATGAGAGAGATGCTAGCAGGGCTAGCAATGGACTCTCTCCCTCCCTTCACTGGTCAAGGAGACTTTCGCCGCTTTGTGGAGAAGTTCAAGGCGAAGTACGGTTGCTTGCTGACCGTTGATCAGTGCTTGCAGCAGCTGGTGATTCTCCTGGAAAGCGATGCTAGGAAGGCCTATGAAGTTCTTCCTGAAGATATTAAGCGCGCAGGATTTGATGCAGTGGTGAATGCTTTGGAGAGGAGATTCCACGGAGACCCTGCCCTGTCCGCCTTTGAAGCTGACCAGAAGCTGAGGGACCTGAAGAAGAGCAGCGACCAGTCGGTGGCAGACTTCTGCCTCGAGTTGGAGTCTCTGAGCAAGAAGGCTTTCCCTTTTGTAAAGGGGACTTTATCGCCGATTTTTAATTTGCTAACGACCGCACGTCGTTACAAATGAATTGAGAGGCAAGAGGAAAATGGAAGACGAAATTATATAAGCATCTAATTAAAGAACGAAAGATAGATGCAAAATAAGGGAAATAGGGAAATTTCCAATGCAATTGGAAACATTTTCGAGGGCAAAAAAGGAAGGAAGAGCAGGAGGGAAGCAAGTTGTAGATGATTGTCCTGCAGTTCGTCGAAAGGACGTATCCTTCTTTACCAGACTGGCTGAGTCACTGATTCTTGATGCGTGATTTCAAGGCAAAGAAGTGTGAGATCAGTCAGGGCGTTGACGTTGATCATGAGATTAATGAAGTGAATTGAGAAAGAGGATGAGACTGGCCACGAGTCTTGGGGGTGGGAAAAGAAAGAGGTACGGACAGAGACAGAGTCTCATTTCTCGTGGCCTTGGTCTCGTGAAGAAGAGCAGTAACAGCTCAGTGAAAATCCTTCTCATGTCAGTCTTAGTCATTATGCCACTGCTGCCAGAAATGTGCGTGAAAGAGAAATCACTGGATACGCTTTATTCCAGTGACACTCCCGCCTTCCAAAAAGGCGTGTTCGGTATCAGAATTCTGCCGGCGATGTTTGAATTGACGAGAGTTTGCTTTGCCCGAACGCTTCTTGCGGATCTTGTCCGTCTTGTTGTGGGAAGGAGAGCATTCTGTCTGATTCTGCTCACTCCAGAAAAATGAGTACTCACTCAGTTCAAATGAGAAATGGGTTCCTTTCTCACTAGGAATGTCAGCCACAGTTTCTGACGGAACCAGAGAATTGGAAGAGCGCCTTGGGCGAATGAAGGGGACCCGCTTGTGTGAAGACTTCGGCCTTTCCGGATGCTTGGACTGTCTGGCGCACCCGCAGTTCGCAGTGTTAGCATGTTTGTCGCCGGAGGCAACGTGCTGAATGTGCAAAACCGGGGAGTGAGAAGACGTGGGCACGGAAGAAACGGCTCCTTTGAGATAACTGCTGTTCTCGCGGGCACGATTCTTGGCAAATGACGCTTTCTTAGAAGAGCGCCTCGACTTCTGATCGTTCACAGCATAGACTGACACAGAGTCATTCAAAATATCCGTCTCTGATGCCGAGCCGATGACGTATCCGAACTTCGATGACAACAGTCGAAGGCCACTTGGCAGACAGATTGGATTCTGGAAGTCTAGGATGTCGATTGTTGCACTGAGGCTGAGAAGGAGATCTGGCGGTTTGACGTTGTCTCGAGGGTAGTCTGCGAGGTGAATCTTCTTCTCCTTCACAAAGACAGCGTCTTCTTCGCTCAGTCTCGGGTTGTTGACAGGTGGGATCGGGTTGTCGAAGACTTTGATCTTTTCACCTTCCCTGTCTCCAAGAAGAGTTAAACGACGTCATATTGGTCTTCGCCCTTCGAGTGGCCACCGACACCGAGGATTGACAATGTCTTGCTTCCAGTCGGTTTGATGCCATGTTGCTTCACGAAGGATTTGGACACAAGCGAAACCGTTGCTCCTGTGTCGAGCATTGTTTGCCACGCAGCACGACAGGGACGTTGGTGGTGAGCAAATGACTCGAATTCTTGTGGTTCTTGTCAGTGAAGAGGACGGTGGGCACAGAGATTGCGATTGAGTCTTCGCTCTTCTTCTCTGCTTCTTGCGCCGTGTTAACCGACTCTCGCCTGGAGTGGTTTCTAGTGGGATTCATGTCCCTTCTGGTCTGGAACTGTGATCTGTTCCTTCCATCTTGACTCTAATTCGTCTTCTGATGGTGAGTTATGGGGTCGACCATTGCCACCGGACTGGCGGAACTTGTTGTGTCCAGCACGTTGACCTTCGTTGGTCCTCTGAGAGTGAGAGTTCTGTGGCCGCTCATGGTTATACTGGCGGAACTCGTTGTTCTCTTTGTGCTGGGATTCTGCTTGCGTATAGTTGTCGCCGAAGTTCTGTTGCTGCTGCAGTTCAGACTGCCAGACGTTCAGAGATGCCAGCTGGGATTGCGAGAATTCTTCACATCTCAGCACCTCCTCAACTTTTGTCAGCAGTTGCTCCGTGTTTGGCATCAGTAGATTGCCAGAGAAGTCACGATGTTCGTGCTGCCATTTGAACACTTTCTCGAGCGTGTCAGCTGAGAATCGCGCCAAAATCTTCTCATGAAGCAGAGGCTGGAATCTGACGTCACTATAGTCAGCCATTCTTCGAACGATTGCTCTGATCTTGTACAGAGATCGCAGTTGTTCATTGACGTGAACTTGGCCCTTCGGCATGGCTTCCAATTCGCGGTGAAGTGACGGCAGGAGCATGTTGCTGCCCTTGAAACGCCGGTTCAACTCGCGCTTGGCCAAATCGTAGTTCTCTCCTGTCCAGGAAATGCCATGAAGAACCATCAGTGCTTCTCCTCTGAGACAGCTCTTGAGATAGAGCATCTTGGTTAGTTCAGAGAGGTCAGAGCGTCTGTCGACTGCATCTGCGAATGCACTGACGAATTCTTCGTACTCCTTCAAATTGCCATCAAAAGTGGGCAGAGTCATGGGCGGCAGTTCAGGCAGTCGGTAGTTGCATGCAACGTTCTGGGCAGCAACGACTGGTGGGAGAGGCAGCGCTGGCTCTCTACTACACACGGTCCTCGGAATGGCCGTCTGGGGCCTCTGTTCCTGAGGAACGCCTGCATTTCCGATGTATCCATGATGCTGGAGATTGACATTGAAGCCGCTGCTTCTCGACAAGGATGTCGCCGGAATTCCGGTTCCAAGCTGACTCCTTTCGTCGAGAAGAGACAAGGCATTCAGAACATGAATGGGCTCATTCGCTGCCCTAGCTTCTTCCTTCTTCTTCATTATCGTCTCTCGTATTGCCTTCAGGAACGAGTGTAGCTCTTCAGAGTGCCGTTCGACTTCCGGCGAGAGCAGAGTGAGGTCTCTGTACGCTCGGCATTCGTCAAGGAAAGCGAGACAGAGCCTCTGTGCAATGTTCCGCTCGGGGTGTCCACTTGGCAGGTTGTCAGCTTCTCTGATGGCTTTGCACTGCCTTTTGTAGGCTTCGTAGTTCTCTCTGATCGAGTCGTAGACTGTGCATGCTGCAGATTCAATCGTCCGCAACTTGTTCGCGCTATAATTCGACAGCCCTGACAGATGAAAGGACGTGAATTCAGCTGTTCTGCTGCAGCAGACTTCGATTGCAGATGAGCATTTTCGGAGATGCTCAAAGGCGATCTCGTACTTGCTTGTCACTGCGGCCATTTCGGCATTCTCATTCTCTTCTTCTTCTTCTCCATCACCGGTTGAGAGCAGATCCTTCCAGCCATTCCACTCCTGAGGGTTACTCATCGGGATTAGGTCAGTGTAGGTCTGATTCGGTGTCTGCATCTTAACGTTGTCGAAAGTATTGCTCGCCATAACTTCCCTCTCTTCAATCCGTATTCCGCCGTTGGCCGTAGATGCGAAATGAGACGGATCATTCCCGTAGGGAAAGATGCCGTTGGATTGCATTTGATTGACAGAGCTGTTTTGCATCTGATAGACAGAGCCAATGTTTTGCATCTGATTGACAGAGCCAGTGTTTTGCGTCTGATAGACAGAGCTCTGCGGCATGACGTTGGAAGAAGAGACGTGAGGGAATCTGCCACGCGGTTTGCTCGGATCATCTCCGCGTTGCCCAAAAGAGGACATCGGGAAAGACGCACCATGACGCGATAGAGAGCCATCTGACCCACTTTGACCTGGGTTGAAGCTCTTTTCTGGGGAGAAACTGGTAGTCATGATTGTTTGACAATGGACCGACTAGATTTAACTGTGTGAATTGAGAAGAATGCAATGTGTTTCAACACATAAACTGAGTTAACTTTACACGATTTATTATCCTTGGGAGAAGTGTAGTCAGGGAAGAGTAAGAGGCAGAGAAAGAAAGAGAAAAGAGAAAGACGAGAGAGACAAAGAAATAAATAAGACTGAGAATTAAAGAGAGGAAAGAAAACCTGATTACGGGCGAAGCGAGAGCGAAGAGGGGAACCGCCCGCGCACCGGCAGACGCAGAACAAGGAATGAATTGAGAGGCAAGAGGAAAATGGAAGACGAAATTATATAAGCATCTAATTAAAGAACGAAAGATAGATGCAAAATAAGGGAAATAGGGAAATTTCCAATGCAATTGGAAACACTGGTAGCCTGAAAAGGTGACGAGAGAGCATCACCGACTAGAACCTGAAATGATCGATCAGTTAAGACTACCATGCCAGCAGATTTCCAGAAAACCCGAATTTCTCAAGTTTGATGAGCAGTTTGCTATGGGAGACCTTATCGAAAGCTTTGCAAAAGTCGTAATATAAAATATCTACACATGACCCTGTGTCTATTGCTCTTATCCATTCAGTGGAACATTCAAGTAGATTAGATTCAACAGATCGGCGTGAACGAAAACCATGCTGACTAGGTGGAATGATAGAGAACAGATTGCACCAACGAAGAATGGCAGGACGCAGACATCGTTCAAATACCTTGATAGGAGGGGGGAAAGAGTGATTCTGCGAAAATCTTTAACGGACGATGGAGAGGGTACTTTATTGATCGGTATAACAATGCCTTTCTTCCAGGCTGATGGGACTTGACCGAGCATTAGAGAGTAAGAGGAGTGCAGAGAGATTGGGCACAATTCTTGTACACGAGCTGGGGGACAGGGTCTACTGTGGAAGAGAGGGATGACTTAAGCTTTTGAAGGTTTTTCTTTACAATATAAGGCATAATTATGAAGTCAGAGAAAGAATGGGTGATGGGAACATGGGAAGCGAAAACGGGAGAATTACCATCATCAACGGTAAAAACAGATGAAAAGAACTTTCCAAAAGCAGAAGCTTTATTACTGTCACCCAGGCAAATAGTATCAGAGTCATCTCGTAGAACACCGATTACTGGCTTTTTCTTTAGTCTACAACCCACGAACGCATAAAGTCTCTTTTTTGATTTCATGAGGGCGGCTTCACAATTACAATTAAACTTGGCTACAAGTCTAGGCAATTTTGCAGATACTCGTAAATATTCAGTTCGAACAGGCATACAGTTTAATTTAGAGTAAAGAATTGCCTTATGATCTAAGAGAGAACTTATATATGGAGGGTACTTGTCTCGGTCAAGACGCTTACGTGCAATAGGGGTATACATGTACACGATATTAGTGAGAGTGGAAGAGAATTTTTCTAGCATATCGTCAATATCTGAAAAATCTTGAAAAATGGATACCCAGTCAACGTTCTCTAATGCTTTATTCATTGTTATGTAGTCCGTATTCTTAAAATCTAGATAGGATTCAGCCAGGACGGTTCCAGTAAACAGAGTGAGAGAAAACGTGACAGAGGCATGATCAGATGTGGCAAAGTTTGGTGCTATTTCACACGTGCGGACTATGTCAGGCAAGCTAATCACTACGTCTAGCACGTTAACAGAGTGCGTGGGAGAGGTGACGTTTTGAACATAATCTAGGTCAGAGACCAGGTCACATAGGAGCTTGGCCTGGGCGTTAGAGGGAGTGTTACTAGACCAGCTAATAGAGAGATTCAGGTCACCAGCTAGTATGCATTCGTATGGGACAGAGAGAAGAGAGTGCAGAATATCAAAGAAGTTATTGTTCTGTGCAGCGGATGTATTTGGCGGTCTATATGCAAGTATTATACGTGTCTTTTGCGCATCTTACGGAGAGCAAAGATCAACTGATAGAATATCACAATTAGAAGTGTGGGCAGATGGAACAAGACAAGCATCTAAAAATGAAGAGCAAAGAATAGCGACACCGCCACCGCGTTTGGCTAATCGATCGGAACGGAAGATATTATACGGGAAATCAGCTACAATCTCAGAATCACTAATATGCTCATTTAGCCATGTTTCAGTTATAAGAACGAGATCAGGGCGAGAGACAGAAAGAAGAAGATGAAGATCAGATACAGGCGACAGAGCGGGAACCTCGGTCTAGATGTTTCCCTGATTGCCACTGGGAGAGCTCATGAGCTGGTCATGCGAGGGAGGCTGGGATGTTGGCGGAGGTGGCACTGTCCTTCGGACGCCACCGATCTCCGCCTTCACCCACAGCTCGTCCCGGTAGAGCACCCAGCCCTTGCCCGGTTCCGACTTGCGGAGATGGAAGAGCTGCTTGCGCAAGTCATTCCACCGGACACGCTCCTCTGCCGTCATCGACTTCCTGATGTAAACGCCATTCCATCTTTGGTCAGCCCGAAGGGTCGATGCGCCCTTCAGACACCTCAGGAGATGGCCCCTAGTGGGCAGCAGGACCTTCACCAGCCGCGGGCGATCACCGGGCTTGC
This sequence comes from Allodiplogaster sudhausi, assembly GCA_945643635.1. NCBI lineage: Eukaryota > Metazoa > Nematoda > Chromadorea > Rhabditida > Diplogasteridae > Allodiplogaster > Allodiplogaster sudhausi. The sequence goes on from CALZFC010000249.1 coordinate 25,901, forward strand.
CCATGCGGGAAACCGTCATGGGTTCGCACTCAGCACCCACGGCGGAGAGGAGGCTGGTCACGGAAGATTTGTCGGCAGCGAGCTTGGCAGAGAGATCAGAGGAGGAGGGCTCTGCCAGTCCGGCAATGACGAGAGAACGCTCTCGCAAGTGCCGCTCCTGATCTGACTCAACTGCCGCGCCGCCGCCGGCAGTCAGGTTGGCAGGGAAGGAAGACAGAGAGAGGGTGTCTGCCACGTGGCATTATTCATACCTGCTGGGGGCGTCCCGTTGCCGATGGCCAGAGCGTCGACGACGATTTTCGAGATGTTGCCTGTGGCAGCGTCGAGGAGGAGTGGGGCGGTGGGGGATGATTGGTGGACTCGCTTCCTGGCAGGGGGGGACATGGTTTCTTTCTAAGTCCAGAGCACAGCGGTCTAGCCGCCGCACGTGTGAAGAGAGAAGGGGACGACATACATACATACATACATACATGCATACATACATACATACATACATAATACATGCATACATACATACATACATACATAATACATGCATACATACATACATACATACATGCATACATACATACATACATACGTACATGCATACATACATACATACATACATACATACATACATACATACATACATACATACATACATACATACATACATACATACATACATACATACATACATACATTTCTATCAATCTCACCTTTGCCCTAATGTCTCCCAAAAATAGGCCTGCCTCAAATCCCCTTTCCTCTTCCTCATCTCCGTCACTCCATTCAAATCTCGAAGCCCTCGTCACGCAGTCGATCGAATTCGACACCAGGGACGTCCCCAGCGGCATGAACAAAGAGGTTTGGTCTTGTTTCTGAAATCTTCTCCTGTTTCTGGCACGCAGGTCGAACAGCTATCTGCAATCCACTCTCCTTCCCATCTCCCAGGCGCTATTTTTCCCTCTGCTGTCCCTCCTGCCACTCTCTCCCGCTAACTTTTCCCTCCGTCCTCCGCTCCTCTCCCCCCTGGATCGTCGGCTAGTGAGTCGATCGTGGAACAACACCTCCGGGAGAGTTACATCGTCATCGCGAACCCCCCGGAAAGTGCTGCCGACCTCACTCAGCAGGCTCGTCAGGTGGCGGATGAGAGCACGGTTGCCGAGCTCCTTGCAGCGATCGGGGTCGAGTGCCGCTCCCAGACGGTTTTTCGGATGGGCCGCCCAGGAGACCGTCCCCGATTGCTCAAGGTCACGCTCCCCACACGTGGCCATCACCTAAAGGCGCTGAAAGGCTCACCTTCACTACGAGGTGATACCCGCTGGCAAGGCATTTACGTGCGAAAGAGCATGACGGTCGAGGAACGGGCCCGGTGGCGCAGCCTTCCCAAGCAGCTCGCCGATCTCCGTGATCGGAAAAGGTGCCGGTTACAGGGACGACTCTGGAGGAAGGATGAGATCAGGGGAGGTGTTCGTATGACTCAGCCGACTCCCCTGCCTTCTCATCCCACCCCAGTCGCTCGCTCCCGGTGCTTCCCAGTCCAGCCAGGACATGAATGTCTCTCCGGCTGGATCCTCATCCCAAGGAAACTAGATGCGCAAGGTATCCCCTCTATTTCTGTCCATCTGTTTAGCTCTAGAAGTCTTGTCAATAAATTACCTGATTTGCATGTATATCTGTCTGTTCACAAACCTGATATTGCTTTAATTTCTGAATCTTGGTTGTCCGATAAGCTTTCTGATGCTGAAATAGTCTCTGATTTGCCTTTTACAATATTTCGAGCCGATCGAAAAGCCAAGCGTGGTGGTGGAGCAGCAATCTTACTATCCTCTTTTCTAGATGCATCTCGAGTTCCAATTTCTCTAAAGTCTAACTGCGACATTCTAGCCATTGACATATGCTCTGCTGTTGGTGCCTCTCTCACTCGCCTTGTCCTTTGCTATCGACCTCCGAACACCTCTGCAGCCCAGAACGCTAACCTGTTCGATACGCTTCACACTTTATTAGCAGTTCCACACTCTGTTGTGCTGGCAGGTGACCTAAATCTTGCAATCGACTGGCACAGAAATGCGCCCTCCTGTTCTTACAATTAGTGCACGACCTAGGCCTTTCCCAGCATGTTCTGACACCTACGCATGGAAAAAATGTTCTCGATGTTGTCATTTCCTCCAATTAATCAGTCTCCTCTTGTCTAGTATGCCCTCCTTTCTCTACCTCTGATCATTCCTCAGTTTCGTTCGATCTTTTTCTGTCTCCTTCCTATAGTATATGCCAGCCATTCCATGATTATCTAAAAACTGATTTCGACTCTATTAACAGGAAGCTATCTTCAGTTAACTAGGTGGAGTGTTTCCGTGACTTTAATTGCTTAGATGATCTGTACTCCTGTTTTCTGAACATTCTTCGCTCATTCCTTCTTGAATATACACCTCTTTGTCATCGTCGCTTGTCTCGCGATAAGTACCCAAAATACATCTCTCTCTCCTGAACCATAAGGCAGCTATCTTTAGTAAGCTCAACTGTGCCAATGTTCGTTCTGAGTACATACGTGTAAATGAAAAGCTTCGTAAACTCATATTTAAGTATAATAGGTCTCGAATCATGTTTGCTTAAATGTACAAGAAGGCTCTACTAATATGTGAATTGTCGCCTTAAGCGCAAGCCTAGCATTTGCCTTCTTTTAGACTCCAATGGTATTCGCCTCTGTATTTGTTCAAGACGACTCGCCTATCAGTCAATCTGATCACTGTTTAACTGATATTATAATCATGCATCAAAATGTTTGCACGGAGCTCAGTCGGCTAAAACCCTCTCTCTCTCCCTCTCATCTGAAAATATCCCTCAAATTGTGTATAAGCGTTGTTGTAAATCTCTTGCTGAACCACTGAGCTATGTATTTAATCTCTCTCTTTCTTGTGGCACCATTCCCTCACTCTGGAAGCAAGGAGTAGTCATTCCAATCAATAAGACCCCTTCCCCTTCTACCCTTTCTGACTACCGCCCAATAACAATCTCACTTGCGCCTGCCAAAGTATTCGAGGTCTGCGTTCGTCCAAAGCTTTTGTGGTGGTGCAATCTACGAGATATTATACCAAGTAAACAACACGGTTTCCGTTGTAAGCGATCAGTTGAGACCAATCTACTCGACTGTACTGAAAACTGGATTAGAACCCTAGATCAAGTCAAATGTACTGAAGCGCTCTATTACGACCTTGCCAAGGCATTTGATACAGTCATTCACGAAAAGCTTATTTACAAGTTACGAAAACATGGGTTTGGAGCTAATCTTTTACTGTGGCTATCATCATTCATTTCAGGTCGCACATACATACATACATACATGCATAAAAAATTTCGTCGAAAGTAAGAATGATACAAGTTACTCCTCATTAAAGCGTGCCATGATGGCATTCTTCTGATTGTGATTTAGCCTAATCATCACGGTTTGTAGCCAACTAACTGAATATTGGTTGAACCGTCTAGGCTAAACGCCGCCCATTTATCGAAGGCTTGGAGTAAACGACGTTCTGGAAAATTCCACGTTCCGGTGCCAAACTCGGCCCCTGTTTTAGCCTTCTGGGATGTTCCAAGGACCGGGCGCAGACGTTGGCCCCTTCAGGAATGTTCTGGAAAATTCCTCTTCCTGGGACCAAACTCGGCCTCTTCTAGAACATTCTAGCATGTTCAGAAGCATCTGTTACATACCCACGCTTAGCGCTTTATTAGTAGTTAGATATTTATGTATCGCATTACGGAGTATGGAACAAGGAACATGAGGAATCCATCATGTTTGGGCATAGCCTTTCGTTCTTCTGCGTTGAGGTGTACTTTGTTACGATCTACCAGAATAGCGTTCCAGCCGTGTACGCGTCCTGTTCTTCAGGAATATTGATTGGCGAGGACTTTAGTCAATTTTGTTTAATGAGCTGACACAACCATATATAATAATTCCATATTGAGTAATATTATTATTGCAATATTTAAGCAAAAATTATATTTGAACATGGAAATCTTGCGCTGGTTTCCTTCATCAGGCAGACAACTTTCGATTTACCAGTGAATTCCTTATATGCGACGCTGGAACCAGAGTAACGTTCGATTTCGCTGAAGCTGTCAGGATTATTCATGGATGTTATCTTCATTTATCTTAAGAGCTTTTTAGTTATAAAGGCCGCATCGATCGTAGAAATACGCATGTATTTATACTCCTTGTAATTGACATGCGCGTATAAGGCCTTGAGCGACAATAGATGCATTACTTCTCTCGGTCAGCCGCCGGGCACCTTCACCACCTCGGCCGCTTTCAACTACTGCGATTTTGTCTGTACGAGCGTTTCAACTACTGCGAATTTGTCTGTACGAGCGGTAGCCGCATAGCGTATACGGCACGTTGTATGCAAACAATGAGAAACTCGTCTGAAAAGGTTTCTTTTTTAAATAAGAATTAGAAGAAAATCACGAACCGGGCTTTAACTCAAAGATGATCTCAATGTAGATTAAAATCTACCGCAGTTCACTGTCTGTGTCTCTCGTTTGCATATTCTTTTGTTGAGGATTACGGTAGTTTTCTTTAGATCTCTGTTAACCTTTCAGCTGAATGGGGTGACGACAACAGCAATGAAGCTGCGCTGCAACGTGGGATTTGTGCCAGCTGTCTTTGACGAGAACGGAGAAAACGCCGATGTCAGTAGTGTACGATGTCATTGAAGAAGCGTTTGCATAGCTATGTTGTCTACGCCAAACAACTCCCCCAACATTCATATATGCACATTCTCCTGCAGAATAAGACACATTTAATGTTAGCTTACTTTTTTTAAAGAAGCATTTGCTGCTATTACGATAAGATTATCGTTTTATCACATTCGTACATTGCACCAATTAGCTTTCACATAGTTCACAATTAGCTAATTATATTCTAGTTACGAGACGTTTTTTTTAAAGTTCAATTTTCCCTATCAAAATAGTTTTTTTTTGAATGAGGAATAAACGTGAAAGTGTGATGAATTGCATACTCCATTGGGTAGTTCCTGTTTGAGAATAGCTCATGCTCTCCCATTTTTGGTGCAGTGAAGTGAAGCCGCAATAGCAAGTTCTCGATTTCACTCTAGCGTTTGCTTTATCAAACGCTTTCTTGGCGGAATGGCTTGATGGACAAGCCGAAATGCCATTTCGCTTTCGCTATCATCCGGGTTCATCTCAAACAGCTTCTATGGGTGTTCTGTGCCACTCACTAACGGTGAATTTGGGCAGTCTGGGTCACAAAGACAACCCTACCCAGTTTCGTTGTGTCCCCCAAGTTGAAGTGGTTAATATTGCGGCGCCGATCAATGCACTGCTCTTGCACTCAAGTCGACCTATGTACTAGATTGAGCAACCAAGAGAGGAGTTCAAGGTACGTTTTCGTTCGATTCTCTTTTCTTGTCTTGTCAATGTTTGATTAATGCCTGCAAGGAATGCATGCTTAAGTGGGGAAAAGTTACTAAAAAAAAGATTAAAGATACAGTAAATACCGTATTTTCTCTATTAGTACCCCCCCTTTATTAGAACCCCCCCTCTAATAGTACCCCCCTCTGATAAAGCCATTGAAAAATAGAACCCCTCCCTCTAGTAGAACCCCCCCTCCAATAGTGCCCCCCCCTAACAGCCTGAAAATCTCAGCTCGAGACGTACCTCGAATGGATCCTGGAGGTATGGGATGCTCTCTCCAATGAAATCATTGCAAATTCATTCAAAACATGTGGTAAAATGGATATTCCAGTGATGATTCCTATGAATTCGACCTACGATTCTTCTTATTTTGAGAAGAAAATGTTGTTATCAAACTTTTAGTGTCTCACATTGAAAAATAGAGCCCCTCTCTCCAGTAGAACCCCTCCCTCTAATAGTGCCCCCCTCTCGCAGGGCTATTGAAAAATAGAACCCCCGGGGGTACTAATAGAGAAAATACGGTATTTGCGACGGAACTGCGTCGCCTTTTTCTTTTTTTTTACGATTTGTGTTTCTTTCACTTGTGAGTACAATCTTCTTCTGCTTCACTCTCTCTCTCTCTCAATCGCTCTCTTTCTTTCCCTATAATTACGTAAATGTAGATCTTGAAGCCGGAGTTTTATTTACCAATGCTTTGTTTATGCAAATTTAAGGATTGAAGAGCGTAGGAGGTCGACGCCGCACGGAGTCGATGAAAGACGTGTCAATTACATATCGCTCATATGACATTTAAGAATCAGACGAGTAAAGATGGGCGAAGAAAGGGGGAGAGAGAGAAAGAGAGAGTGACGCAGGGAGTTACAGGCAGAGAGACGCATAGAGAGAGAGGCAGAGACACAGACAGAGATAGAGAGTGAAAGATACATAGACCATAGAAGAAAAGGCGATGTCAGATCGTCGGCAGGTCGTTCAATTAAAAATAATTTTATCTTCCAATGAAAAGGTGTTCTTTTACTGTTTGCATGAGTAGAATTAGCAGCCGATGCGCCTCACATTTGTTGTAATCAAAACTAAAATACATAATAATAATAATTGTTCTGAAATAAACAAAGTAACAGAGCATTAATTAAAAGAATTAAAAGATGGATTATTTAGCAACCTGTTTATATACAGGAGAGATTTTAAAGGAGACCATAAGGGAAAACATCCTTCTGCGAAGTCCCTGACGATAGCTAAACCAACGAAGCTGTTTTAATAATCACTATTTTCATTTAATACTTCTAATGTTTAATCTGAATGGAAATATTAACTACATATTCACTGCTTATACTTTTATTTTTATGCTTTTTTTTCTATTTAATATATCTAATTTTAATTTGTATCTTTGTATTATATTCACTTTTTTTTCAAATACCGTATTTTCTCTATTAGTACCCCCCCTTTTTTTTAAGAACCCCCCCCCCTCTAATACTACCCCCTCTGACAAAGCCATTGAAAAATAGAACCCCTCCCTCTAGTAGAACCCCCCCTCCAATAGTGCCCCCCTAACAGCCTAATATATCAGCTCGAGAAGTACCTCGTATAGATCCTGGAGGCATGGGATGCTCTCCCCAATGAACTAATGGCAAATTCATTCAAAATATGTGGTAAAATGGATATTCCAGTGATGATTCCAATGAATTTGAGCTATGATTCTTCTTTTTTTGAGTAGAAAATGTTGTGATTAAACTTTTAGTGTCTCACATTGAAAAATAGAACCCCTCCCTCTAATAGAACCTCTCCCTCTAATAGTGCCCCCCTCACGCAAAGGTATTGAAAAATAGAACCCCCGGGGAACTAATAGAGAAAATACGGTACTTCTATTTTTAGTCGGCACGTCACCAACCTGGTGGATTAATGTCGCAGCTTCACGTCAAAATCTTCAAGCAAACATTCTGTGGCTTACGTCTCTTTAAAAATACTTCTGATGAAAAGTAGAAAATTACTGCTTCAAATTTCTATTAATTTATATTGAATGGTGTAAATTACATATATGTATGTATGTATCTTTCTTCTGCTTGTTCAGAAAATCATTTTGACCGTTGATGTCCAGAGGGATTTATTGAAGGTTTTGTTGGAATAATTGCAGGTATTGAACGATTCGTCATGACATTATAACACTGAAAATACTTCGGAGCACCGGTTGCTGGAAGGACCTTTCGAATACTACAGTATATTTTATTAATTGAACAGTACGACTTATTCAAGTAAGATTATATTTAAAAAAAAATTAAATCACTGCGTTAGAACAATCGTAAATATTCTGCATTTTCATTTATAATTAATGAAATTAACGAATTTATGCAAGCATACATTTTGTACGTATTGCATGAGATTATTCGTAGTTATTGCGATTTATATTGATTATTATATTGATTACGTAAAACTACAGATATCTCCTGTCAGGAAATGATGACAATGAGCAGGCAGGAAGACCGCCTGGAACAAGAGCACTAATTAAATACACAAACATGGCGCCCGACACGAAACACGGTTGCCGCGCCGAAGTGGCCGACAGGTCTAAGGCGCTGGTTTTAGGCACCACTCATTCGTTGAATGAATTCAAATCCCACGGCAGTCATGCAGTTACAGACGCCTGAATATTTTTTTTACTTTTTTTCACTTTAAATGTTTGCATTTAAGGAAAATATGAACAAATTATCAACTACAAGTTATTATATGGAGAATTTATCCACAAATCGGTGAGAGAGAGAAATGAAATTAGACAGTGAGAGAGAGAGATAGAGATAGAAGAGAGAGAGAGTTAGAGAGAGATATTCTGATGTGTTCTTCCCCTTGTTTGTTTTGGCTCGCTCTCAGGCATCGAACGCCGGGTTGTCCTCAGTGTGCGCGCCCACTTCCGGCTTGTTTCTTTATCTCGCAATCTCTCTCTCTATTTTGTCTCTCAATACCTCTCCCTTATCTCTCTCTCTCTTTGTCTTTCTCTCTCTCCCTTATCTCTCTCTCTCTTTGTCTTTCTCACTCTCTCTCTCTCTTTGTCTCTCCCTACCTCTCCCTTTGTTTCTGTCTCTGCCTCCTCCGACTCTCTATCCTTCTCTCTCTGTTTAACTAACTCTCTCACTCTTTCTCGCCCCTCCCAATCCTAGCATCATTCTTGCACCAGAGTCACCCTAGAAAGCTGCTATCTGATGCATCTGTAACATTGGTCACGTGGTCGCTCAATCACACTCTCTATTTCATTCTCTATCTCCACCTCTTTCGCTCTCTTTCTCTCTCACTATCGTTCAGTCCCTCTCTCCCAATCTCTCTCTCCCTCTCTCTATCTCTCTCTCCCTCTCTCCCTTTTTATCTCTCCCCATCTTCCTCTTTCCCTCTCTCTCATTCTTCCCTCGTTCTCGGTCTCCCTATCCCTCTGTCTTCTCTCTCAAGTTCCCCCCTCTAGCCCACCATTTGTCAACCGAATGAGAAGTCCGAAGGCGGAAGCTCTGCAGTGGCATTTCTTGAGTCGCTCCTTCCAAAGCCACACGTTCTCCACTTGTTACTAAGTTGTCTTATAATGAAAAATATATATTCGCCGTGCTGATAAGGTTAAATGCCATATTCCAATAAGGTTAATGTAGGAAGAATTGTTTATAAAGGTTAGGAATAGGTCATCTAAATTAATTCATAACCTGATAAATAAATTGAATTCCGTGTGGTTTTCAGCTGAAAAACTGAAATCCTTTCTTACGTTTCGTTGTCGTCTGTTTCCATCGGGGGCGTGTCAAAAAGCTGGAGCTGCCAATGAGAGGTCTGATAAGTTGCTGTACAATTTTCCTGTGCATACATCTCTCTCTCTCTCTCTCTCTGTCCAGCTTACCCACTGTAACCAGTCTCGTCTCTCTCTCCCTTTCTCTTTCTCTGTTTCTTTCTCTATTTCTCTCTCTCTATCTCTCTTTTTCTCTCTTTGGTGTCTCTCTATTGCCTCTCTCTCGCTCTTTACCTCTTTGTCTGATTCCGTTCACTCTGGTTCACACCTCTCCTTCTGCTCTTCCCACGGACATCTGGAAGATTCATGCACACAAGAGCAAGGCCGCTGGCGAACAAACATCGGAGAGTTTTATGATCTCACCATCAGAGCTATGCCAACCACCTCCGCCATGGGCAGGGGGATCAGGAGTTACTCACAGATTCTGAGCAATTCTACTAGTTAACTACTCTATGCTATGCTATATACATATATGTATATTGTTTTAATTAGCTACTAAATAACTTTTGCCCTATTTAATTACAAAAATGAAAAAATTTGCTTTATTTATACTTCGATTTCTTATTCTACATTGACTGCTTCTCTATCTCTCTCTCTCTATATATCTCTCTATTTCTCTCACTATCTCTCTCTCCCTCTCTCTCTCTCTTTCTCTCTCTCGCTCTCTGCCACAATCTGCCATCCTTCTTATGAGAGTACCTCGTACCGCCTTGCAAAGTGTTTCCAAATCCCATTCCACGGCCCTCGCTCGGCCACCGCCGTTTCACATTATTTTCCTTATGCTATCGTTCGTTGTGACTCTTCGGTGAACGGCTTTTCTCGTTTCATCTTTTGCGCTTTCTTTACTTCCTGTTTGAAAAGTTTACATCTTCTCTCGTATTCAAAGTCTAAAATCTTTTTAATTTGTTCATCATGAAATCCTATTAGTTGGATTAAATTTGGTTGTCTATTAAACGAAAACATCTACTTACCAGTTAGATAGAAAGACGACGTGCTTATACCAAAGCAGCCTGCCAAAAAACCGCCTGTTCCAGCTGTGCAGAGCATTGTTTATTCTATGAGGAGCGGCTAGCAGACACATGCGACCTTTCACCTTGTGTCCTCCCTCCTTTTGCCCTCTATGTCGCTCTCTCTTTCTCTCTCTCTCTCTCTCTGTCTCTCTCTCTCTTTTTCGCTCTCTTTCGCTCACTCGTTCTCTCGTTGCCTCCCTCTCTGACACAAAATCGAAAGAGTAAAAGATCATCAGTTTGTTTGTTTATTTTTGCAATAAACAATATAGGGATTTTGCATTTAGACATAATTTGAAGAAAATAATGTGAACCTCCTCAGGAGAAAGAAACATTTAATCTGATTGAACAGCGGTCTTCTCTGCAAATCTCTCAAACTTTTTGCCTGCTAACCCAAGGCTTCTGCTTCTTATCATGTGTTTCGTAAGAGAGAGAGAAAAAAGAGACTTTCAAATGAATGTCGCATGTTCCTGCGCCCCTCAGGAGTAGAAAGTAGAAGAGTGGAGAAGTGCGTCCCGTGTTCTCCCGAGGGACGTGAAGCCGTTGTTTCGATAGTCGTCGTCACCCCCCCCCCCTCCTCTTTCGGTACCCCCCCCCCCACCCTTTTGGTACCATTACTCTTTTGGTTACCACCCCGCCACCAAAACTCCTTCGTTAGCTTCGCCGATGGTCTACATATACACTTTTCAACGGAGACAATCATGAATAGAGCACACACAGAGTGCATGCTCGGTACAAATTTTCCAAAAAGTTACGAGACACTTTAAAGAAAAAAAAAAGATAAAGGAAAATGGACTCTGAAAAGTCAGGTTGCACATCAAGTTCACTTCAAATACCTGAAATTCTCTTATTTCTGTGAATGCTTCGTTTTTTTTGCTTCTCATTTAACCTTGATGAGAAATCTGATTTAAAGAAATATTTTATTGCAGGATGAGAGAATTTGCGTTACTTTTTAGTGCTATTCACGTATTATATTTTACGAGACATGTGGTATTACATACATGGTATAATATGCTTTTATTCTCGCATAATTTTATCACTGCGGTGCCGCATCCTCTTTTTCCTAATTGTAAGATCATTCGACCTTTTGAAGAATCTGAATTATAAAAACATATTGTTATTCTTGGGTTTTCCAAGTATTTTTCTACCTCGAAATAAACATTGGCAGAATTCAAAGATGAGTGTCCACTTTGTCACTCTGTGAGCATGAACTAGTGACACTTGTATGAATTCTTTTTATGTATACATTCGTTGTATATATATATATATATATATATATATATATATATATATATATATATATATATATATATATTTAATATGCCAACGAATGCATTCATAAAAAGAATTCAAACAATTGTCACCTGTTCATGCTCAGCCTAAGAGATTGAGAGACAGAGAGAGCAAGAGAGAGAGAGCGAGAGAGAGAGAGAGAGAGACATCGATGAATCTTGTTCCCCAGATTCTTCCTTATCTCTCTCCTGTTGGCTGTATTTCATGCTTCCTCTCTCTTTCCTTCTCGAAAAAAACATGCGTTCTTGTTGTTATATCAGGACATTCCGATTTGCCTTCTCTGCAGCAACTCTCTTTTCACCTCTTTTTCTTGCACGCTCTGACTATTTCTTTTTTTAAATCTAGTTATCTATTCCTCTCTCTCCCTCTCTCTCTCTCTCTCTCGTTCTCTTGCTCTCTCTACTCTACCCATGAAATCGGAGATGATCTGCATTGGCCAATGCGCAGGCCTGATGTGGCTGACGCGAGTGCGATGTACTACACATTTAAGGGAGAGAAGGGGAGTCCGTGAGAGAGAGAGAGAGAGAGAGAGAGAGACAAAGAGACAGAGTGACAGGCAGACCGATGTAGCGAGAAGTAATATTTCTCTCTCTATTTCTCTCTCTCTTTCTCTCTCTCTCTCTCTTTATTTCTTTCTCTCCCACTCTTTCGCCTGCTTATTATCCTGGTTTTCTCTCTCTCTGACCATTCCATTCTAGCCATCTTTCTTTCTCTCCTCGCTTCCTTTTCCTTTTGTTTCTAAATCTCTTTCTCTCTCTCTTTTCTGTTTTCTCTCCGCCATCGACTTCTTTCATTGCCAACTCATCTTTGGCTGCAAATTTTGGGCTTTTTTCTAATGCAAAAGAAGCTTCGAAATCGATTAATTTTCTTTTTATTAAATATCGTATCCTCTCATCGTTAGCGTTAGTGCTATTATAATTTAAAATTTTTTTAAAACCAGATTCAGTTGCTACTATCTGATTAAAACTAGATAGCAACTGAATCTCAAAAAACTATACGAGAATTTGATTGAAAAAAACCTGGTTTGTCGTGTTTTTTCTTCCCTTTTATACTTGTTTTTTCTTCTTCATTGATTTTAAGCCACAAAAGGCAACGGTTACTTTGATGTTCAACATTAGAATACTTGTCAATTCATAGTGAATGGTTATGCGATCTACTTATCTAGTTACGAGAAAGAGCTGGCAGCTAAACTTCAAATTCATGAATTTTCTCTTTGCCAGACTTTGAATGCTTAAGAAAAGAGTAAAACGATTGACGAAGTAAAGTTTTTTCTCGTTTAATTTGAAGCCCACCATATTATGCAAGTTTAGGGAAGTAAACTTTACGACGTACATACATATATACATATTTATGTTCTCCTTCACTATAACCCTCTTTTCTCATTCACCCACTTCCCTCAAGTTACTGTTGCACTTTCTTACTTTCTCGCTCTCTATCTCTCTCACTCTCTTGGCTCTCTCTCTCTCTCTTTCTCTCTCTCTCTCTCTCTTTCTCTCGCTCTCTCTCTCTCATTCCACCTAAACCCGAGACAATTGACTCTGAGAAGAGACATTCCTTCGGAATAGTCGCTAAATGCCCGGCGGGCATCTAAACATCTTACTTCTTCTTTCTACTTTCCGCGTGCGCTTCTTGATGAGGTCCCTCGTGAATTTAATGCTTGTGAATTTTCGGTCTTGGTTATTAGCAAGTAGAGCACAAGGAATGTTCTTTTAGGATCAAGGAACGAAAGAGTGTGAGAGAGAGAGTGAGAGAGAGAGAGAGAGAGAGAGAGAGAGAGAGCGCGGACGCTTAACTGTTACCCTGATGTCATCCGCTCTCTCACGGTCTCCGCCGCTCTCTCCACCCCTTTCTCGCTCTCTCGCTACCAGAGAACATGCCCCGAGATAGGGATAAGAAGAGAGGACAAACTAGAGCTTACATAAATCATTCGAATATCGAATTTGTTTCTTTTGGAACGAAGATGAATAGAGTTTTTTTTTTACTCTTACAACTTTTACTTACCCCTCTCTTCCCTCATTCTTTCTTCAACCCTCCTTCACTCTTCTGCTCTCTACATTCTTCACACACTATCGCTTTCCCTCTCTCTCTCAATCTGTATCCACTCCCTTGCTGACTCTTAAGCTCTCTCCCCTTAATCCATCTCTCTCGCACTTCCATTCTCTCTCTCTCTCCTTCTTTCTCTCTTTCTCTCTCCCTCTCCGTCTTTCGCACTCCCTTTCTCCTTCTGCCCTTTTATTTCTTAATCAGTCTCTCCCTCTTTCTCTCCCTCTCTCTCACTATCTCTCTCTCTCTCTCTTGTTTGCTCCCTCTCTCTCTCTACCTCTTTCACACTCCCCAAATACCTCGAACCAATCTTCCCACTCGCCTCTCTACTCCGTAATCGTCTTGCAACGTGCACTTGAAGATGCATTCGGATTCGGCCTTCTCAGATTCCTCCTTGTCCTGCCAGCAGACTGCCGTCCTTTCCAGCTCCTATACAATCTATTTCTCTTTCTCTCTCCCTCGCTCCCTCTCTATCACTCTTTCCTCTCTCATTGTCAGTCAATTTCTCTCTAGCTCTCTCACTCTCTTCATCTCCCTTACTCGCTCTTTCTCTCACTCTCTTCATCTCCCTAACCCGCTCTCTCTCTCACACACTCTTCATCTCTCTCCCTTTTTATCTCACTTTCCAAGTCTAACTTTCTGTCGAATTCTAATACCGCAAAGTATCTCTCACACGCTCTACTGTTTTCCCAATTCCATGTCTCTCTCTCTCTCTCTCTCTCTCTCTCTCTTTCGATTCGCTGTTAACCTATCATTTATAAATTCGCATTAAAATATCTAATCTGTCGCTTACAACACCTCTCTTCATACTATCTCTTATTTTTCTTTTCCATCTCTCTCCTCTCTCTCTCTCTCTCTCTCTCTTTCTTTCTTTCTCTCTTTCTCTCTCTCTCTCCTCTCTCTCTCTCTCTGCATAATTGCCGTGTTGTATGCCCCCTCCGCATCACCAATGCTCTTGCTTTCTTGTGTAGACTCACCAAAAAAGGAAGAAAATCTCTTTTCCTCCCCTCCCCTTTTTGCTGTTCAAATCGCTGCTCGAGTGGATCGCTAACGGCTGTCGAGAAGTTCCGGAATTTTATTTCACTTTTCTCTTTCTCGCTCACTATCTCTCTCTCTCTGTCTCTCCCTCTCTTTCTCTCTCCCTCTCTTTCTCTCTCTCTCTCTCTTTCTCTCTCTCTCAGTCTCTCTTAGTCTCTCTTACTCTCATCAGTATACCTCTTACCCTCTCTCCCTCTCACTTTCTCTCGCTCATTCTCTCCCTCTCTTAATCCGTCTCATACGATCTCACTCTCTTTCCGCTCTTCGAATCGCATTCAAAGACTCGTCTTCAAATGACTCCTCTTCTATATGCAAAAGAAGGTGGATAGAACAGCAAGCTTAAGGAAAGTTCCAAGAAAACGTCATCGCAGATTTTGCAAAGAAGAAAAGAAAGTTTAAGCATAAAGTGGTTGGAATACATAGAAAAACATGCAAATTTGGTTAGAAAAATTACGAGAGCTAGAATTCTTTTCTAATAGTCATTTTTGTAGTAGAAGAAAACTACTATCCGCTATTTAGCCTAACATTTATACGCGTTGAAATAGTAAAGTAAATAATGAATGATATCATCTGAAACGTGCAATTCATAATGAGTGGACACTAGATCTCCGAGCAGTCTTAAATGTGGCACTCATTAGGAGCAGAAGAGAGAGAGAGAGAGAGAGAGAGAGAGAGAGAGAGAGGGAGGGAGGAGAGAGAGGGAGAAAGAGAGATAGAGAGAGAGAGGGAAGAGAGGGAACAAGGGATAATGAAGAGAAATCTAATTGAGATGATCAGAGTGAGAGAGAGAGAGCGAGAGAGAGAGAGAAAGAGAGAGAGAGAGAGAGAGAGCGAGAGAGAGAGAGAGAGAGAGAGAGAGAGAGAGAGAAGCAAGGAGAATAAGTGAGCATTTGTAAGTGGAAAGCGAGAGAGCGCGGGGACGAAAGGAAAAGAGGCCCACCGTCGATTGAAGAATGTAGGCTCCAAAGTGTTTGTATTTCGACAAACTTATATACATATACAGCACTCTAGCGTAGAATTAAAACAGTACGGAGGAATTCCAAGTCAAATACATCATTTGTTTCTTCTAACGAATCACATTTCTTGGTCCCTCATACATTTTTATGCAAATTCTTTGGTCCCGCTTGCATTTAATTTTTTAAATGCTTTCTATTTCTACCGTGTTTGATAATTCCTCAAATCAAGCTTGCTCGAATATTGTGGAAGATTGGGCGAAGATTGAGCGTGTCATTTCTGCGCTCGAATATGCATATGATGTCATTAATTATTCTCGTATTTACGTTTTGTTAATTAATCATATGGACGGACAGATGGACTCACCGAATATTAATAGAACCAGCGTGCCATTTTCCCCGAATATGCATAGGTATGTCCATTCGTCTGATGCTGCTATTTCTCAATTTTTTGTAAATGAGTGTGTAAATGAAGCATATGGAGACAATTTGAAATCCGACTTGACGAATGCTAAAAAAAATATGACAGTACAAAGTCAATCTGTCATTGTCCACTCTCTTTGTCACGATGGAAATGACAATTGCGAACAAGACAACTGAAAGGAAAGGAGAGAGAGAGAGAGAGTCATCTGTAACACAACACTCAGCGCAATGACGTATTCCTCTGCACACATCTCCTTTTTCTGTCCCCTGCTTTTCCGCATCCTAGAACCGGCGGGTTTTGGCAATCACGCAAAGTGCCAACATATGCACAACGCGAGCGCACATTGGCTGTCGCTGTTCTGTGCTCATTGAAGGCCGAGAATATGAGAAGCATTGCCAATTTCAAAAACAACTCCACCTTATATTTATTGCTCTTCTCTAACTCCACCACTCTCACTCTCCTTTCTAATTCTCTTTCCCTCTCTCACTCCCTCACTATTTATTTCTCTCCTCTCTCACTCCCTCGCAATATATCTCGCTCTCTCCTCTCTTCTCTGTCATGCTAGCGTTAACTGTCTCTCTCCCTCCTTATACATTCTCTTCACGCTCATTCTGGCGGTCTCTCTTCTCGCACCATATCTTTCAATCCCAACCGCTCTCTCTCCTCTCTCTCTATCTCTCCTTCTCTCTCTCTCTTTTCTCTCCGTCTCTTTATCTTTCTCTCTTTCTCTCTCGTTATGTGACAATCTTGTGCTGTTCGCTGGTTCAAGGAACAAGTTTTTTCGGGCTTGCTGGTAAAAGGGTAAAAGGTCTATGCAAAATTGGCATGGCCGTTTAGAATTTTGTGCCCCAATCTAATAATGTTTTTTTTTCTTCTTCTTCCAAGATCGAACTTTAGACTCGTGACTTCTTTGCTTTCACTTTTTCTTTTCTGCTTTGCTTACCATGTATTTCCGTGATCATGTGTGAAATTTAAATCGTACACCTTCTAAGGATTTTTTTCTTAAGTGCTGTTGATATCATTCTCGTGATTTCTCCGACTCTCTCCCTCCCCATTCACTCTCTCCCTCTCTCCCTCTCTCCCCAATTTCCCTCTCTTTCCATATCTCTCTCTCTCTTTCTCTCTCTCACTCTCTCTCTTTCTCTTTCTCTCTCTCTCTTCCTCTCGCTCTCCCTCTTCCCCCTCTTTCCCTCGCTCTCTCACTCTCTCTCTTTCGCTTTCTCTCTCTCTCTCTTCCTCTCGCTCTCCCACTTCCCCCTCTTTCCCTCGCTCTCTCACTCTCTCTCTCTCTCTCTTTTTCTCTCTTTCTCTTCCTCTCTCTCTCACACTCCCCCACCACTTCCTGACAATGAGGAAAAAGCATGTGTGGATGCGCCCAGGATGATCCACGTCTGGTGTCATTCGAGAAGTCTCTCGCCATTCGGTCTTCCTTGAGTGTAGTGCAATAGCCCTTTTCGGCATGGATGGTGGGGGTGGAGGGATCAGGCTTCTCATTGCCAGACTCATTCAGATGCTTGTTCGGGATTTCTCTCTCTCTCCCTCTCTCTCCTTTAACTCTCTAACAAAAACCTATTCTTTCTCTCAATCTCTAATTCTCTCTCCAAAAATTTCTTACACTTCCCTGTCTCTTTCCTATATCACTCTTTATCTTCGTCTTCAACTATGGCGCTCACTCTCGCTCTATGTATATGTTCATGCTTATGTCTTGCTCACCGACCCGACACTCGCTATTCACTGGCGTCTCTCTCTCTCTCTCCATCTCTCGCACTCTCTCTCTCGCACTCTCTCTCTCTCGCACTCTCTCTTTCTCTCCCTTTCTCTGCCTCGTCTCTCTCTCGCACTCTCTCTCACTTTCTCTGCCTATCTGCGTCTCGCTCTCCCTCTATCTTTTCAGTCTTTCTAACAATAATCTCTTCTCTGCTTTCTCTCCCCTCACCTCCTGGATTGAATTGCCCGCCAGTGGATGAGGTAGCGTTCAGGGAGCGTCTTGGTAATGAGGAAAGAAGAAGAACACGAAGAGTGCATAGTCAACGTCTGGTCGTACGGCCCGAGGCAAATTTGAAGGAAGGAAGGAGAGAGATTGGAAGGGAGAAGGTCATAAGGATTGGGTGCATTGGGAGTAGATGGTAAATTGGTAGGGCGATCGAGAGAGAGAGACAGAGAGGAAGAGATTGTTTGAAAAGTAGCGAGAGAGCGAGAGGGAGAGAGATAAAGAAAGAGTGAAAGAGAGTGGGAGGGAAATGGAGCGATAAAGAGAGAGGGAAATAAAGAGAGAAACTGAGAGGGAACGAGAGAAGGAGTGAAATAGATTGCGTGGGAGCCAGAGAGAGAGAAAGAGAGAGTGGATGAGAGAAGGAGAGAAATAGAGTGAGTGGGAGCGAGAGAGGGAGAGACTATATGAAAGCGAGATCGCGATACTAATATCATGGCTGCCTGTACATTTGTGCTGAAAACAAAAGTGGTCCAATTGTAAGAGCCACTGGAAAATATGAGGCTTCTTCTACTGGCTCCGCCCCTTCGTCATGGCACCGGATAAAGAGCGTTGACAAAGGAGACAAAGGGTAGAGTCTGTCTGGAGTCATTAGAGAGTGGGCTAACGTAGAAACCAAGGAATGTATGTAAGAGGGAAAAATAGAGAATATTTAGTTGGTTAGAAAAACCACCAAACACAAAAAGACCAGAGCTGCCACAAAAATATGCGTGAATGGAGGAGAGGCAACGAAAGAGAGTATGTAAAAGAAGGAGTCAGAGAGAGAGAGAGAGAGAGAGAGAGAGAGAGAGCAATAGATTGATAGAGAGAGAGAGAGAGTAAAAGAGATAGAGAGAGATAGAGAGAGAGAGAGTAGGAGATATGTATATAGAGTTTGAGAGAGTGAGAAAGAGAGAGAGAGAGAGAGAGAGAGAGAGAGAAATATAGGGAGATAGAGAAAGAGAGAGAGAGAGAAACATGATGAGAGAGAGAGCGAATAGAGGGAATGAGAGAGAGAAAGAGAGATAGAGAGAGAAAATAGGGAGATAGAGAAAGAGAGAGAGAGAAATATGGGGAGAGAGAGAGAGAGAGCGAATAGAGGGAATGAGAGAGAGAGAGAGAGAGAGAGTGCACACAAGCTAGAGACTTGTTGGGTGGCGGTTAGCTCTTCATAGCACCGTTATTTCTGAAGCTCCTTTACGTATTTTCTTGCTTTGGTGGCAATAACAACAAAGGCAATAATTGCCCCGATCTCGAAGCCTTTCGACCTGGGGTGACTTTGATCCATTTTTATGTCATGGACTGTTTTGCTGACGAAAATGGATTTTAAAAAGAAGTAAAAGGTTGGCAGATTGCCAAATTGAAATGTTTCAATTTGGCACCCTTCCACCTTTTTGTCCAAGAAGAAAGACTTCCTTATCTCCCCAAAAAGGGCTGTTCTTTGTCCTCTCCTCAGGCCATGTTTCGTTCTTCCTCACACAATTCTGCTTTTCACTTTTTTTCAAATGCAATTATTCTCTTTCTCTCTCTCTCTCTCTCTCTGTCTGTGTTGGACTGCTCTTTTTTCGCCTTTACTTCTCTTTCTCTCCCTCTCTCTCTTTCTTTCTTCACTTCCTCTCTCTAAATTCTGTCACTTTCCCTTGTTCTCTCTTCTAACCTTTCTCTCTCTCAATTTCTCTCTCTCTCTCTCTCTGCCCTCTCGGGTGTTCTTCTTTCATTCCTTTCTGCCTTTTCAAAGCAGCTGAGGTATGTATGCTGCCCAACCGACACCCCGCCCCCTCCATTCACTGTGTGTGTTAGTGTCCTTCCTAAAGAGGCGCTGAGCTCTTCTACCCCCCCCCCCTCAGGGTCGCTTCTCCTTAACCCCCCCCCCTTGCCTCGTCCATCCAAGTAACTCTTCGGGCATCGAACCTGAAGCGAACACCGATATGGAACGCGCCTTCGCAAATTTGTTTCTTCCCCTTTTTCTCTAAACTGTCTATCTCTCTCTATCTGTCTACCTCCTCTCTCTGTCTCGTTCTCTCTCAGCGTATCTCTTTTCTTATGCTCCATCACTATATATGCTACATACATATGTAGCGACAAATTTACCTTCTCTTGCTTGGGGGCTTGAAAAAATAAACGGCCTGAGGGATGCGTCACAATCGTCGTTGTCATTCCCGCTCTGCCTGCAGACCGGAATCTCGGGGGAGCATCGAGTTGAGCAAAGGTTGAGAGGGTGACGAGGAGAGAGAGAGAGAGAGAGAGAGAGTGAGGGAGAGAGAGAGAATGTGGGAGAGCAAGAGAAAGAGAGACAGAGAGAGAGAGAGACGAGAAAGAATGTTCCTGAGGACTTCAACACGTGACCGCAAGCTTCTTCTTCTCCTTCGCGTCCAAGTTGTCCTTCCTTCCCGAAATCACATTTGGCCTGCATTCGCATATAGTTGTCGCTCACTCTCTGCTGCACCTCCTCGCGGTCTCTGGATGGGCCTCTCCTAGCCTCAGAGAGGTTCCCCCCTATCTCGGTCTCTGCACACCCCCCCCCCATTTCCACACTCCCAGAACCCTCCCTCCCGTGCCAACCTCATTTCGGCCTTTGTCGCCTTCTCTGAAACGCGCTAAAAGCTCCAAAAGTTTCCTGCTTTGAAACACCGAAGCAACATGTGAGCCACTCCATCTTACATCTCAAAAATAGATTTAAACTTTTCATTGTCTTAGTTCCTGAATGTAACTTTGTTTTTTTTTACTAAAACCATCTTTTTTTATTTTACGTACAAATGGTCCAGAACTTTTGGGTCGCAGGAATTGATTGTGAAGTTTTTTTTAAAGATATCTCTCGTATTTGGGCGTGATAAAAGCGAGGCACTATGTTTTAGTCTTCAATTTGTTTTGACGCACACTTCGCGGTATATACGCACTGAACATGCAGTAAGTTGATGTTCTAGTGTGGTTTAATATTTAAAGCTTTTTTTATTTCCTTATTGGACCAACTGGTGCATAATTTTTTTATTGCGCCGCTAAAACCATACGTTGCACTTCAAAAAATTATTACAAACATCCTTTATTTCACGCTTATTGTTAATTCTTTTGAAACTCTATTAGGTAATTAGACTCAACCGCCCATCACTTCTAACGAGTATTGTTTCCAAATGTCATGCTTACATAGATATATCGTAGAAGCATGCCAGAAACCGCCAATTCCAGGCGAGCAGAGAAATGTTTACTCTTCGATTTTTTTTCTTTTTGAAACGGCGGGAAGTTTTTCCGAGAATGAAAAAGGCGGAACATTAAAAAAAATTTTCTTTTTGATACGGAGGAAAATTTTCCCGGTTTAAAAAGGCGGGAGATTCAAAAGAAATTTCCTTACGATTATTGTGAACTTTTAAATGATGGACCACCATCGTTTCGAAGTGCCGCGCAAGAATGCTTCAATGTAGTTTTGATAGACAGCTGACCTTTGAACGTTTTTTTCGAGCAAGTGCGAGGCCTTTGAAACATCTTAATTGTTTACGAAAGATGCTTTCTACTTTTTTTCTCTATCGCTCTCCCACTCTCTTTAAATGTTCTCTCTCGCTCTCTCTTGCTCTCTCTCCCTCTCTCTCTCTATGTCTGTCTCTTTCTCTGTCTCCCTTTCCCTCTCTCTCTCTCTCCCAAAAAAAGAAAAGTGTAATTTGGTCGGAAGTTCCTCTAGATCTCTGCCATCAAGGAATGCCACGCGATTCGATTACCGTTTGTCTGTGAATAAGATGGAGAAGAGCAGAAACATCGGCTCATCAAAATCATCGTACTTGCCGAGAGGGAGAGAGAGAAAGAGAAAGAGAAAGAGAGAAAGACTGAAAGATAGTGAGAGAAGAGATAGACAAAGAGAAGAGAAATAGATAGAGAGAGGGAGAGACAGAGGGGAGAGAGAGAGAGTTCGCTGCACTTATGACCACTTATATAAATCTGCTTCAGCCACCTCTTTCTCTTCTCACTCTCTCCCTCTCTTTCTTTCTCTGTAATCTCGCTATCTCTCTCAGTCTCCCTTTCCCTCTTAATTTCTCTCTCACTCTCTGCCTCCTCTCACACTCTCCCTCTCTTCTCTCCCCATATACATTCATAAGTGCAAGCATACATGCGACTCTCCCCACTCAGCCCTTTTCCATGCGGTTCATTTCATTCTCGAAGAAGCGTGAACTTCTAATACGCACTCTGTATTTGTTCTCACATCCGTTTACCGAGCTATTTTAAACGATTTCCAAGAAATTTCAAAGTTTTTTACCTTCAATTTTTGCTTTCATCTTCCGCTCCTTTTAAGCTTTACATTCGTTCCATCTTTCTGTCATTTTCAGTGACCGTGCACCTCTTGTTACAAGCTACATCATTTGGCTTTTATGTTTCCTATTTACTTCTATTAATCCTTATTTTGCTAGGTTGTTGCTTCTTTCTCTCTCTCTCCCTACAATACCCTCGGGGCAGATTTATGTAGTTGCTCTCTCATGATCTTTAAAATTTTTTCCCTCTCTCACTCTTTTTGCGAGTTGTTCTCTATAAATATGCCGTATTTTCTCTATTAGTGCCCCGGGGCACTATTTTTCAATGCCCTTGCGAGAGGCATTGAAAAATGCAGTATTTTCACTATTTGAGGGGGGAGGGAGTTCTATTAAGGAGGGGTACTGTTTTTCTATGTCATTGACAAGAAGTATGATAAACTAAAAAAAAAAACACAAGAATCATAGCTCGAATTCAAAGGAATCATCATTGGAATATCCGTTTCACGGAAAATTTTGATGAATTTGCAATGAGTTCATTGAGAAGAGACTTCAGGATCCATTCGAGTTACGTCTCGAGCTGAGGTATTAAACTATTAGGGGGGCACTATTGGAGGGGTGGAGGGGTACTATTAGAGGGAGGCTACTATTTTATTAGAAGGACTTTCAATGGGGGGGGGTACTATTAGAGGGGGGTGGGTCTAATAGATGGAGGGGCAGTAATAGAGAAAATACTGTATATCTTTCTGTCTCACTTTCCCACTCTCTCTCTCTCTCTCTCTCTCTCTCTCTCTCTCTCTCTTCCGGGGAAGCCAATATAAGTATGCTTGCCCCTTACATCGTCTCCTCCATGTTTCCGCTCAAACGCGCTTTATGTTCTGACTGGTTCTCTCCGTTCTCTCGTTTTGTTTGTCATACCACGTCGTTCCCTGTCGCCACCCCCTCCCACCACTTCCCTGGCCTCTCAACCACCTAGTAATGTAGCTGGTGGTAAACACCGTTCAGGCTCACCCCTGGTCGAAGTCAAAAAGCCAACCAAGTGATCACACTTTTATTCTCGCACTAATCCATAAATAGACGTTGAGAGGCGGAAGTTGATTTTTCATGAGGAATACAGTCATGCTTGCAATAATTCCAATAAACCTCCAACAAATATGTCTTGATTATCGTCAACGACCAAAATAATTTTCTGAGGAAGCAGAAAATATGTATATAACTTACACCTTTCAATACAAATTAAGAGAAATTAGCAGTTCTTACTTTTTCATCATAAGTATTTTTATAGGCAACGGGCCTGGTCGCGTATCGCGATTTATTCTAAGATTTAAGGTTATGCTGCAACATTAATCCACCAGGTCGCTTGTCCACATGAGAAAAATTAAGTATGTGAAGAAAAGTTTGAAATTAGAAATATAAAAAAGAAAATTGTCAATATTACCTACGCACAGATTGAAATTGGAAGTATAATAAGAAAATTTAAATATCGCACGCAACAACAGTAATTACTAGTGTTAGAATAAAATAGCGAATACTAATACAGATCCGTTGTGGAAGCAACTTCTCTTATAGTTTGTATTGCATGACTATAGCGCGGAATCGACCGAATCACTCCTAATCTACTGGATGAAAATATATAAAGGTAAAATAATGAACAATTAATTAGATATCAATATAATTAGGCTTGCTCCTTACATCGCCTCCCTTATGCTTCCGCTCAAACACGCTTTAATTTCTTAACGGTTCACTGTTCATTCGCTTTGCTTTTCATGATCCATCGTTCCATGTTGGCGATCGGAGCCAGAAGTGTTTTATTTAATTTTTAATGATGAATAACATCAAGTTATTTGAGTAAAACCATCAACGAATCCGTCTTGGCATCATCATTTCATAATTACTGTAAAGTCAACCGGCGAAAGCCATCAAAATGTTCTCACAATTTACAGAAGAAGAAAAAATGCTTTAATTTAGGTCATTTAATAGAAAA
>CALZFC010000249.1:55000-75000 GCA_945643635.1 Allodiplogaster sudhausi
AGCTAGAAAATAAATTTAATCAAACTTTTTTAATCAACTTTTTTTAATCTACGATTTTATAGAGAGTGAAGATGTAGTAGATAACAGAGGAAAATTGAAAAGAATGTACATATAAGCAATAGAGTTTCTTTTATATAGGATCATAATTATTTCCGTAATCAGAGACGGAAGAAGCGGTAGAATTATTTATTTACACATTCTTTAGTTATAACACAAAACATTAATAGGTACAAAAGTAAAAAAAAAGAAATAAAGAGCTACTGATTTACTGCTTGAGCAACAACGAAACAAACAAACAAGAAAAACTTTTTGAGGCCTTCGTCTTCGGCGTTATGATCGAGTACACAATTTGCCACTACGCCAAGAATCAAGTTCGTACTTCTCCTTTTTCCCTCTGCCTAATTACAACTTATGCCTTCTTATGATTGCGTTCAATTTATTATTCATGAAGAGACGGTCACCTAATGATATCATTGCTCACCATGCAAACCTTATTCTTACGAATGCGTTTCATCCGAGAACCACATGGACATCTTGCTTGGTGGTCTAGTATAAATTAGCATTAAATAAATGAATCAGCTACAAAAATGTATGGTATAAACGTACGTTGACCATTTTCGTAGCATAATTAGTTGTCTTTGGCAATCTTTGAACGACGATTATCACTTATTTACGTACAATGTACATGGAAAGAAACCAAGAACTGCGAGATCCGCTCGTGTAATGTCTAGGGCATCGCTTTTGATATTTCTATACAGAAGATTTAAAGAAAACTGAGAAATAACTGAAAAATTAAAGTAAGAAATATGGACAATGCAAAAATTTATTTTCTTTATTAATTTATCTCTGTGCGCGCTACATAATTTATTTGTATTCAATGACCACCTTGGCAACAATACCACCAATGCCAAACGAAATACGCCATTATTTCATGAATTCCAATGTTTCAGAACCACCTGTTCTTCTTCATGGCATTTTCTTACTTTCTCTAATGGCCATTGTAATGTCTTACTTCAGAAAAGAATAAAATAATGATTGAATTAACAAATTGCTTAATTAATTAATTAATTAATTAAAGGAGATTGGCCGCGGCGAGCGAGGGAGCGCGCTGGTCGGCACAGCCCTTCAGCTGCTGGGCATGAGTGGCGCGGCCGCTCAAGCGGGCGGCGGAGAGGGCGGCGACGGAGGAGGAGGGAGGGGAGGAGGAGGAGGAGGAATCCGAGGCGGCAGTGGCAGTCTACGCAACAGCAGCAGCATTGACGAGCTGGTTTGGAAGCTACCTTCCTCTTATTATTCATTCTTAAAATATTGTTTCTCTCTTTAAGTATTTATTTTCTCTCCTACTACCCTGACAATTTTTTTCAAATTCAGAATTGTAATCGTATTTCCACCACAAAGCATCATGGGGAGAGAGCTCGATTATTTAATGAATCTACAACTTATACGTTGCTCGCTATCGAGAATGCTCATCAGAATGTAGGCCATTAGCAAAATTGCAAAATGATGCAGACTTTTCGCCTTTCTTGCTGTCTGTCTCTCATTTGCTCTTACTCTCTATCTCTTTCAATCTGTCTCTCTACAACTCCTTCTCTCTCTCTCCACCTCTCCCTCTCTCTCCTTCTCTCTTGCTCTCTCTCTCTCTCCTTGTCTCTCTCTCCCTCTCTCCCTATCTCTCTCCTTCTCTCGTACTCTCTCTCTCTCCCTCTATCTCCCTCTCTCTCTCCTCCTCGCTCTCTCTTCTTCTCTCTCTCTCTTCCTCTCTCTCTCTCTCTCTCTCGCTCTCTCTCTCTTCCTCTCTCTCTCTTCCTCTCTCTCTCTCTTCCTCTCTCTCTCTCTCTCTCTCTTCCGCTCTCTCTCCCCTCTCCAGAACGACGACGACCTCGGCATGTCAACGATCGTGCGTCCGTCGCGCCGCGCTGTCGCCGCGGCGGCCATGAATGGCGGTCGCCGCGTCGAATCGTCTCTCCTCGCCGACGACGACGGAGAGAGCGGCGAGACGAGGAGAAGCTGCCTCAGGCCAGCGGCGCACATCATAGAGAGGAATGGAGCGACTCCTCGGTAGCTCTTTTTTATTTTTTTATTTTATTTTACCTGCCAAAAAAACTTCGGAAACTTCATTATTCACTGACAAAAGGAATTTAGAAAGGAACAACAACAAAGTATTAGTGCAAATTTTATTGCAGCAAATTTTTCATCTAAAATTTATTCCCTGAAAATAATCACTTTAAAAAACATTTTAGATCAAATTATACTTGATGTTATGGGTCAGGTGCATTTCATGAGCGCATTTTCATGACAAGCGAATAAATGGCTGTGTTAATTAATTAATTAATCAGCAATAAAAAATAGTAACTAAAAAGAAAGGAGGATTTGGATTCAATCGTCACAGCCTCGATCACTCGCCACTCTGGACGGCGTCCCATTCGTGGAGTCCGCCGACATCAACCGGTGGTTTCACGGGTCGTAGAAGGGCGGCGCCGACTGTCCGGCGCGCGGGCACCGTGGCGAGCGCGGGAGGGCTCGCGCGCCCCGGTGGAGGCCTCTCGCGCAAGCCGACACTCCATCGCTTCCGGCAACAGGTAGCGCGCGTCGTCTCGGTGACGAGTCGAGTCAGTGTTGGATGGCTGTGTGCTGCTTCTTTTTTTCATTTCGTTTCGTCAAGATGTTTGGTGGTGTTTTCATATTAAGACTTTTTTTCGGAAAATGCACCATTCACTTTAATTAAGATATTAAAATAATTAAAATATTCATGTATCAACAGCGAAAATAAATAATATTTTCTGAGTTAAAATTTTCCATTATTTTATTTTATTGAATTAAAACAATTTCTTGCATAATTTCTGCCATTTATATCTCTCGAATACTTTCTTGTCCTGTCATGTAGTATTTCTAGCAAATAACTCATGATTATTCTTCTAACACCGTTTTAGCCAAGATGGAAGACATAGTGTCTTTCCTATGTGAATTAACTTTTATTTCTTCCTTCTTCCAGTTAGTTAAGCTCAAAGCTTATATTCCCCTTACAAGGGAATGGTACCTATTAACACGTATAAATCAATTTTAGAGTAGAGAAGGTTAGCAAGTGTCGTGAAAATGATAATTTGGGGGGTTTTTCCGGAAATATCAAGAAAACAGAATCCGCTCTAAAATTTTTATTTTGATATTCGTTATTTACTCGACAAGAGCTTTTGAATGGTATATAGCTCATCTCATAGCCTGGGGGGAAGCCGAGACCATTCCTTTGTTATAAATTGGCACATTATGTAGCATAGAAAGTAGCAAAAATCAACAATATATCAGTTAGGAATTGTCTAACTGTATGTTGGCTTTAAGTTAGGAACCGTGTATCATAATGATTTTTTCCTCCATTTGCTTTTAATTTATCCCCATTTAACCCCCTAGACATCATTCAGATTTATCTAGGTATTTATTTACTTGCCTTAACATAAATAGATACAGTAGTACGTTTATGTTTAAAAAGTAAACTTACTATTTGACACGACGCCTTTAGGCGTCTTCCCAAGACACTCTTGATGACAACACAGAATTTGAATCGCACCTCACTTATCAACTTCCAATAACAGCCACCTCTTCCACAGCTTCCTCTACTCTCCGGCGCCCTTCTCAGAAGTTAAGCTCTCTCGCTCTCTTTCTCTCTCTCTCACTCTCTCTCTGTTCTCTTCTGCTTTTCTTTCTCTCTGTTCTCTCCTTCTTCCCTTCTCTCTCCCTACCTCTCTCTCTCTCGGTTTCTATTCGCTTTTCACTATATAACAGGGATGTATCGGAATAAAAATTTTCATAACGGAATTCGGAATTCGGAATTCGGAAGGCCCCCTTTCATAACGGAATTCGGAAGAGAAAAAAGGTCGGAATTCGGAATTCGGAATTCGGAACTTCAAGTTTCAATAAGAAAAATGGGACCTTTTCTCTCTAGCTTTTGGTCTATCTCCCGCTCTTGGGGCATAAAATAACAGTGAGATTAGGTGGAGGATGTGCACTGCCGTGCCATTAAAAGCTTGGATGAAGGCTGAAGAAAACATTGTCAAGTATTTTCATTTACTTTTGTTCTCTCAGTTTTGAACAGTATCTCGCGCCTATGGAAAACTTCTACCAGTTTTAGCTAAAGGTGCAAAAGTATATAAAATTAGTTCAGTGTAAAGCCAAACCCTAGTTTTTCCACTGCTTTCGGGGGATAAAAGGAGATATTTTCTTACCACAACTAATTTTCTCGCTCTGATCAGGCGAGAAGCTCTTCCCACCCTATCGATATGGGAAAGCGAACTCAGTTCTCTCTTTCCCCAGACTTTGACTGACGTCTCCTACGTCGCTATCAAAGTATCTATTGTCCTCATTGTCAACATCGTCAGGAAGGCACACTGCTCAAGTCGATGGACGAGGGAACAACAGTCGCCTGGTCAAGCTGGCGGAGTGCCCCGACTGATTCATCGACACCCTACTTTACATCTCCTCTCCCAGCCACTCCCCTCACTCTAAGGACAATTTATCTCCTACGCGTCGCGTCAGCAGTCCGCACGCGGAACAGAGACAGAGAATCTGGAGAGCGCTCTCGACCCGACTCCACTTGCCCTGCCGCACCGCCGTTCTTCTTTCGGCTGGCAGCTGTCGCGCCCCTGATTCGGAGAGGGCTCTCCTATACCATGACAGTACTAAATGGCTCTAAGTGGCCGAAGCGTCTGACGAAATCTTGACTTTTGGAGGGGTCTGTATCTCGGGCTCCCAGGGGTCGTAGAGACCTTATCCTTTTTGATCGAGTTTCGTACCGTGCCAAACCACTAACCAATCTACTTTAGACGCGATAACTAATGTCAGCACTTTATATGTATGTTGTGACGTTTGGAAATTTATTTCAGTTTTACCAAAATGCGTTTCGAAAACGTCTCTCCCCTTATGAAAAATATTTCATTGTAACTTCGCCCGACTCAAAATGAAAGCTTCATTAACATTTGATCAAACTGGCGTCAGTTTTCTCAGGGCTGGCTTCAGTTTTCTTCTTAGATTAATACATAAAATGTGCACGGCTGAGCTGCAAAATTTCGAAAAAATTCCGAAGAAATGACCTTCATAACGGAATTCGGAATCCGGAATTCGGAAGGCTCTCTTTCATAACGGAATTCGGAAATCGGAATTCGGAATGGAAAAAAGGTCGGAATTCGGAATTCGGAACTCGGAATTCGGAATTCCGATACACCCCTGCTATATAAGCTTCCTTTATCCTTCTTTACTCTCTCAACAATCCTATAACTGCCGCACCTCTACCTTTCCCTATAATTTCTGTATTCTTCCCGCCTCAGTCTGTATTACTTTCTCTCGCACGCTACATCTCTTCGATCTCTACTGTCTCTCGCCTGCGCATGCTCCTTTCTCTCCTTTCTCTCTACTCCTTTCTGCTACCTGGTTTGTGATTGACTAAGTTCCTCGGCCTGCTTATTGTTAGATGATTAAGTTCTTCTTCAGTTATGCTTCCTCTTCTCCTGTCTAAATATCCTCGTGATCTACAGCGTTGTTCTGTGCAATTCAACGCTCATCTATAACATATTTGCAATTTCGCAATCTCTTCTTTCTCTGTCTCTCTCACTCCTCCATGCTCTCCTCCTTACTTCGAATCCCTGGATCTACGAAATAGTGCCGACTCCTCCACTTCAACCACGAATCGGAAATAACGGTTTTCGATTTCCCTTAAAAGGCGCTGCATTCTCATCAGGCGTGCACTTTCAGTGATTACGTCACTTATTTTTTTCCTTTTAACAGCTGTTCGTGCTGTGACAACTTCATTTATGGTAACTCTGTTGTGGATCTGTCTATAAAGTAAATAAGTGGTGGTGGTGGTTTTTTTTAAAAATAATCTGTCAATTACATTGCTTATCACAACATTCTCACTGTGTTCCACGTGGTACCGATGGTTTCTAGTGTAGAAATGCCTTTAAACATCCGGCTTGTTAGAGCATCTGTGCTAGATTGATGTGGCAACTTACTAGTATTTGGTGTGTCTGTACTTAGTCGTTGTCTTTTCTCTCTGTGCTCTCTGCTTTTGTCTCGCTTTACTCCTTTTCTCTGCTCTCTCTCACTCTCACTTTCTCTCTATTTCTCTTTTTCTCTCCACTCTCTCTCCTCTTTCTCTCTCTCCAGACGCTTCAAACGACACGGAAAGCGCTGTCGTGGACGCGTCAGTTGCGTCGGCTGCGCGGTCGACGCGTCGCGATGCGAATCGACGAGCGATGCCGCATCGTCTTCCCGACCGCCTTCATCATCTTCAACATCGCATACTGGAGCTTCTACCTCATTCTGTACTAATTAGTGCTACTTATTAGTGCACTTAATTAATGCAATTGTACGCCCAGACGAACTATTCTGGTCCTCACTTCAAAATTGTGTTATGTCCTGACGAACAATTTGGTTACGTGCTTCGAAAATTGTTTGGTAAGTAAATACGAACAATCTGGTTCGCAGATTCTACGAAAATTGTCACTCCCAATGGAATGACTTGTGTTAAGATTTAGACAATTTTTTGCTCCCAGCATTAATTTTTTTATCTAGCATAATCTTCAAAACGAACTAATAAACTGATTCGACTTAGAGACTAGCACAAATTCTTACTTACAATTAGTTAGATACACTTAAAATTCTCGAACAATTTTTTTGCCGTGGCCATTTTACCCATGTTAACTTGCAGGATCGCCCATAACTAATCGTGTTTTAGGTTAGCTAATCACCGTCCTCTTCCATTTCTGCCAGTCCTTTAATTAGACAGTAAATTAATGTATATATTAGTTGCTTCATGAAGTATCTCAGTCAATCTCACATTTTGGTGCAACTCTAACTTATCCATTTCATTCATATTCTTACAATCACCATTATGTGTGCTTTAAAAATTCTAATTTATGATTCGGCTTTTCTTTTATCCTAATAAGCCTACTCCTCGAACTATCTCGTCTCTGCTTTTTCTTGCTAATCGACTGCTTTCCTCAGACACACATGTCATGTTTTGTTCTCTTCGTTTTGAATCATGTCCGGTCCCAACGCGAATGTGCTGCTCAAACGTGTATTACTGTATGTATTTATATTTGTTTATCGCCATTATCGAACCGCTTCGTGTTCTGCCGGTCCTTTCTTGTCTCGATCTCGATTCTATTCTCTCACTTTCTCGCTAATTGTATCTGTTTGAGGTGTGTTGTTCGCGCAGTTCTCTCTAACAAATCTCAGAATGAAGTGATTTGACAGCAAGAAAAGTGCAAGGTGTCTAACATTGTTTACAACATCCAAACAGTCGCCTTTGTCTTGATGCAAAAATGCAGCTGGATTCGTGACAAAGCATGAGAATTAACCGTAACTTTCTGCTGGACGAATAGTTTAATCTACTTCATCATAATTGAACATTAAGATTTTTGCTAAACCTCGCATAGTCCATCCGATCATCGGATTAAACCCATTTTTAACTGGCCTTTATTCGATTTACAGGAAGTAAAAGCACCGGTATTGGGAACAGCTCACTTTTTTGCGCGAAATATGCAGTATTATCCTTGACAAAGAATGAGAAAGGAACATAATTCTTTTCACTTTGGGCCAAAATTCGGACATAATAGTTTTACTTAAACACGCCTTAAAATGGTCACCAAATAAGAACTTCCAAATAATCAACACTCACCAAAACAAATGCTCGGCATTAGCGCCTCATCGTGAGTGATGAGGGAAGAAATAGAAGGAAGGAGAGGAAAAGGAGTGGGTATGTCGGTCTTATTATTAGAGTATTTATTTATTTACTTATTTATTTATTTACAGCGATTAAAATGTGACAATACTATGCGGTTCAAGGCGCTCATCATTAGTAGTAGCTGTCCTATTCTCCTAATGCAACGAACGCGCAACTTCAGCATTTCCACAATACATTGTAAGAAGCCAGGCCGCCTAAAGCCTGACTCCTCATCTAGATCTAATAATGTGTAATGAGCGACCTGTTAATATGCCTCCTGGCTTGCGGTCGGCATGCCCCCTTTCGGAAGCTTGTCGATCCCCTGGTCGACGGTCGAAACGACGCGACGTTGCGTTTCCGTAACTCCGTGACTGATGTTGTGGTTAAATATGCGGTTATGGTGTGGGGAGTATATGCTTATGTACATGAGAGACCGGCCGAGCAGTTTGGATGGTGTTAGGTTTTTTTTTTCTGCTCAGCTCGGCTCTTTCGTCTGCCTTAGTCAGGTCTGTCGCGCGCAGGCGGCTGCCTGTGGCGCGTCGATCTTCGGACTGGATCTCCGTCTGTCGTTGTCGGCATCTCGCGTGGAGTGCTCGACTTCTTGGTCTTCGGAGCTCGTGTTCTTGCAGTGCTCGACGAAGCATTATATTCTGGTTCGGCTTCCTCTGGCTCTTCTTCGCTTTCCTTCTCGCTCTCTTGGAGGCACTCTGGATTCTTGTTCTTCTTCTTGGGCTCGTAGGCGCGCACATTATTCTTGTGGTGAAACTCGATCCTTCCGTCTTCTCCTCGGATCGAGATTCGCGGTCCTTGGACGTCGAGCACTTCGAAGGGCCCGTGAAGTCTCGGCGCAAGCTTGTTCTTTGGCGGTTGCCGCTTCACCAGGACACGATCACCGGTCATGGCCTGGCGTTTCGCCACATTGTGCTGCTGCTGATAGAGACGCTCTTGTTCTAGCTCGGCTACATTGAGCTTCTCTTTGACCAGCTTCCAGACGCTCTGCATGTTTGCCTTGAGCTTGTCTGTGTACGAGGGCTCCATGAAGAACTGGCAGTTCCAGGGATCGTTGCCATTATCCTCCTTGGTGTTCTGCCGAAGAGTGCTTCGAATGGTGATGTACCGATTGAACGGTTTATTGCGAAGATGACGAGCGAGAGGTGGGCGCTCCGTGCTTGCCGATCACTGCATCCATGAAGGCGCGTTCGACGGAGGTAGTGCTCTGGTCCTTGAGTGGGACGGCGATGGCGAACATGGTCAGCGCGTCACGCATGGAGAGGATGTATCGGTTGCCGTCAATTGTCTGTGGCAGGGGACCCAGAATGTCGACGTGGAGACGCTCGAAGGGGAGACTGGGCTCCGGGAAGGTGCCAAGAGGCTCCTTCGTCTCTTCGTGGGAGAACTTCTTTCTCTTCCTGCACTTCAGGCAGAGAGTGACTGCTTCTTCCACGTCCTTCTTCATTTCCGGCCAGTTGTATCGTCGCCGGATGCACGAGAGAGTGCGGTCGATACCAGCATGCGATGCTAGCATCGGGGATGTGAGGAAGTGTTCGACGATTTGTTTCATGATGATCGTTGCCAATCTGGAGGTTGTAGTCGACTTCGGCAATGAAGTGAAACGGGGTGCCGTTTGCGGCGAATGCCCCGCGTGCTCGTTTGTCGAGTGAGCCTCCTTTGTCGATGTTTTGGCGAACGAAAGTCTGATGATGGTAATAGCTGTTCTTCGTCCGGTGTACAGCGCGAGAGCGCTAAGTCGAAGATGTTTTCCTTGCCGAGACGAAGTTTGGTCGTAACATTGGACAGCACGAAGTAAATATAAAGATAACTAGCTACTTTCTAAATGCATGATATACTATAACGAAAATACATTTACGAGAAAATTAAGAATAACAATAAGCGAAACTTTTGATTGAAATATATTGGGTAAGCCTTATTAATGAGAGATATAGAGATGGAGAGAGAAATAATGAAAGAAAGAAGGAAAGAAAGAAAGGAAGAGAGAAAGATATGGCTAGACCGAGATTGTTGACGATTTTTTCTGTGCCAGCTGGACTGGCTGGAATGCAAATGTTGTGTGCGCCGTCTTATCTGATAGGCGCACTGAGCCTAATATCATCAATCTTGACCTAGTTGGAGGCAGCGGGCAGCAGCGAGAGTAAATGAGACGAGAAAGATATAAGATACATATGAGATAGAGTGAGTTAGAGAGAGAAAGAGAGAAAATGTGGCTCTCGATTGTTTACTCTGTGTGCCTCTAATGCCTGCTGGCTGATAGTCAAATGAGAGATTCGATCGGCTGCGACCGGGTACTCTCGGCCATAGGCAATTAATCAAGGCCAGCGGCGTAGAGATAGAGAGAGAGAGAATGTACGCCTGCATCAGAGAAAGAAACAACGAGAGAGAATAGAGAGAGATATATAGAAATATACATACAGATATATAGAAATATACATACATATAGAAATTTGTTAGACATATATATAAATAAGAGAGGATGAGAGAGGGATAGGATACCAGCACTGTGAACAAAACAAGAAAAAACAAATACCCGAAATAGTGCTGGTTGCACTTCTACAAAACGGCTTAGGCGGAACGAGCATACACATTTCTCTAAAGGTACTCCAGCCAGCGTGGAATGAACATCACACTTTTACCTCTATTTTAGCTATCCTTCTAATCGTATCCATCAAAGCTAATTGGTAGAGAGATTGCCCGCTATCACCAAAATAAAAATAAAACCCAGTTGCTAACTCCGTTTGCCTATCCTAGTTTGGACTATAGAGAGACTTACATATGAATTCGAGGGCGGTAAGCGCCATCCCAGGCTACCGCCTTGCCTAGCCACTGTAGGAGGAGAGGAACTACAGTGGATACAGCTACCTTGGGGGCCCTCGTCTACTCTATGGGGATTCTAGGATGGAGGTGCCCAGCCTTGCAGCTCCCCGTGCTGCAAGTTACTATCCACTTGGGTCACTCTCAATAGGTGGGACGTGCTACCACCGGCAAATAACGCTTACCTTATAACCAAATAAACGGAGTCATTCCAAAACACGAAACATGCTACTGGGGGGTGAATAGTTAACTCAGACAATCTAACCTAGAAACCTAGGAGTGTGAGTTCACTGGCTAGAGGCTCAAGAGTTCACTAGATTATGTAAGTCCTTGTGAACAATTATAGTTTAAATATTAAAAATTTTGAATGAAATAATTTTTGGTAAAAAAAATTAATTTACTTGTTCACTGGGCTTCCCTCTTGCCCCTGCGGCAAGAGTTCGACCCGGGACCTCCATGTAAGAAGCCAGGCCGCCTAAAGCCTGACTCCTCATCTAGATCTAATAATGTGTAATGACCGACCTGTTAATATGCCTCCTGGCTTGCGGTCGGTGCTCGAACCAGCCGTCCTGCAGTCGTGCAGAGCCCCTCTCTGGCGCGCCCTCTGCCGAGGGGGCGGAGCGTAGAGAGGGAGAGAGAGTGTGCGGCCGTTATGCGGCCGAGAGAGTGTATGTGGGTGCGCGGGTTTCAACAACATAGGGTGATTCTCTTACCATTAGCAGTTTTAAATAGAAAGTTCAGTTTAGATGAAGATTAGTTTTCTTTTTTTGCCTAAAAAATCTCCCGGTTGTAGTCACAAAATATTCATGTTGCAGCTTTAATCTCTTTCTATCTCAGTTAAATATCTCCATATTGGCCTTTTTATCTTGATAAAATATACAGCAGGATTCATGACAAAGAATGCGAATGAACCTCAAATCTCTATTGGAGACGATGTTCCGATTAGTTTTAATTCATCATAATTTTTGCTAAAACAGAACTACTAGAACGATCAATCGGATTGGCCTGTTATATAACTGGCCTTTATTCGGTTTACGACAAGAAAAAGCACCTGTAAAACGCACATGTCACTTTTGTGCCTAAATTCGTATTGATATGGGTTCCAAAAATAGTATTGGAATGCACACCAATTAGAAGCTAAAAAATTGTCGACATGCATACAATAAATAAATTACCAGAATGAGTGCCTCGCGGGGTGAGAGATGGTTGAAAAAAAAGAGAAAGGCGATTGGAGCGGAATGCTTGTAAGAGGACTTTGAAGAGAAAATTAAATTAAATGCTGAGGATGAGCAGAGTGAGAGAGAGAGAGAGCGAGTAAGAGAAGTTTATAGAGATTTTAATTAGGATCAAATTTAGAACTTGAAATTTTTTAAAACCAGAAAAACTCCATGCCATCAACATAATCCAAGCGTTCACATAATGGTTCAGAGTGTACTTCCATTTCGTCTTTTCGTCGATCTTTCTGATCTTTTCAAGACAACTTCAATATTTAAGCCATTTTAGAAGCTTTCTTTTCTTTCTATTTCTGAGTGAGCTTATCCAATTCCTTTTTTTCAATTTTAAATTCTCTTTTACCTCTCTCTCCCTCATTCTATTTCTATGACGCTCTCCCTTCCCGACTCATTCCCTTCCCATCTCTCTCTCTAATACACATACACACTCTCTCTCTCTCAGTTTCTGTATTCTTCTCTATCTCTTCCTCCCTCCTTTTCTCACTCCCTTTCTCTCTCTCTCCCTCTCAATCTCTCTCTCTCTCTCGCTCCTCCTCACTCCTCTTCCTTGTCTTCTTCCCCGTCCATATCAGAGTGCGCTTTATCCTCTTTTACAAATGCATACGGAATTGCTCACATGAAGTATGTGGATGGCCACCTCCCACTTTCTTTCACTTCTTCTTGCTCTCTCTCTCTCTCTCTCTCTCTCTCTCTCTCTCTCTTTCTCTCAAACGTTCATTCTCCATCTCTCTCCCTCTCTTATCTCTCTCTTTCTCCCTCTCTCTCTCCCTCTTTCTAGCTCCTTCTTTCTCTCTTCTCTCTCGCTCTCTCGCCCTCTCTCTCTCTCTCCCTCTATACCCACAGCAAGCACCAAAAAGTGTGCTCTCAATGTAG
Source organism: Allodiplogaster sudhausi (assembly GCA_945643635.1). NCBI lineage: Eukaryota > Metazoa > Nematoda > Chromadorea > Rhabditida > Diplogasteridae > Allodiplogaster > Allodiplogaster sudhausi. The sequence continues at coordinate 67,640 of CALZFC010000249.1, forward strand.
GAGGAAAGGCAATGTCCTAAACACTTCACGGGCAACTTTCACCCCTCTGGTCTGACCTCTGACCTGGTGGACAATCCCTTTTCTTGACACCCGCCGTTCAATTTTTTTGTCCAGAGACTTTCGAACGTTTCTTTTTCACATTTAAATATTATCAAACTATAACAACTTAGTATTCTACTTTACTACATTCATATATGTATATATACTCAAACTATGCAAATCTATAGATAATATATTTTTAATAGTTTATGTGCTTCGTTAATGGCTAAAGTTTTAGTTCTTTTGCTTTCTTAATCTCTCACTCTCTCTCTCACTATCTTGTCCTTTCTCATCTGCACCAGCTTAGAAGCGTACAATAAGCATGGTCATAAAGCTATTCACGACTTATTTACCAGTCTGGATTTTGAAGACACCATTTTTTGTATGAGAAATGTGAATGCCATTCACTCTAGATACATACATGCTGCTTTCGAATCGAAAGAGAACATATGTACATCAATTGCCTTTAAATCTTATTTTTGTATTGTTTACTCGCATAACTGCAATCCCTGCCTTTCGTTCATTCTTTCTCCTTCTCTCTCTCTCTCTATCCTTTTTGCTCTTTTTCATCTCCTGACGCGAACGCTGGATGTTTTCTGATCGGTCTCTTATATTGCGATTGAATGAATGCTGCTTCCTTACATACATAGATATCTCCTCCGTGTTCCGAGCAAGTTCTTTATGTTAAAGATCGACAACAGCCTGATGTAGTTGGATTTTGTTTTACATTCATCGATCTCTAATAAGTGCTCTTTCGTTCTTCCCTCTCTTTTTTGTCTCTCTCTCTCGCTTTCTCTCCCTCTCTCTCCTCTCTTTGTTTCTCTCTTCTCTATCTTTTTTCAACTATCTTGCTCTCTCTGCATTCGTTGTGTTTTCATGTGATATCTTCTATCTCTCTTCATTTCCTCTTGATTTCTCGAGTTCTTGCATTCTAAGATCTCAAAATTCCTCTTCTTCTGAACATATTTAGACCGAATCACGTTTTTTTTCATAATGAAAACCGAAAAGAAAAGGTGCTATGCAAGAAATCGCTAAATTATTTTTAAAAAAATTTCGTTGTCTCCTACTGTTATATATCTTCATTTGCTATGTACATAAATATGTACATACATGAATATATCAATTTAAAGTGCCTCAGATATATAATTTTCCGTTCCCTGTTCCGCGGGAGCAAATACTACAATAAATTTGTTTCGTCTCGTGCAAACCTCGCTTACACTTTTAGCAGGTAAAACATTATTTTAATAGATTTAGATCCTGTAAAGGCCGTTCTCAGAATATTTAAAATAATTTCCTGTAAGGCACCTATGAGTCGTTCTATTTTTATTTTATTTCCTTCTCTTCCTACCGCACAAGAGAACCCCACTCTATCTTTCTATAACTATGTCTCTCTCTCTCTCTTCTCTCTCTCGTCCTCTATTCCGCTCTTTATTTTTCCCCCTCTCTCCCGTTCTCTCTCTCTCTCTCTCGCTCTCTCTCTCTTGCTCATTCTCACTTTCCATGCATGTTAATGTTGCCGGACAGGACATGTCAAACTTGTGACAAGCCATGAAAGAACAGCTGAAATGCGTTCAATGCCAAATGAGGGTCATACTTGTACTCTTTTCTGATGGGACCTCTCGGACCCCTCCCCCCCCCTTCCATCTCGGTCCCTGAAAGGCCCCATTTGTCCATGCAAAGTTGTGCCATACCACCCTGCAGACACCTCATATGGCCTGAATGCCCAAACTCTCCAGCACAATTTTGTGATGAAGCCTTCTGACCTTTTAGGATTTTGCTGTGTCGCTCGCTCTCTGTTCTCATATGTTCTGTGCACATTCTGTGCTTGTACACTGGCCTCTTCTCTGATTGAGAGGACAGAGAAAGAGAGAGAGAGAGAGAGAGAGAGAAGAAGAAGAAGAAGAAGAAGAGAGAGATATAGAGATAGAGAGAGAAATGGAGAGAGAGAGCAGAAGAAGAGAATGAGGGAGTGAGAAAAAGTCATAGAAGGAGAGAAATGTAGTAAAGAGAGAGAGAGAGCGAGAAGAGGAGACATTTACAATTACTATGAGGCAACTAATGACGTAGGGCAATGAAGAATTGAAGAAAAGAAAATGTGAAAAAAAATGCTGAAGAAACTTTTCAGCAGTAGAGAGCAAAGAAGAAAGTAGTAATTTTTTACTTCCACCTCAACAAACCGGCCCCATATTTCTCTTCCTGCCTACATGCATGGCCGTAGTCCGTATTGGTATTTAATCTCTCAAACTCGTGCATATTTTACGCGCCTTCTTACTCTTCCCTTTTATTTCCTTCTTTTCAAAAAATTTATCTCATGAACTCTTTCATATTTGTAACATTTATTATTTCGCTCTCTTTGTCTGCCCCAAATCTTTTTCTTCTCGCTTTCCTTTTTTTTCTCACTCTAGGATTTATGCCTAGCTTCTCCCTCTCTCTGATATTCTCTTTTCTTGCATTCTCGCTTTATCTCTCTCTCTCTCTCTCTCTCTCTATGCCTCTCACTCTGCCTCTCTCTCTGTATCTCTCATATCTCTCTCTCTCTCTGTCTCTCTCTCTGTCTCTCTCTCTCACTCTTTCTCGCTTCCTCCACCTTGATCGTCTCAATTCAGGCTGAAAGGAGCCGGCCGACTTCTTTCATATTTTACTGCTTTTATTCACCGCTTCACGCGAATTTGTCCCGGTGCCCCCGAGGCAGCTTTCCGTCTGAGAGAGTGTCAGAGAAAAGAGAGAGAGAAAGAGTCAGAGAAGGAGAGAGTAAGTTAGAGAAAAGAGAGAGAGAGAAAAGGTGAGAATTCCGGCATTCTTTGACCTGCTTTAATATTACTGCACCGTTATTACTGCAGATTCACAGACTTTATTCTTACCATTACCAAATAAGTACATGCCGATTGTAAGGGAGAGAGAGAGAGAGAGAGCGAAAGAGGATTTTTTTGCCGAATCGAAATTCTATTTTAGAAATTGGGAACTTTGCGAAATTGCAATCTGCCCTCCAGGATGACGATGGTGCGAGTGCCTATCTGCGTTGGCAAAACACCCTCAGATTCCTATCCTCACCCACGTCCCCCCCCCTTATGTAACCTAAGCAAAACATACGCATGTGTTACTCTGTTTGTTGTTCACTGCCCGGTATCGGTCGGCATCCGAAAATGCCGAATTTGTACCTCCATTTCGGTCGGTGTTACTTAACTTATTTCGGGGGAGGGGGGGGGTATCCTCTCGAGGTAAGAGTGGTGGATGAAGAGTATGCGAGAACGACCGACGGGGGAAATAAAGGAAGCCCTCCCGGCAGATCTAAGTAAGGAGAGAGAGAGAGAGGTGAGAGAGAAAGAGAGAGAACGAGAGAGCACGAGAGAGAAAGAGAGAAAAAGCGAGAGATAGAGACGGAGACAGAGTGATTAAAGTACTCGCGGCCTCATTGAAGACGTTGTGTGTGTGTGTGCCAAGTGCAATGCACCCTCTTTCATTCTTTGTCTACCTTTCCCTCTCTCTCCTTCTCCCTCTCTCTCTCCCTCTCTCTCACTCTTTTGTATGCACTTCTGTGTTCCCTCGCCAATTGCTTTGTATTGAGAGGATCCGAGCCTGAATGCGAAGCATCTCAGATGCTCGACGATGAGGGAATGCGGCGATGCCCGAGCGTATCTGGGGGGAAGAATAAAGAGAGGGGGAGAGAGAAAAAGAGAGAGGGAAGGAGAGAGAGAGTGGGGCGAGAGAGAAAGTGAGAGAGAGAGAAAGTGAGAGAGAGAGAGAAAGTGAGAGAGAGAGAGAATAAGAGTGAGCGAGAGAGAAAGAAGTAGAGTACAAGAGAGAGGCGGGACCAAGAGAGAGAGAGAGAGAGAGAGAGAGAGAGAGAGAGAGGGGAAGAGATAGAGGGATGGATAGTGAGTGATGGAAGCTAATGGAAAGCGAATGGGAGAGCAGGAGTAAGATTGCGAAGAGCAGACAGACGGAGAGAGGGTTTAACAGGGGGGGGGGGGATAAGGGGGGGGGGGGTTGCCTCACGAATTCGAAGGCCAGACTTTGCTCCTCTAACCGACTAATGCGGCTGGGTTCTTTCGTCGAAACATTTTTGCCTCTCTCTCTCTCTCTTAAACAGAAGAAAAAAGTGATTGTTAGCTCAAACTCGTCTTTCTGTCTGTGCCAGAGAGGAACTTGCCGGTTTTTGGCCGGTCTCTTTTTTATATATTTCTTTTGATGTACCTTCATTTTCTTGCGTGTTTCGTTCGTGGCTGGCTGATTGCGTCCTCTGGGGACAGCTAAAACTGCTGCTGCTGGTACACGCACTGATGATGAAGTGGTCCACATTTGATTGATATAAAAAGAAGAAGAAGAACAAGAACAAGAACAAGTCATCAAACTTGAAGAAGTCCATCGGGGCAACATTCCTCAAATTGCCTCTGACGTTACGCAGACTTCTTGTTCATACTGCTCTGTTCTGTAATTTATTCTCGGTTCTCGAATCTTTCGAAAATGCCTTGATGAGGCCGCCGCCTTTTGGTTCAGTTTGTTAAGTCTTTTTTAAGCTAATTTTTTCCTCTCTTTTTTGCGACACATCGAAATCGTCTGATTTCTGAGGAATTTTTTAATAGTCCTTATCCGTCAACCGGGAGGGACATTGCCGATTTATCCATCGTTTTCACCCTCTTGACGTTGATATTGTAGCGATTTATGCATACACGTAAGGCAGAGGGAATGATAGAGAGAGAGAGTGAGAGATTAGTGATCTGGATATAAAGGAAGAAAAAAAATGGGACGATTTTATTTTCGTTATTTTTCGACAGCTTTATTCATTCGGCAATTGTTTGCCGCGTGCGTATGTTTAATAAATTTTTATGCATCATGCGTTTTTATCAACATACATAAATATACTAATATATGTATGTATGTAGATTTTATTCGTAAGCCTCAATAATTCTTCTCTTCTACTGAGTTCTGTGAATCTCAAATCGGTGTTCGATAACTAATTTCGTCTCCTCTTCCCAACCATCTCATCAAACTCCTCCTCGACCCTAGCAGACAGCACAGAGACCATGGATTTCATGCCATATGAACTGAGCACAGTGTGTACTTTTCTCTCTGAACACCCACCCGTCCCGTCTGCCTAGGTCACTACTTAAATAGACGTCCCTCATAGCCCCAACATCGAGTTTTCTAAAGATTTTTTGGCACAGTGCCAAGAAGTTTCTTGATTCAACTACCTTATTCTCCAGAGTTCTTTTATGACTCGGACAATGATTCTTCAAACTTTGCTTTACCTTTTTTTATTGATGTGAAGCTAGCAAGTAATGTATGAAGCTTCTGCTGGCAGGAGAAAGAGGGTGAGATCGAGAGATAACGAACGATACAGAGACAGAGAGCGGTAGAGTGAGGGACACAGAAAAAGGCAAGATTGAACGCGCATGAATACTATTCATGTATGTATGTATGTACATATGTATCTAGATCGTAGATAAAGCTTGCCCTCTCCATTGCAAAGATTTGAAAATGAAAAGGGGATAACAGGGAGAGCACGACGGTAAGAGAGATAGAGAGAGATTGTGAAAGACAGAAAGAAAGAGAGTGATAGAAGCAGTGAAACAGAGAAACAAGAGCATAACCTCAGAAATTGCCTCCTCCTCTATTCAGATCCAGTCTTCTGTCTCCCTCTCTCGCTATCTCATTCTCGCAATCTCTCTTCTCTCTATTTTTCTTTCACTCTCTCTCCTCTCTGGTTTTCTTCCACACTCTTTCCATCTCTTCGTCTCTCTCTCTCTCGATCTCTTTTACAATATACATAGAAGATGCTCGCACATGCGCCGCATCTCCCATAGAATACATTTCTCGATATTAGAGCACACCCAGAATGCTGCTCTGCTTCGGAGATAACAATATTCAACCTCCCCCCCCCACCGATCTCTCAGAATTTTTGGCACAAAGTCAAGATTTTCGGTTCTTCAGACAATCTTCGGTCAGCATACAATTTTTATCACTTTCTCTTCTTTTACGTTTGCAATTTCGATTTCGAACTAATTTTATTCTTTTTCAACTCCTCTCTTTCATCGTGAGTCTGAAGTTGGGTGGATTCACTCTCGAATCTCCCATATCTCCTTCGTTGGGCCGTTTATATAAAGTCCAGAAACGGGGAACCACTCGCTCGCTCGCTCTTCGTATTCTCTCATTTAATTCTCGGGCAGGAAGAGAGAGTGAGAGAATTTAAATGACCCGCCAAGGAGCGCTTGGTCCCGAGACGAGAAAAGGAGGAGAATTCCTTTACTTGACGATGAAGTGTACATTGAAGCCGACGCCATTGGGGAAGTGCCGATGGAAGTTCGCTTCCGCTATTTGAAAAGGGAAGAGACGAATAGAGAGTGGGAGAGAGAGAGAGAGAAAGACATTGAGGGACAGAGTGAAACAGAGAGAGATGGAACATGTGAAGGACGAAAAGGTTGCAAACACAGCGGAATTGCAACCTTCTTTTTTTTAAATAATTTGTTACTTACTATCAAATCAATACACCAGTGCTCCTCGATGAGAAACAAACTTTCTGTTATCATCATTCTTTCCATTCTTTTCTAAGCACAACATGATATAATGAGCGAAGGATAACCTCATTGGTTAGACTAAATAAGAAGAAGCACGAGATGGAAACCACGTGGTCGTCGTCCGTGAAATGCATTTTTTTGCTATTCCTTTCTTTCTCTATGTTTCCCACTTTTTCTCTCTCTAACTTTCTGTTTCTTCTTCTCTCCGTTCTCTCTTCTCTGTTTCTCTCTCTCTCTCTTCCTCTTCCAAAATCGCTCTCTTTCTCTCTCTCTTTCACTCTCTCTCTCTCTTTCTCTCTCTCTCTCTTTCTCCCGCACATCTCATCATCGTCTTCTTTAGAAATTTGCATACCGTATTTGAACACTCCGCTGAGGATATATACAAATTTTTTGCTACTTTCTTCATATTTACATCTTTCAGCCGTCTATTTTTACTCCCGGAAGATTGCCGACGAGTTCCTTGTCGAAATTGTTCACGTTTTGTGCACGTTTTCCATGGTCTTACTGATTTTTTTGTAAGTTCCCCCATAATTTTTCTGATCTTTCTCTGGCGTCCGTTACTTCTCTCTCTCTCTCTCTCTTTCTTTCTCGCGCTCTCTCACTCTCTCTCTCTCTCTCTGTCTTGTTCTCACACTTAAAAAGGACAAGTGCCAATTCTCGGCGACTCCTTTGTCAGTCTTACTCGACCATTGTCCGAAGGAGGGCTCTCCCTCAATTGAATCTCCTCCGATTCTTACTGCTTCTCATCAGGCAGCGTTTTCTGCTCTCTCCCTCTCTATCTCTCTCACTCTCTCCCTCTTTCTCCTT
>CALZFC010000249.1:80000-145000 GCA_945643635.1 Allodiplogaster sudhausi
GCAATACCCGAAAAGAAAAAAAAATTAAATAGAACATCATGAAAGTAACATATATGCTTGTGGCAACAATATACTTTGTTTCCGATATACGTATATTATTCCACCATTGCCAATTCATTGAATTTTTGGCTTTTTTTTTATCCCCGTGGTTTCCCGCTTGCAACCCGGTAATAATTAGTGCATGAGATTGTCGTTCGACGATCGGTTGATACGGGTTTTTACGAGTAATTTGTCAGCAATTTTTCTTGTCAGAGTCGAGATTGCACGGTTTTTGTTGTTTTTTTTTATTAATTTGCCCACTTTTTTTTTAAAAAAAATAGTGTTACCATTTTTTTCTTCCTCCCTGACACGAACCCGCAACACCTGGGTGTAGTGGGGGGGGGGGGTTGTCTCAGCCCTCCAGATCGTGCTCTCAGACCCATAAGGGGTCTCAGTGGCTGAGAAGTGGTCTCATTGTCTGACCCTAATGGGAATCTCAGTGGCTGAGAAGGGGTCTCAGACCCATAGGGGGTTTCAGTGGCTGAGAAGGTGGGTCTCAGTGTTTTCTTTTCCGCTCGTGTTTTCCATTTGGTAGTCGTCTCCACAAAAGGCAAACAGAAGATGCCTTCCTAGCGAGACTTTGCCACTCACGTGTTCCGGGGCAAGAAGAAGACATCTCCTTCTTGAGTTGTCGATGATACTTTATATTCTCTCTCTCTTCTCTTTCTCTCTCTCTCTCTCTCTCTCTCTCATTCTCTTGCTCTCCCTCTCTCCGTCTTTCTTTGGCTTGCGCTTTCATCTTTTTCACTTACTATTTCGCAATGCTGACCATGAAATCTTTGTGAAATTCTATTTGCTGCAATTTTCATTCGTACAATTTCCCCTTCTTGTTTTTATATCCAACTGCCGTCTTCCCTCTCTTCCCTCGTTTTCTTCCCGTCTCTGCGATTCTCGCAATCTCTTTGTTATTTCTCTGTCTATCTTTCTCTCACTTTCCATCTTTCTCTCTCTCGCTCTCTCTTTTCTCTCTCTCTCTCCCTCTTTCTCTCTGTCAAATCGAGTTACTTCATGCCAGCTTCCTCTGCTATCTTTCATATTGTAATCGCCCGTGCGCGTGACGGTCAAATGCGTTTTGGCCTTGTGAATACCCTGTGGGGGCCGCCGCTTTTGAGGAAGATCTCCGGATCCTCTTCATTGGTTTGGGGATCGAGCGGATGGGAAAGGAAAAGAGAGAGAGAGAGAGAGAGAGGGAGAGGGAGAGAGAGGGAAAGAAAGAGAGAGAGAAAGAGCGAGGGGCGAAGACGCAGAGAAAGGAATGAAGCTCGACAACCTCTTCTTGCAGTTCGACGAGCATCGGCTGGACGGTCGAGGAGACTCGGGCCGCGTGTCGGGCCACTGATCGAGTTTCAGATGAGGACACTTACGAGAGAGAGCAAGAGAGAGAGAGAGAGAGTGAGATAGAGAAAGGGAGAGAGAGGGTGAAAGAGAGTGAGAAAGAGAGATAGAGAAAGGGAGATAGAGAGAAAGAGATGGAGGGCGAGAGAAAAATAAGACACACTTATAGTTAAATGCACAAAGACACAGAAGACATGCTGACACCACGCCGCAAATTGGAAGAGCGTGCAAGAACGGAGGTGAAAGTCTCTTAGGATACAAGCATCTAGAATATAAGAATCAGATGAGAGAGACCGAACAGTAGAGAGGGCGGAGAAAATGGAGTGCAAGAGGGCAGAGAGAGAGAGACCGAAAGAGCGACAGATAAAGGGGAGAGAGAGGGGGAGAGAGAGGGGGAGAGGGGGAGAGAGAGGGGGAGAGAGGGAGAGAGTGAGAGAAGGGAAGAGACAATGCAAGCTAGACAGCACCCGCGCTGCAGCTGTTGGTGTCACGGTTCTCTGCTTGCTTCTCTAACCCCCCCTCCCCCCCACTCCAGAATCCCATCACAGCAACGTCCATTAAATGCGTGCGCGACGGCTGTCATGTTTCTTTATTTTCTTTATCTCTTTCTCTAACTCTCTTTCTCTCTCGATCTCTCTTGTTTCTCTCCTTTTCTCTCTTCCTCTCTCTCTCTTCTTCTCCACTCTCTCTCTCTCTAGCTCTCTAAACTTGCCATCGACTATGTTTCATGTCGTGCTTTCGAATTAATGTCCTAAATGTCTTCTCCTGATCGACATATGAACAGATGTACTTGGATATCAAGTTTGTTTACGAGCGCCTTGGGGCCTTGGCTCTTATTTCTTTTGGTTTTTCTCTTCTTCTTTTGCATTTTTCGCCGTTCGTTCACATTTGCGTCGTGAGCCTGTCATTTTGTTATTTTGTTCTCTTTTATGTGTTCTATCTCTTCCTTCGCTCATTGACAGCCATGCTCATTCTCAGTTTATTCGCTCATTCCGCGTGCTCGTTTAAACTTGCATTCTTGGTCCCGAAACGATGAGTAGCCAAGGTTACTGTGGCTTGTTTTTTTATTCGCCACACATTGGTTGTACATTTGCAGAACTTCTACCCGGCTTCAATAGGCGGCGGCCACGCACACAACGTTCCGTATTGTTTGCGGCTTAACCGCGACGCGACCGCAACGCAACCACAACGCTACCGCGACGCGTCATGCTTTGGCTGACGTCACCGCTGCTGCTACTCGCATCGATCGGCAGTGTCGCGGCAGTCGAAGACGTCGCCTTCACTCCGCTGACACGAGAGTTCCTGAAGAAGATCAAGAATGACGACGTGTATAATCGCTACGCGACTCCGACACAATACGACGGTGTTTATTTTGGCTTTTTTTGCATTCGAAAAAAAATTATTTAAAAAAAACTAAACAGCTTCTTCAACTATCGATTATTTAAGTTGGATATTTTTCTTAAAGTATCTTGTAGGTCAAAAGGTGGCTTATAGAATGATAAGAAGGGGAAGCTAGCTAGCATTCACTATCAAAAATTTATGCTTTTGAGTTTATCGCATGAAGAGAGCATAATATTGGATATTTTGATTTCTTATTTGATAAATGCAATAATTATTTTGATATTGGGGGGGGGTAATTTTTTGAAAAAAAAAACAATGTTTTTGCTGAACAAATTGCTTAAATGTGAAGCATTTCCCTTTTCTCGTATTATCTTCTCTCAATTTGTACTCTCTCTTTCTCTTAATCACCCTCTCTCTCTCTCGCTCTCTCTCTCTCTCTCTTTCCCTGTGTTCGCTTTCAACCTTTCCTACCGCAAAACTCCCAAACGCTTGTAGATAACGTTTCAAAACATGTCAACGCCGTAATAATACTCATCGTCCTAGTTCATATAAAAAAACAGTATTTTCTCAGCAGAATATTAGATTCAAATTAGATTTAGATTTAGATCTTTAAATTTTTTTCTTTCCATTAAAATATCTCTCTGCCTGCTCTACAGTACAACTACACTTTGTAGAATATGTCCGGAGACATGGAGCAGGTACAGTCAAGGTGTGAACGCCGGGAAGAGAGGGTGAGAGGAGCTGTGAAATAGAAAGTGATCTTTAAATTCGCGCCTTTTTCTGAAAACAATCTTGATCAATACAAAATTATTGATCCGTTCAGTATTATGGAATGCTAAAAGGAAAAGATTCAATTCAAAATATTTACAGCTCCTCCCGATTCAGGCTCTTTTGCTTCTTCTTTTACTTTACTGCTTCTGCTTTCTGTAACAAGTGTCTAATGCTTCGGAACGTCTGGCTGAGCACGCTTCTCGCTTATTGAGCATGCCACGAAATGATAAGAAAAAAAACATCAAAAAATTTTGTTGTTGTTGGTACTCGATCCAGGGACGAAACAAGTACATTTTTTCTACGAAAAACAAAAACTTTAAAAAACTTTCCAGTGCAAAAATGCATGATATTTATGTACATCTTAGGCTTCTTAGGTTTCTCTCCGCTTCTCGCACGTTCTCTCTCCTCTGTCCGCTACTTTGACACTCTCCTCTTTTCTCCCGTTCTCTTCTGATGTTCTTTTAACGTCCGTTTCCGTTCTCCTCCTATCTTACGGAATCGCTCAAATTAAGGATGTTTTGAGGCGATGAAGAACAGTTGTCTCCGTAAATGAAATCTTGGAAAAGACGGAACTTTAAAGATATCGATACATAGTCCGTCATAAAGTTTTGAGACATTACATTAATTCAGAAAAAAAGTTTACTTGGTTAATATCGAAAAGTGATTTCCTAGAAAATTGAATTTCAGTCCGAATTTTGTTTGGCAATTTTTTTTTTCTCAATCTTTCCCACGCTTTCTGTGGACGTTTATTGTCGTATCATAAAATCCCTTTGAAAGTGAGAATTTTTGGCACTATTTTATTTCACTATTATTTCACTATCGATTGTTTTATTTCTTCATTTCTTCACATTTTCTCTTCTTACTTTTTTTCTTTCTTACTCTCTTTCTCTCTCCTACACACAGAGAAAATGATCATTTTTCATGCAATTTTAAGAATAGAAAAAGAATGCTGATTTTTTCTCTGTGTGCTCTCTCTCTCTCTAATATTCACTTCTAGTGAGAGATTCGGTGTGCGAGTGTAGATGTAGCGATGTGAAGAAAACAAATATTTAAAAAAAAATCAATAATTCCAGGAATCACAACGAACGTCTCGCTCTCCATGTACATTGAAGGCATCTCTTCGTTTCGCGCACAAACCATGGACTTCCAACTCGACATGTACTTCCAGCAGGTACATTTATACTGAATGGTGGAAAAGTAGGCCCATTAATTACATTTTTAATTAATGATTGGCATATTATCATGATGGATTAATCTGTTATTTTAAGCACATAACATGTGTTTTTTTTTTAAATTTATTTGGTGACTTAAAATAAATTTATTGACAAAATATTGCCTATAGGAGACTGAGAATAGTCTTTTTTATAGAAGTAGGAACAAACTAACGAAAATGACATCTTTGAGATTTGATTCTGCGCAAAGGAATATGAACCGTGCTTTCCAAAAACATAACTGAATAAGAATAGTTTTTTTAATGCGGCTCATGGTTAATCAAAAGAGCCATGCTTTTTTAAAAGTTTTTATGGGAAGCAAGAAGAGAGAATATAGAAGAGAGAGAGAGAGAGCGAGAGAGAGACAAGGAGAGATAGATGGAGAGAGGGAGAAATAAAGAGAGAGAGAGAGAGAGAGAGAGAGAGAGAGAGAGAGAAAGACGTACAGTTTACATTGTGTGTGCTCTTTTGTTACTTTGCCTCAATTCTTTTTTGCTTTTTAAGCGGGGCCTTCCTTTTTTTGGTGGCGACATACTATCTAATTCTGATATATCCGCTTCGGGAGATGGGGCTTTCCCCGTTGCCAGGTTTCTCCTTTCTCCTTCTTCTTCGAGCTCCTTGCTTTTCTACATTTTCTTATGTTACCTTGCCGGTCTAACCCTCTCTTTCTCTTGCTCTCTCTCTCTCTCTCTCTCTCTCTCTTTCTTTCTTTCTTTCTTTCTTTCTTTCTTTCTTCTCTGTCTTCCTCCCTCTCTCTCTGTCCTCATGTAAAAGGTTGCACGGCTATCGGCTTGCTTCATCGTTGCAAATGTGCGAGTTGAGGACGCGAGGGAGCGAGCGGCGAACAGCTGCTGCACCATCTTAGGGAAGCGAGAGGGAAGAATAGAGAGAGAGAGAGAGAGAGAGAGAGAGAGAGAGAGAAGAGAGAGAGGAAGAGGGAGAGAACGATAGGGAAAGAAAGAGAGTGAGAGGGATAGGATGGGAAAAGGAGAGTGAAAGGGAACGAGATTGAGAGAGAGTGAGAGAGAGAAAGATTGAAAAAGGGAGAGCGAGAGGGAGGGAGAGAAATAGAGAGAGAGAGAAGTTAAAGAGAGACATAGCTTTCAAGACATATAATGGCTAGTGTATAATTCGAAAGGTCTCCAGGCATGTGCGGTGCGCGAATGCTTAGTGAGGCATGTGGGGAAGAAAGGCGGATAATACATGTGAAAGTTGTGGCAGCAATATGAGGAGGAGGGGTGAGGGAGGGAAAAGAGAAAAGGAGGAGAGTGAAAGAGAGAGAGAGAGAGAGAGAGAGAGAGAGAGAGAAAGAGAGACATGGTGACAGAGTAAGGAAAGGGAGAGATAGAGAGAGCGGACGAGTGAGAAAGAAAGGTAAAGTATGAGTGAGAGAGTCAGAGAGAGAGAGGGAGAGAGAGAGAGTGCGCTGACAATGAGAGGACGACATAGTGAGATAGTAAGAGAGAGAGAGAGAGTGAGGGGGAGAGAGAAAGAGAGTGAAAGAATGAAGCAGACAGTTTCGCTGCGTGGGCTCGTTGGACGATGTGTCAGGATCTACATGAACACGTCTCGTTCAGAATGCAGCATGCATATATTTACATGCTAGCGGAACGAGGGTGATAAAGGAAGTAAACAGTGAGAAGCTAGCATTAGAAAGAAAAGGGAGAGAGAGAAAAAAAGAGAGAGGGGGAGAGAGAGAGGAGAGAGGGAGATGGGACAGAGAGAGAGAGTCTGTTAGAGAAAGAGAGAGCCTGGAAGTGAGAGAGGGAGGTTGGAGAGAGAGTGACAATGAGTGATAGATCTACAACTATATCTTTGCATTGTTCTGCACGCATGCACAAAGGGAAAATTCGTATTTATTTACCTAGTAGATTGATATATGCAGCTGAAGGTTCAATTGAATCAGAAGGTGGAATTTGTATTGACAAAAGCTTTTTATTACAAAAATCAATAGGCCAAAAGTGATATGAGAAATATTTTAACATTTTTCGTTAATAATTATCACAACATCACAATATTTCTGTCAAATTAATGTGTACAGTACAATATACAATATACTATTTAATTTTTATCTTTTCCATATGTTGACTTATCGATTAATATATAAATTGATGCACAATAAATGAAAAAAAAATGTTCTTGTCAATAATTAATATACTTGTCAGTAGATAGGAAACAATAGTTTAGGAAAATTGAAAAAAAAACTGAATTATTACTTTTATATCTTTCTTACAGGACTGGATGGACCATCGACTCGCACACAATGGCACTGCTCCGATTCTCGTCAAGGATAAGGCCGTCTTTAAGCAGGTTTGTATGAAGAGAAAAATTTGAGGTAAAAAGAAATAATTTTTCTATTTTCTTTTAACTATCTCACTCATTCTCTGTCTGTCTGTCTGTCTCTCCCTCTCTCTCTCTCTCTCTGTCTCTCTTTCTCTCTCTCTCTATTTCTCTCTTTCTTCCTCTCTCTTTCTTTCTCTCTCTCTCTCTATCTCAGATGTGGCATCCGGACGTGTACTTTGCGAACGCCCGCTCGGCCTCCTTCCAGCACATCACCGACGACAACTTCCTCGTGTGGATCTATCCGAACGGACGCGTCTGGTACGACTGCAGGTATGAAGAATCGGCTTACAGTATCCTTTCATTTACTAAAAAAACTTTACTATGTTATGTATTTTAGCATTTTCATATACATGTGTTCATATTTTCGCCTTTATTTGAATTATGTATGTCACCTTTAAGTGATCGTTAAAAGCTGTATCCTAATTCTTCGTGAAACAGATCACCCCCTGCAGAAAACACTTATATAAGATATAAAAAAAACGCCTGTTTCTAAAATATGATGAAATCGCATTCCGTTGTTGCGTTGTTTTGCCAACGAAGAAAAGGCGCGTCATAATTACTTATGTTTTCCCTTTTGCTTCTCTCCTTTAATTTTATTGTTTCAAAACAATTTACAGAAACAATCTACGAATTAGTGATTTTTAAATCTTTTTTTTACTCAAAGGAAGGAACACCTTTTCTTATTTATATTATATTTTTTAGAATATCAGCGTCAATCATGTGCGATATGAATCTCTGGAAGTTTCCGCTCGACTCGCAAGAATGCAACATGCGCATTTTGAGCTGTCAGTCTCTGCCTTTCTGTCTAAGGACTAAAATAATAAATTGTTAAATCAGTCTTACGGCAACAGTGGGTACAGCGGGAACACTGTATTTGCAATGGTTAGATGTAAAAGTAAGATAAAATATATATATATATATATATATATATATATATATATAATTTCGGAACTATCGATTAAGAAAAGCAAATGATCTACATCTGACTCACTCTCAGATGCTTATCCGGAGTCACAACTTCGTTTGCTGTGGACCGAGCGAGAGGAGCTGACTCCAATCGAGGTATAGGTCTTTTTTTTTCTGCATCTTTTGTTGATTGATTTCCTGCACTCGAGACACATATGGATATTTCCGCCTATATTATCACTTGATTTTCTGAAAGGCATACGAATTTTTTGTGTAAATAAAAATTATATTATTGTTATTCTTGCATAACAAAACATGGGCATTCATTCAATCAGGTGAATCCGGACATTCAAATGCCCGACATGCACTTGATCGCCGTCGAAAAGGGCCTCTGCAACGGCACGTACGCAACCGGTTAGCCTTTTTAAGGAAATGTTTTTTAAATGTTAATTAATTACTCGAAAAAAATAAGTAAAAAATAAATAAATAAAGGTGTCTGGAGCTGCCTGACGGCCATCTTCCGTGTCGAGCGGCAAAAGATGCATCACGTCACGCAGACGTACGTGCCGACCGGGCTCATCGTCGTCATTTCGTGGTCACTTTTTAGAATTTGACGACATTTACTAAAGACCTTAATAACATCACAAGTCAATTCTTTGCAAAAGAAAATATTGGCCATGCGCATTTTTTTGACGACCGACAACTATCAAAACGAAATTCCATCAACCACAGACAACTTTGACTTAATCTATTTTAACTTAATAAATAAAGATAAAATAACGAGAAAAAAACAATAAAAAACATGGACAATTGAAAAAATAATAGTAAATATATAATGAATATAATAAACCTTACTCGTCGAAAGGTTCAACTTCTGGTTGGATGTCGACTCGGCACCCGCACGTGTTTCTCTCTCAATCACGACACTTCTCACCATCTCGACGCAGGTTTATTTTTAGTTTATATTTAAAGTTTTAACTTTTTATGTATATATATATTTTTAATGTAAATAAGGCGAAATAGACCCGCGAATCATGCGATGCGCTCAGGGGAGTTCTCTTAAGACGTGCTTGATTGTGAAATCCGCCGGTTTTCACCCTATGATCTGTTATAATAAACGCATCTCATTGTCAAAATTATTTTAGTTTGCTACGCTGCAAGATTTTAAGATTTTTGAAATCAACTTATAATTTGAATTCTCGAAAAAAAAGATTTCTTAAGAAAAAACTATTTTAAAAAAAAGTAAGAAATAAGAGAAAATTTTAAGGGAAATTTTTAAAAAGAGAGAAAAAAAAAGTATAATGACATTTTTTCCCCTACACAGGCGAACGCTGTGAAGCTCGCGCTCCCCGAAGTGTCCTACATGAAGGCAATCGACGTCTGGATGGGCTCTTGCATGGTTCGAATAATATTTTTTGTACCAATCTCTTTTAAATACATATAAAGATTTAAAAAAACTATCCACTTTGAACGGTTTTATTTTAATATTTTTTCAACAATAGCTGTTAATCGAGAAAAGCATAATTTTATTCATTAAATGAAATAACCCTTTAAGGCCTTCGTCTTCGGTGTTATGATCGAGTTCACGATCTGCCACTTTGCAAAGAATCAGGTTTCAATCTTTTCCTTCCTTAATTAATAAGGAATTATTTTAATTGGCGTTTCTTTTTAAAGGTTTTTTTCTGTAATAATGTAGGTGTGCTTGTTTGTGTTGATTATAACGTCGTGAGTGGAAGACGTTTTTCTTTCATTTTGTTTTCATTTTTCACACTAAGAGACCACTATAACAATTTAGCAACTTCTCGAAAAACAAACAGCCTCTGAAATTTCGTCGCTGTATTGAACGAGTACATTAATGCCTAAATCGATTCAATAGACAAGAAAAAAATCTATGAAAATAACAAAATTGATGACTTAGAACATCCTGACAATTAGTTTATGAAAAGTTTTAATAATGTGGCCTCGTTGCGGCGCCGCTCGTGAGGGGGGGGGGGCGTGAGTATGTAGTTAGAACTTTCTCTTCTTGCTCTACAGGAGCTTACAAGACGTGAAAAGCAGCCGAATCTGATTGTGGACACTGCTTTGTCGACACTTTTTGGCGCTTCAAGAGACGTCGACGACTTGGTAACCCGTTTTTATAAATTAAGATCACGCAAATTAATTAAATGATAAAGATAATTAATTTAATTAACTTACTTCATTAAAGATTTTATAAAATAAATAAAATTTTCCATTATTATTTTTCGCACATTGTTGCGTTTTCACTTATACATTTAAATGCAATACTAACGCTCCTTTGTGCTTGCTGTCTGTGCTTTCTTTTTTTCTTTTTTTTGTCTGCTCGCTGCCTGCAAATTAGTTATCTTGCGGTTAAATGATCAAAAAGCTCACTTTTGAATTCGCGCCTTTTCGCCTGACTAAACTGCCAGAGAACAAGTTGTTTAGAGAGGCTCGACAACGATAGCCAGGAATTTTCTTCTTTTTCTCCTTCACGTTTAATGGCGTGCGTTTATATTTCGGTGGCTTTTTCCTTGGAAACGTTAATGATTTCTTCATAGGATCATCTGTTAAATTTGCACGAGGGCATGTAATGACTGTCTGATATTCTGATTGGTTCTTTTTAAAGAGCAACTTGCATGAGTGCAGCATGTAACCACTTGCGATTGGGTGCTTTATACTCGCTTGTCATCGCTCTCTCCCTCTCTCTCTGTCTCTTTCTTTTTCTCCTTCGTTCTCTCTCTCCCTCTTTCTCTCTCTATTCTTCACTCTCCCGCTTCTTCCTTTTTCTCTCTCCCTGTTTCTCTATACACTCTCTCTCTCCCTCTCTTTCTCTCTCTCGCCCCCTCTTCAGTCTCTCCTGATGCCGTTCCGTCTGACTGCTCATCGCAGTACTCCGATGCCTCGTCGGCCGCTCTTCCCTCGCTCTACTCCGCCTCTCTCTTCTCCGCCCTCTCGCGCCACTTCGCCACCTCAGCCATTAAGGCTCTGCCGAAGAGTATGGCATTCTAGAGACAAACGATAAAATCTATCAAAAATTTCATAATCAATAACGCACATTTTCTCTAATCGATAAATATATCAATTTTTACGATCCCTAAAATCTGCCTTTTTTCGAAACGCTAACATTAATCAAAAAAATTTGCCAAGCAATCAAACATTTGACATTTTTTTTAAATCGATAACGTAAATTTTACCCCAGAAAATATGCATCCGTCCATTCATGCACAGTCTACTTCTTTCTCTCTTTTTTAAAAATCAATCTTTCATCTTCCGCCTTTTTCCGCTTGCAATAACAACACTTCCGCACGCGTATCTGCATGGCTTTATTATTTTCTTGCTTTATTTATTTGACAAAGAAGAGTTCAAACTACAAAAGTGTTTGCGAGCTGCTTTTGCTTTTAAAAAAAATGCTTTAAAATATAAAAATTAAATGTATAATTTATATATTTACTATACAGGAAGACGAGAAAATTAATTAAGTAATTAGTCTTATTATCAAAAAAAAATGACAAAATACAGACAGACGAAGACTTACTCGGCGCCAACAACAATAACGACGAACATCGCGAGCAGCACATCGCGCTGAACATTCTGAACAACACCGAAGCCGCCGAGCCTCGGTTGCGCGCACTCAATGAAGTCGAGCGAAATGGCACAAAGTTAGTGAGACAAGAAGTGAGCTCGGCCATAGGTTTCCCCAAATCCCATCCGCATTCGCGGTCTCTCACCACCGATTTAAATAAACATTGTATTTGCCATGCCGAATGTTGGGTGATTAAATGGGTGATAATGAACAGTATAATAATTCTCGCAGATATTTCGTCGGTCACGACCGACTGCGACGCGTTCGCTCGAAGCCGAGCTTTGGCCGGATAAGACAGCAGGTATACATCAAAGGAAGCTTAAAGGAGACAAAAAAACTCGCATTTGAATTCGCGCTTTTTTCCCTGACAGACTACTTTAGCGATACGACTTATTTGTTTCGTTTCGAGAAAATTGTGAGTTCTATTTTTAAAAAAAACTAATCAAAATATTCGCAAATTCAAAATATGACAAAAATTTTTGTTTTAAAATTTCCGCTTTTTCTCTCTAGACCGTAATGGCATCTCGACGAGCGTTGAATTGGACGCGCACGCTGCGCAACTTGCGTGGGAGGCGCGTCGCGCAGCGAATTGACGAAAAGTGCCGAATCGTCTTCCCCATCATGTTCATTCTGTTCAACATTATCTACTGGAACTTCTACCTGGTGTTCAACTAGTCTCCGTTCGGTCCGGTCCTCTCATCTTGTCAGATTTATACATAAGTAGTCACCATTGAAGGTGTATTCTCTGACCCCGAGCGGTCGACTCCGCAGTTTACTCTCACCCGAATACGGGTGGCAGGCAATCTGGTGCATATTTGCTTTAGCAACTCTCTCAAATTGCTTTCTTCTCCTTGACCTGGATCATTGGTGGTTCATTCTCTACTTCTTTTTGCTGTTCGATAACCACCTTTTTCTTAAAGTACAATAACATCTGCTAAGTAGCCACATATATCACGGATTTAAATCTTTTACTTAAATGCATACATATGTAATTTTTCTAGTCTGCTCTATTTTATAGCTGCAAAAATGCTAGACTTTTTCATATGTGTTTATTGATTGGTGATTGCATGCAAATCTTCTCTTCTTTTGTGCTCAGCAATTTCTTCGGGTCATTCTGACAAATATATTTTTCTCTCTTTTTTCTCTCTCTTCCTATTGCGAGGGCTTCAGTTGAGTGTGCCTGATATCCTTTTTTAACTAATTTTTTTAAAGGAATTTTGTAGATTCTTTTAATTCAACAACTGTGCGAATCTCGTGTCGCCTTACATTACTCGGAGAGTTTGTCACGCCTCAGTTTTCTCTCTCGAATTTTGAATAGTATTTTTTTGCATTACTGTTCATGAAACTTCAACGATCTCATAATTGTTTGACAATAGTTCTTTATATACGTAAATAACTAATATATTTTGGCATTTTTAATTTGTCATTTAGCTCGCTTTATTCGCTGCATGCCTATAGACAAATCGAGATCTTATGCCCGGGTGCGCCTTCTTCTCTCTCATCTTCCTCCCATTTCCCATATTTTACCTTTTTCGCCTCCCACGATATTCGGTGCAATAAGAAAGTGCATTTTTAGTGTGTTTTCAGTCGCACGCTCCACGACATTTCCTAATCGAACATATCGACTACTTTTCTATGATTTTGATATCCGCTTGTCCGCAGGTGATAAAGTAGGCAAGTGCAATACAATTTCTGTGTACACCGATATTTCAGTTTGAAATTTTTTGTAAAGAATCGCATTAATACTGAAAAGAACATCTACACGCAGAAAACAATTTTGTAGTTTTGGCCGCGAGCCGGAAAACGCCCAGGACATTTTGTAGTTTTGGCGTTTTCGACCCCCCAAAACTACAAAATGGGGTACCGCGGACATTTGTAGTTTTGCGCACCATAACATGCAGCGTGTTTTCCTTCCCAAATAAGATGCATTTTTCTTTGTCTACCTCGTAATATGTTCTTCGTTGGGTCTCTCTTTGATTTGCAGCACATGCTTCCACGTTCTCCAAACATTTATGAAGCCAAAAAATTTAGATTTAGATCCTAAACTTAAGTGCAAATAGACATATTAATAAAGATTCTCACGCGTTTGCGACTATTTAATCCATCACAATTCGAATAAATAGACATAGAGATATAACATGGAGCGAAGAAAACGAAGTTGAGTTAGTAGACAGGCCAATGTCGAAGAGGAACAACCAACGTATTGCTATTGTTATCATAATACGCGTCCAAGGGGTGCGCATTTGCAAGGGAATCGAAGTCAAGAAGAGCAAATGATTGAATCGATTGAATAGCATAAGCATTGATGTCATCTCGGAACGACAGAGTGTGGCTGTTTTGAACAACAATGCGCCACTTATCATCAACGAAGCAGAAGAATGAAATCTGCGCGAAAGAAGGCTGAGAGCCCTTTGCCATTGAAGAGATCAAGAAATCGCGCTCACCAAAGGACATTCCACACCACGACATACGATAACACAACTGGTTGACACGCGTACAATTGAGCGAGTACAGAACTTTAACCAAATGCGAATCGGCTGGAAGTAGAGTAAAGTCAACGGGAACAGTGGACGGAGTGCACGCGGCTGTGAACTTGGTGCGCTGATTAGCCAAGTGCAATTGCAAATGCTGGATGACACTCAATGGCATGTTGCGATAATTTTTGCTGGTGTAGGAAAGGGTCTTAACGCTTGCATTGACCTGCTCGTAATCCATTGTCCAAGAGAGGATTGGCGGCCCGTTTTCACGCACAAACTGTGGGTAATGAAGAAGGTGGTGGCATTTCACGGTTACAGACACGGCATCATCAATGGAAAGAGAAGCCTTAAGAGAGACCATGTATTCATGAATGGCACCTTCAAGGCCAACAACATCATCATTCCTGAACTGGGGCTGCATGAGATACAGAAGAACAAGAGACAGACACAGAAAAGTCTTGCATTCTTGCGCTGAAATGTCAATGCTGCGGTAGAGGGCGAATGGCAACAATGTCATTAGGGTGTACGCTTGGGAAGCGCGCTGCTTAGTAGTTGTACCGGTGAGGACAGTGTCAGGGAAAGGGGTGGGGCGAGATGAAGAGTCCTGGCTGCCATAAGGAATGATGGAGAGACGAGCATTAATCTTTTCTATTCTGACGCCACTTCTGTTCGCAAAGCGAAGGAATCATACAATCGCGCGCTGGCACTCCCCTTCCAGACAGTCATGCATCAGGTCAAGCCCAGAATCAGACAACATGTCATACATCGGAAACTTTAAGAGAGGGCTGTGCTGAACGTAGCCAAACTGTCTGAGCTGGCCGGAAGCATCAACAGTTTGGAACCAGGTTGAATCTCTGAGCACTACTTGGCTAGGCATTGTACAATCAAGGAATGTAGAGGAATGGGCCGTACAGATTCGACAAATTAACCCGGCGCCAAAGTTTTTGTCGAGTCCTCTGAGTTCATTCTGGGCCTTGTTATCGGCAAGAAGAGAGCGCAGAACTGGCTTGTAAATCCGGCCGTCGACGAGGAGACCACCAGCCTTCTCAATGTCAGCAAGCTCCTTCTAAAAATTCGTATTTACAAACATATTATTGCCATATACTCAGAGAACACTTGCTATGTCAATTTCAGAAAATGCTTGCTTACCAGCAATATCTCGAGGACAGGGCGAAACTTGTGCGCGCTGTGGTCCAACGTGTACGCCACGGCAAAGACTTGCTTGGCCGCCTGCGACGAGCTGATTCTCAGCGGGAGACCTGCCAGCTTTACTAGAAAGATGGCCAGCTGATTCGCACCGGCTTTCGTACCGAGAGCGCCTCCCGGGGACATGTCATCCGAGTAGAGCAGGAACGGCAAGTCCACAGTTCCGCCACTTCTGTTCATATTTTTGCTTTTGTGCTAAAGGCCATTATTATTTTTATAAATACATGATTTGAAAAGAGTAAAGCAAAATGCCGAAGAAATGAAAGTGAAAAAATTAGCAACCTTGTTCACCCATCGACTTCCATCCATGTGGCAAAATCTATTGCAAAAACAAACTACCTTCTCCTTTCAGAGTCACGAAAGACTCCCAAGTCTGTCGCCGACCATCTTCGGGAGCACATTCCGCCCAACTGAGCACCGCTGCCTTCAGTTTATCCCATCTTTGAAAGAACGCTGTGACATCGACAAACTCACTGGCTTGGAAGTCCCGCAGAATCTATGAAAACGTAGCGATAAGCATTTGGACATGGCTCTAACCACTGAGGGATTATGTAGCTGTGCTATCGCATCAAAGGCACAAGCCACTCCTTTTCCAAGATCATCTTTGACCGAAATTGTCTAAAAGTAAGTGTACCTAGAAGATAAAGACTTTGCTCCTTTTGTAACAACAACTTATAGTATTCATATGTGACAGTTACGCACCGTGTAGCATTCAGTAGATGTTCTGCAGTCTGCGGGTCAACACTGCTTTGCAGTTCCTCGTTCAGATCAGCTTGTTGCTCCAGCGGAATAGCTTCCTCAAACCTTCTCTTCTTTCGATAGGGGCGAAAACGGTAGAGGCCGTCTTCTTTAAGTAGCCGCTTCTTGTTATAAATGAACTGGAAGAGGATCGACGAACATTCGCTGACGTAGATTGACTGCAAACAAAGTTGCTTTAGAAATATCGTAATAACAAGGTTAGGAATATCAAGGCATTTTTATTACAATTTAATAAAAGTATTTCTTAACTTATAGTTAGGGCAAAAACTCGCTGCCATCTTTCTGCTGATCTTTCTGTTAATGTCATCGCATCTTAATGATGCATGAATAAATGAACATAATAAATACCTTCTCAATACTCGGAAAGGGGAGAGAACTGTCGCACCTCATCCGGTCTTGGCGCGAACCTTCTAAAAAAAAATACGTTCTATAAGATAAATTGAGTCAGCACTGCATGTTCGAAAAAAGAAGACACTGATCTATCACAATATTCGAGGAGTGCGCAGCCAACTCGTCTCTTGAAGCGGTTACGCGCGACAGGATTGAAGTCGAATGACTCGCCGCTGTTCAGTCTCTCGAGAATACTTTTCGACTTCGCGCCGGAGAGAATATCTGATGCAAATATATCGAATTTAATAAAAATTAATTCATTCTGAAATACTAAGATACAACAGAAGCTTAAAGGATTACCGTTTAAGGAGAGGGAGCGAAGCTTTTCATTCAGAGTGGGCAGTGCCGGAGTCGCTACACGCTCTTTTCTTGCTCCTAAGCACATGGAACCTTTTTTGGATTTAATCTAATTTACTTATTATATATAAATAAAATATTGAAAACCTTTAAGAAGATTCTGTGCGCTGCTTTTTGCAAGACGAGTTCCCACTTGCTCCGTATCCGCGCTCAGATCCTCTAGAACCTTCCTAATGAAGAGCAGAACTGGATTTTTTTATTATTTTAAAACAACATATTTTTTTAGTAGAAAATTAAAATGAATCAATTTATTTTTAAGCATAAATTTCGACTACTAAAAACGCTTAAATAAAAACTTCTAAAGTATCTTTTGAAAAGAAAGAAAAAATATGCCATCAAACCTCGTCAGAATCATCCATCGCTAACGCGTACTGAAGCTCCTCTTGCCGCGTGAGTCTCTGAATAACATAAACGATCATTGTCTCATGCTTTAGAAGCCTCCGTACTTTTCACACACACACACACACACGCCCAGCTCGATCAGGATGCCCTTGTCGAGCTCATCAAGCATCTCCGTGGTCATACGGTTGCATGAAAAGCACTCCGCATACCTAGTAAGGATACTTACAATTAGTATGAAATAAAGATAAAATAAAGAAAGACAAACGATGGTTATATGATGCATCTGCCGAAAAAACTGAAACCGTCAAACAACAGGAACCCATACAAGAAGGTGATATTAAGCTGTTCCCGCCTCACAGGTCGAAAAAGAAAAAAAATGTCGCTAAAGTTGTCCTTTTTTTCTCATTATTCCATCGCAATAGGTACTAGTTAAAAGATGTTGCTTTTGTCAGATAAAAATAAAGAGAACATCAGTAAAATCATCCATTAAAACAGTGTAGTAGCTCTTAACATCAAGTGTGCAATAAAGAGACCAGCTCCAACAGCACTCTAACTCGAAATAACTAAAAGCAATTCTATATTCGTGGTCGCAGTATCAAACAACCTAACATGTCTAAGTTTCCCCCCTTTTTTTGGGATTTTCCAATCTCTAGGGTGGGAATAGCTTAATAGTACCAAATAAAAAGAAACATAAAAAACAATGAAACCTCAAAGCCAATTCGGACGATATCCCCGCCAGCTCGAAAAACTCGATCCATTCAGGCGTGGAAGACATCGGCTTAGATCTGTTAAAGGAATGTTCAGAGGTTGCAAAGAACATTTAATATAATTGTAAGTAAAAAAAAGCCTTAATAAAGATTTCAAGATTCGGTAACATATATACATCATCATATGATACGCCTTACAATTATTTACAGATGTCATGAACGAGCGGCCCAACCCAGTTGGTTTGTTCATTCAAACCATTAAAAAAGTTCAAAATTATGCAGAGTAGGAAAAATACAAAGAAATACGGGCGACTAACTCTTTTCATACGCCGAAGCTCATCACAGGACGACGTTGAACTTGGAGGAGCCACGGCACACCAGCAGAAAAAGCGGAAAATGAAACCGCTGTAAATAAAAGTTCACGTAAAAAAACTTCGAGAAAATAAGAAGGAATAAAATGTATAACATTTGAATTCTATCGAATATTTTCGGTGCACTACACTCAGGAGAATACTGTATCTATTGAGTTTCTTTTTTCCGGTCCAGTATGCTCAGCTTCCAAAGATGCATGCATATACATATTTTGTCTCATCTTCTATTGCGAACTCTTCATTAAATTACAAATCGACAGAACAGAGAAACCCACTAAAAGGTGACAATTGACACGATACATCTCTCTCTCTCTCTCTCTCTCTCTCTCTCTGTCTCTCTCTCTCTCTCTCGCATTGCATGCGATCGATCGCATGCGTGCGCACTTGAAAGGCTGCATCCGTCTGTCTTTCTTTCTCTCGCCTTCTCTCTCTCCCTCTCTCTCTCTCTCTCGTTCTCTCTCCCTCTCTTTCTCTGTCTGTCTGTCTGTCTGTCTTTCTGTCTGCCTGTCTGTCTCTCTCTCTCTCTCTCTCTCTCGCATTGCATGCGATCGATCGCATGCGTGCGCACTTGAAAGCTGCATCCATCTGTCTTTCTTTCTCTCGCCTTCCTCTCTCTCTCTCGCCTACTTTCTCTCTAACTCTCCTTCTCTCTCTTTCTCTGTCTGTCTGTCTTTCTCTCTGTCTGTGTCTGTCTGTCTATCTTTCTCTCTCTCTCTCCGTAGCGAGCAAGACAAAGGGGTGCATGTATACTCGCAATGTATGTACAGACAAACAGCGTAAACAAGAAAACAAAACAAGAGAGATGAGAGAGAAACATGAGAGAGCAATGAAGCAAATCGTTGGGCCTGGTGGTTAACGTGGGAAAATTGCGCGCGGGGGGTGGTGGTTCGGGTCCGGTCGGGTACAAAATGTCTTTCTCTCTCTCTCTCTCTCTCTGTCTACCTCCAGGTACCAGCAACGGCGACGACTCCACCATCATCACTACAGTCACAGGTTAGCTAAATTATCGCTTTTTGCTATCTTTAATGACATTTTATTCTATTTAGATAGACAGAGAGAGAAATGAGAAGAAAAAGATATAAAAAATTTCAGAAACTCTGGAATGCCGTATAAAACTACAGTCACAGGTTAGCTAAATTATCGCTTTTTGCTATCTTTAATGACATTTTATTCTATTTAGATAGACAGAGAGAGAAATGAGAAGAAAAAGATATAAAAAATTTCAGAAACTCTGGAATGCCGTATAAAAGTAATTTTAAAGGGGCTTTAAAATGCAAGTACAGTCGGGAAAATGGTATTGTTGGGTATAGAAAAGCTGAGAGAAAAAAGATATATAGAGAGATAGGCAGTTTTATCAAGAGGGAAAGAGAAAAAAACAAAAGAGAGCTAAAAACAGCAGCTGAATGGGGCGCTTCCGGCCCAACTCGCTCATTTTACAAAATGTACCTCGGAGGGTACAGAATGCAAGCGCCGTTTTCACAAAATATTTTGCAAGTTGCCGTTCTCATAATATATTTGTACCTCATTTTGTTAAATACAACCAAATTATTTTCTGTGTGTACATACAGATATGTATTTACACTTAGTAAAGCCAAGAGTAAAGTAGATTAAAAGACAATGTAATAATAATGTTTAATGAACACGGCAGAGAGTAACAGATTGCTGCAGGGCAACAAAACTTGCCCTTCCATATAAATACACCGCCTAACGTATGCACGTATGTATGTATGTGCATAACCTTCTACTTAATCCACCGCGACATTGCATCCGTCTGAAGTTGACGTCAGTGCGAATGAAGCGAGCAACTGTTTATTTCTTTATCATTCGTTTAAGAGAATACCTCTATGTAATACTCAAGAAGCGTACGCCTAGGGGAATATTTATTTACTTTTACTTTTAAGACTTTGCATCTAAAGTTCATAACGAAGTTTAGGCTGTCAAAAGTTTTGAAATTTTTCTCTCTTAGCTATAATTCGAAATGTTCAGAAAGGTTTGGAAAACCATGGTTATACTTAATGTTGGAGGTCTTTGCATGTTGGCGGTCTTGTTCAAAGCAACACAAAATGTCCCAGACGACGATTTGCAAAATTAAAATTGAATGACTTTTGCCCTATTAAAATATTTCAAATGTGGTTTTCAGGCAGTAACTTTTTATTTCTTATAAAATTAGCTGTACGATTTTGAGATCTTGCACTATTGGTGCTTGCATAGTTAATAACACTCGAGCGTGTGAACTTCATAAAAATCTCTTAAATTTCTTTTAATTAGCACATATGAACTTGTTGAGTGTAAACTTCATCAGACAGCTGCAATTTTCCAATGTACATAGCTAATGGTAAGCCATTCTAAAGGCTGCCCTTTGAGGGCGTTGGATCGGGTGCATTTCCTTGTTTCGAGCATAATTTCAATTTGAAAAATTAATGTATACTTACTTCTATCTGCAACTGAGTAACTTTCCTTTTTCATCCTAAAATAAAGAAATTTAGGCATCATGCGTGAGTTGCCACGTTCTCTGCTGCACTCGTTGCGAGTCCTGCACACTGCAATTTGCGTCCCCAGCGTCGCTCTCAACGTCCTCGCCGCCGTCGCCATTCTAAGGCACAGCGACAGAAAGATCGGCACTTATCGATTTCTACTTGCGGCCATTGTGGTCTGTGAATTGTTGTACTTACTTATTATCCCCACAGAGCAGATAGTATCTCGAGATCGTACTATTATTCTGAACTATTTAGTTAAAAATGTATGCCAGAACTAAATTGTTCAACCTGACGCCACTACATATTGATAGTTCTGTTAAAAGATATAGATAGTATGAGGGGATGGTTCAGCGTGGCCGAATTATTGCGCGCAGCCCAGCTGGACATCGCCCCCCCCCCTCCCCACCCTCCTATGTATCTGCTTGCTCTCGCCTCCTCATTCGCTCCCAGATAACTCCACACATCCCATCTTTCACCTTATTACGATCTTACTGTATTTAATACATACAAGAAGCTACCCAGCATGCCGTAGCAGGCTAAACCTCTTCAGCCAGTCGAAACAGCGTCAGCCACCCAGCAACCCGCGGCCTTGAGTTGCGAATCAGCAAATTACCCAAAGTAGCAAACGACATCAGGCGGCCTTGTTATATTGCACATTTACACATTTATGTATGTATATTGGACTGGTAGCATGGGCAGGGCGAGGGGAAGGAGCGAGCAAACAGGACCTGGCAGTAGTTCGCTTTGGCCCTGATAGTTTGCTACCAGCTGGCATGATATTCAGGCGGGTGCGAACTATCACACAGAACTATGCCAACAGTTCAGAACTGTCTGAGCTGTGTGTCCTCCTTTCTCACATCCTCTTTTTGACTGGCAGCTCATACACATAGTTAACGACATCACATTCGATATCGTCGCCCACTACACCTTCTTCCCTCCTTTATATTGCATTTACGTTGACAGCCCAGTCAAGTTCCCGGCAATGTGGAAGTTTACATTAGGAAGATTGGTTGGTTTGTTTCACTACAGCATAACGGACAAAATCTGCCTATAAAACTTCTGAAGATTGAATTATTTCAGTGTTGTTCAGTCTTTCTCGCTGCAGTTTGCGCCTTAATTGTGGTACATTGCTTCATTTATCGACACCAAGTAAGTTTCCTTGTTTATTTTAATTGACATTGAATTACGACAGGTAGCCTAGGATTTGCATCTAGGTTTTTGTTTGCAAACTAACAACATTCAACCAAATCCAGAGTTGATGTACCCGATTAACCGATTTTTTTTTAAGTGGGTACCCGAAATTGCTGTAAAGGAGTCTTCCGCGAATTAATTTTTTCTAACGCTATGCACGTTCTGTTGCGTTCCTGTACAATCTTGCCTGTTCTACGCTCGAGAGAGCGTTGCTAAATACGGAGTTGCAAGTATCAACAATAGATAATTGAGATTTAGCTGATCCTTGCTTAAAAATGACATATTAATTATTCGCACTTTATGACATCTTAACGAGAGACCTCGTTAAGATGTCATAAAGTGTGGAAATGTGAAATTAAGCTCGAAATCAGGAATAGACCGAGTACATAACGAATACATATCATCTTTCAAGAAAAAAAACAACTTCTTCTTCTGTATTCCCATATGATCAAGTTTGGCCTACAAGATCGATTGGAGGTCTCTTTATGAAAATGAGTATTTAGCTAGAAATTTGCATTTGTTTTTTGACAGCAGTAGAAAGCGTCTGTCGATGTATCATCAAATCCAAGCAAGGAGTGCCAACGGGTGGGAAGAAGAAGCATTCTCCGCCCCTCCTGCCCACTTAGCAACCCATTTTCACCAAGGGATAACAGATAGAGAAAAGCGAGACAATAAAAGAAATTGAGAGAGGTTTGATACACATAAGTTTCAAATTTGAAATTTTGTAGCGGTTCTTCCAGTTGGGAGTTTTGCACTATTTGAAGCGTAATTTCTACTTCTTTTAAGCAACTCCAATTGTCCGCTTCACGATTTCGGCTATCACGCGGGGCGCTAATCGGTGCATATTGTTCTCCTCCTGGTATAATGGCCTTACTTCTCGCACTTGGCTTTCTCGTCGTTCACCCAATGTCTGATGAGCGGTCTTCTGAGTATGTGAATATTGATTGAGTACAATTTGTTTTTATTCGGCTATCGATATTAAATATTGACCTTGCAGGCCTTCGAACATCTCTATGACTTTGAAATCGAACAGTTTCTCTGTGGTGATCACGGGCATGGCAACTTGATAATGGGCGAGTTTTGATCTCCGCTTTGCACAAGAATTAGCTAAACAAGAACTATATAGTATATATATATATAGTTATACATATATTCAGAACTATATATTATGTATTCCTTGGTGATTCTGGCTGTTTTACGTGAGCAGAACATCGTTAGCTCAGGACACTTTTCTGTTGTTTTGCCAGTCCGTATCACCACTCATATTAACAATTGTAGGCGTCGCTGTCGGTTGTCTCTGCTTCGTGATTGTCGTTGTTACTGCGTTGTGCCTTCACATGCGCCACATAATCACTTCTGCTTCCTCATCAGTCAATATGTCGGGAGGGCGACTCGCCCTTCAAAAGAGACTCTTCTACAGTCTTCTCGCTACAGTCTCTGAAAGTGCTACAGAGTCGAAGAGTGATAAAGAGCTGATAAGGCTATACAAAAAAGGAAATATCAAAATTTGCTACGACAATTTTGGCTTTTACGGCCTTATTTTTTTCATTCTGAGCATTTGATCATTTTGGTCAACAATTTTGATGTGTACGCTCCTCCCAGATTCAGCGAAAGTATTGGCTACCTTTAGCTCTGTGTGCCGCTGATCTTTCTCGCCATTCCATTTGTCAATCTAGTTGCAATGATGGCGTTAAAGATTCAAAATTACGGTCAGTCCGTTTATGTACTATGCATACATATATCAAGAACAGTATTACAACTTTTTTCCTAATTTTTTTCTTCAGCTAAATTATCTCTTACAAATTTATCATTTATTATTTATTATTTATTATTATTATTATTATTATTATTATTATTATTATTTTTTTATTTTTATTATTATTATTAGTATTATTATTATTATTTATTATTATTATTATTATTCTTTTATTATTATTATTTTATTATTATTATTATTTTGTACTTAAAAAAAACTACACACTCTTCTTACGATTAGATCTTGCGGCAGCCTCCATTGTCGTATATTCGTTCCACTCACCGGCGCAATCGCTGACGATAATGCTGACATCTCCTAGCTATCGAACTTTTCTTGTCGACCTATTTCGACGGCTGACATGCCACAAGATCAGATGCTCACAAGAGAGTAGCATCAATGTGTCAACGTCGTTTGTGACAAGGCCGAATAATTAACTCCATTGTTCATTACGGACAAACAAATAGCATAATAATCTACAAGTGTATAAAGATTCAATTATCGCGTGTTGCTGCCACCAGGGGTGCCACCCGGGGCCCGCGCCGGGGCCGACCTCGGAGGACGGGACTGGCGCCGGATATTTTCCGCTCCCCCCCCCCCCCCGCCACACTCACACTCTGCCCTCCACCTTCCTCCTATAATATTGAGCAGATAAAAGAAGTATAAATGACGTTATTCGATTGGTTTTGTTTTAAAAATTTCCATAATTGATTAAAATCATAATCATACAGAAAAGTGAAAATTATAATGGTTCATGGCTGAACAGAGGGAACTCGGACCCGTCACATCAGTCATCAATTTTGATCTTTGATTTGAAATCTTTTGATTGTTCTCTCTCGGAGCAGCTCGACCTCCTCTTGCTCTTCCTCTCATATCAAAAGAAGATCAAGACCCTTGCTCATTCTGTGCTGAAAACATACGCAGTGATGGAGAGAAAGCGAATATGTACTAACCATAAGACGCAATTAAAAGTGCTCGCTTTACATTAATGCTTAGGAAAGAGAGGAGTTGATTTGTTTTAATGACCTCGCGTCTTTCCGCACTCTTCACTTCTATTCTTATCTTAGTGCGCTTTCCCGGGCTTGCCTATTGATACTGGCCAACACTGATAAGAGCGTATCTTCTCTCATTGCGTCAAGCAGTCGTATTAGCCAAGAAGTACTCTCAAACACACACACTCTTACTTTCACTTTCGAGAGCCTTCCTTATTGCCGGCTTTTCTCGTTTCTTCGGAGCTCCGAACTTGGTCCCTTCAACCGCGTCATGGACAGCGTCAACGACGTCGAGCAGTCGCTACTGGCCGACGAAGAGAAGCACGAGGACGAGCGCACGCCACTGCTGAAATCGAGCAGGTCTAGGTGTCCGTGTGCACAAATAGGGAGGGGTGTGTCCCGAGATAAGGGAGGTCCTCCTCCCCAAAGGGCCCCTAAATACGAGAGGGTGGGGCTTATCAGACCACTTCTCTTTGGGGGAGGGGGACGCATTGAGGAGAACGAGTGCCCGCTTCTTCCTTTCTGTCATCATCACTCTTTATATTTTGTTCTGGCGATTTCAAAAACAGCTCCTATAGATGACGTCATCCAGATTTCTAATTAAAATAGTTTGTGGAACTATCGATTTATTTTGGCCTGTCTACATCTCTCTTATTTACTATGCGAGAATAACTATTATTTATATGTATTAATAAATGTAAAAATCATTCAATATTTTACGGTTCAGCCGAGCACTCAGCTATGACTCGGCCACCGGTCGCCCGCTCGGCAACTTCCACTGCCATGACGAGAAGGCGGAAGAGGACGATAATTCGAGCTCATATAAGGTAGAAAATTGGGCTCTTAAGGTATATAAAATGGGTTCTCAAAGTAGAGAAAACACGTTCTTAAGGTATAGAAATGGGTTCTTAAAATAGAACGTAAGAAAAACTCCTACCGCGAAGTACCTGACGAACAGATAAAAATACGGTGTAAATAATCCACAGAAATTGGGCTATTTGCCTAATTTCTATTGCCTCTCGCCTCTCTCCACAGAAACTTGTGCTTTGGTCAACTGCCATATGAGCCGACCAGTTAAGAAAAACCCGGCCAATGTTGGTTGCGCGCACCATATGCATGAGTTTTATATGCTGTATTCCAACGGCCCTGTCGGCTACGGCGTAGCTCTGCCAATCCTTTTTTTGAAAATGGGGAAATATTATATTCGCCAATTTAAAGTAGAAAAAACAGTTAATTTCCTCAGGTCAGATTGATTTTTGAAACTTCGGGACATTTGCAATCGAAGTTTCTAGCTCCATCTGACCGCTCATTTAAAATTAGGCCAAGCGTGTCCTGTGGCTGTCGCTCGCGCTCTGTCTGGTCTTCATGATCTGTGAGATTGTCGGCGGGCTCCTCGCTCAATCCCTCGCCATCATCACGGACGCGGCACATCTGGTAGGCGAAATCTTCTTGGCACTTTGCCAATTGTTTTACATCCCTTCCCCTTAAAGGAGAATCTGAAACCGTAGTCTTTTTGAATGTTCTTCAGCATTGTAGATCAAAGATCCAGATTACATGTTATGCACATATCTCGCCTTGTAATAAGGCAAAAAAATGCAAGATTGAGTTTTTCTCCCTTGGTATGACCTTTCATCAACAAGTATACGTGACTATTGTAATTATTATTATTCTTAATACATAAGATGACTTTCATTCTCTTATTCTTCTTCTCGAGCTGACCGACTTTGCCAGCATGCTCATCTCGCTCTTCTCGCTCTACATCGCGTCCCGGCCTGCGTCGCAGCGCATGAGCTTTGGCTTTCATCGGGCAGGTACCGACATTCAAAATTTCCCGCCAAATTTAGAAATTCAAAAATATTCAAATCTCCCGCCACAGAGGTGCTCGGCGCCTTCTTCTCCGTTTTTCTGATCTGGATCGTGACGGGCGTCCTTGTCTACCTCGCCATTGCGCGTATCATCTCGCAAGAGTACGACATTGACGCGACAATCATGGCTGCCACGGCGGCTATCGGCGTCTGCGTCAATCTCATGTAAGCTTGGCGGCAAATTCAAATTTGCTGATTTTTCAACAAATTACATCGATTCATCTTTTTATCAATGATTATATTTAGCAAAATTTTTCATACAACAACTGCTTATTCGCTTATCGGGCCAATGTGCAGATGAAATACACGGTGATCTATCAAATGGAAGTGGTGCGGGGCCGGTGGACATACAACATGTGGAGAAAAAAAAAGCTAATGAAAAAAACGCTAATTAAAAAAAACAGGTAATCAAGAATTAAAATAAATCTTTAGCATGGGCGCCCTACTCTACTTTGGCGGTCACACCCACAGCCATCTCGGCGGCGGCTCGCATGGACACAGTTAGTGCCAAGTTCATCAACAAGAAATAAAACTATTTGAATTTTCCGTCGAGCATTCATAATGAGAATAATAGTAAAAATTTATTACACCATTGAATGACTAGAGTGTATGTACATATATAGTAAATATGAAAACATGAAAAATCCTTGATTTCATAAAGTGAGAGGGAGAGAGAGAGAGATAGGCATGAGAGCTTCTTATCTAAGTAACAAAATAAATTGTATTTTTATCGTGAGGAAGCCTATAATTTTGTACAAATATACCCATGAAAATAAGCGTGTTCCTCGAAATGAAAAAAACTGCATGTTCTATATGACACTCTTTCGCTTGAGGCCACGGGGGTGGCAGCGGGCACTCGCACGCCGAGCATGGTCACGGCGGAAGCGATGATGGTCGGCTTTTCTTTTCCATTTTTAATTTATTAAAAAAATATATTTAAATTATATTTACTATTAATTGATTATTAGCTAAACAGAGTTCGCACATAACATTCTTTTATTTCGAATAAAATCAAGTTTTATATATATATATATATATATATATATATATATATATATATATGTACATATAAAGAAACATATCTCTCTACAAAATAGACCACTCTTCTTCGTCCGACAGCGGCGGCAATGGCCACTCTCACTCTGGCCAGCGGCGTCAGCAGCAGCAGAACATCAACGTGCGCGCCGCCTTCATTCACGTCTTGGGCGATCTGATCCAGTCGGTCGGCGTGCTCCTCGCGGCGCTCGTCATCTTCTTCTTTGTAAGTTTTTTTTCTTATTTTATTTATTATTTTTTATTTATTAAAAAATATTAGTAATTTTTTGCAGGAATATACATGCATATTAGAAATTTTTTAATAATTAAAAATTAAAATTAATTAGCTTGGTAGCCTACTTTAATTGAAAAAAAACTTTAAAAAAAACATTCTCAGAATTACATCACATTCAATGTGAATCGCTACTTCCACCTTTGGAGAAATATACTTATGGTCTGTATTTGAGCGTGTAAGTAAAATGAAAAGAAACACATATGTTATCAGCTGTATTTTTTAAACTGCCGTATTTTCTCTATTAGTGCCCCTCCCGCCATTAGAACCCCCCCCCCCCTCTAATCGTACCCCCCCCCCTTGAGAAGGCCATTGAAAAAAGTACCCATCCTTCTAATAGAAGCTCCAATAGTGCCCCCCCCTATTAGTCTAATACCTCGGCTCAAGATATATGTACTTCGAATGGATTCTGGAGGCTCTTCCCAATGAATTAATTACAAATTCATTCAAAATTTATAGTAAAATGCATCTTCCGGTGATGATGCATCGAAGCCGAGCTACAAATCTCTTTTGTTAGGAATAAATTGCTGTTAACAAACTTTTAGCCAATCACATTGAAAAATGGTACCCTCCCTCTAATAGAACGCCCCCCCCCCTTCTAACAGTGCCCCCGGGGCCAGTATTAGAGAAAATACGGTAAATACATAATTATAATTAATTAGGCATGCTCGAAGTAGAAGATAAAAATCTTGACCCAGCCTTCATGGTCGATAGTCGATCCGATCTGCACTCTTCTCTTCTCGATCATCGTCCTCTTCACGACCATCTACATTCTGCGAGACGCGCTCGTTGTGCTTCTAGAGGGTTCGTGATGTGCTATTATTAATTAGTAGTTAATTAATGAATTAACAAAATTATTTATTTATTTACTTTATATATTTACTACAATATACAACTATGTTTACTGAGTATGACAATACTTGTTTGGTGCACTAATCAATCGAAATATTAAGAGCTCCTTTAGGCTTACGAGAATATGCGAGATGAATTGTCGATAAAGATACATCATAATCTATCACTGAAAAAAAATACATTATTAAAAAATATATATACTAATTAGGCCGCCCCTCCTCAATCGACTTTGCCGAAGTCTTCTCGGCGCTCACCGAGCTGGACGGTGTTCGTAAAGTGCACGACTTGCGCATCTGGGCGCTCACCATGGACAAGGTCGGAGTGCACTTACAGAATCAATGGATTGTGAAATAACGGAATTACATAATTTTGCCATTACAGTATTTCCTGCACATGATCTGAATATGTAAAAATGAATATATTGCTTGTTTCTTTCTTTTTCATGCAAATATTTTTTATGACTTTGAAGATGCAAGTATATGAATGAAATATTTATAGGTCGCAATTTCGGTGCATATCGAGATTTCGCCGGACGCCAAGTCTGACCGAGTCCTGCGAAAGACGCGTGCAATGCTAAGGAATAAGTCAGATTTTAATTCAGTGTCTTTTTTTTCGCCATGGAATAAATCTGGATTGCTGCTATTTGCGTTCTAAAAGAATGCTTTAAAAAGTATAGTCCATCATTTCATAGATGGGATGAGTTTTTTTTTTTGAAAAAGAGGAAGAAATAAAAAAAAAACAAGAAAAAATCTCATTTAGGTACAATGTCCACGAGAGCACCGTGCAGATCGAGACTTTCGCGGATGAGACAGCCGATTGTGACCGATGTGACCCGCCAAAATGAGCTTGTCGCTTCTGTTTTCGCTGCGCTCATTGAGATGCCCGTAACTCGGCCGAACAAATTTAATCTTCTTGCTTCTTTTCTCTCATGTATTATTTATACGCGCACAGCTAAAGAAAGTATCCGACGAAAGAGTTTCGTAAACTTTGTAAATCATAAATTAACCCCGGAAGTGTCCTTGCACGGTCGGATTTCTTTCCAAGTAACAATGTATTATTTGAAATTAAACCAAATTTGTCATTCAAGTTCTATCATTGTCACGCATTTCTCTTATTTTGACACGGCGGTATCTCTTGTGCCTTGGTGAAAATATGTATACTGCCACTTTTTGATACCGAAAGGCAAAAAGAACATATTGAGTATAATGGAAATGATTAGCCTTCTTTACCATATAAGACAAAGAAAGGTCAGCCCAGCTTAAATCTGCAAAAGTGCAAAGTAAAAATTATAAGACGAGAATGAGAAATTGAAAGTCACTTCACAAGCACTCTCACGCCTCGGACGGTCGGCTCTCTCTTATTGGCAGTCATGGAAAAACCAGAAGATGAGCCAAAAGTGGAGGAAGAGGAAGAAGAGGATGAGGAGATCGAAGACGAGAAGAAAACGGTGGAAGATACGAAGGAAACGACGAAAAAGCAAAAGACCAAGGTGTTCTTTTTATTTATTTCTCAAAAATTAAATCTTACAAGGATCAAAAAAAATAAATTATTGCAATAATATGCATTGCTTCTTTGTTCTTGTTAAAAGTATCCGCTAATTTTCAGACGGATGGCGCGGAGAAGTCGGTCGAGAAGGCGAAGAAGAAGAAGCAGCCGAGGAAGAAGGCCGATTTCTTCTACAAGAACCTCGTCATCAAGAACTACGAACTCGACGACCTCACGCACGACGACCGGCTCATCGTCACGAGTGTCAAGGTGGGGGGAGGGGAATCGAGGCACCCCATGACAATAATGAGGGAAGTGGAACCATCCCTGGGGCCTAAAAGGGTAGTGGAGCCACCCCGAACGACTACGAGGGTAGTGGAACCACTCCGGACGACTACATGGGTAGCAGAGCGACCCCTGGCGACTACGAGGGTACTAGAAGTACCCCTGGCCACAATGAGGGTAACAGAAGCACCCGATGACGACAGCGAGGGTATTAGAACAACAACAAGAGTTAACGAAAATGTTGGAAATCGAAGCGTCTTTGGCGACAACGAAACAATACATTATAGAATCCCCACCCTGACGACAATGACAGTAATAGAAGCACCCCATTCAGACTGTAAAGGGTGTAGAGGAACAGTTAATTTTGTTTAGGAAATTTTTCTTCCCGTTTTACTCAAACTTTTTTTTTAAATTATAAAATGGTTATCTTGTAGTGAGAATAAAGAAGCGCAACTTCTTTCACTGGAATTGGAATTAAGTAATTAAATAAGTAAAATAATAATAATAATAATAATAATAATAA
Organism: Allodiplogaster sudhausi; assembly: GCA_945643635.1. Classification (NCBI taxonomy): domain Eukaryota; kingdom Metazoa; phylum Nematoda; class Chromadorea; order Rhabditida; family Diplogasteridae; genus Allodiplogaster; species Allodiplogaster sudhausi. Next base: position 110,889 of record CALZFC010000249.1, read on the forward strand.
TAATAATAATAATAATAATAATAATAATAATAATAAGAGAGAAAAACTAAGATCTTCTTTGACAGGACTCGCTGATCGGAGCGGTTAAGGTTGGCGACCGGATCGTCGCGATGCGCGCTGAGCCCGTCCAGGTCAGGGTCGACCTCGCGAAGGCCGCCCAGAAGTTCGTCGAAGTCTATCTCTCGAGTTCGTCGTTTTGTCATTGTGCTTTTGAATTCATTTCGGGCGCTGATCTGGGACAAGAATATAAAAAAAATTTGCATGCGTGATAAATGGCTATCACTTAGTATGTAAATAGAAAGAAAATGCTAACATTTCACTAGTTGTAAAGTAGAAATTTGATTAAACAATTTATTTTAATTTCTTGAATCATTTCCGAGAACGAAGACGCGACGGCCGACTCTGAGATCAAGTGCGAGTTCATGTTTGAGCGAGACAACTTGCGAACCGAGCGCGTCTGGAGGGAGCTTGTGAGTAAATACATAAATGGAGAATGGGGCCAACCCTAGCCGCCTAAGGACCCTGAAGTGCCCAAAGGACTGATCCCAGCCGACCTAATCCTGATCCTATGTAGTAAGCTGAGGGCCCTGAGGCTTGATGCCTAACCCGTGAGGACTAAGCCAACCCTTGCCCCTGGGGCCATGCCGTGGATGTATGGGCGGGAAGACAACGTTGCCCCAGACATAGAACTTACAAACGACAGACGCGAAGACAGAAACCGTGTGACAAGAGGAATATGCTTCTAAAATTTCTATATAAAAAATCTATAACATTAGCAGCGAGATCGCAAAAATTTATTTCTTCGTTTCGAAATGAACGATATGAAACAACGATTCACCTTGAATTTGAACCATATCTCTACAACAAAAATCCGCAACTAACATAACCGATACATGTGTTATATTAATTATTTTCTCATTTTCAGGACGAGAAACGGGATGCCGCAATCCTCATGAAGCTCAAGCCACGCAACAAGTAGCCAAATCGGATGTACGGATCGCTCCTCCATCGCTCACGCCCCGCCCCTTTCCTCTCACGCCCCGCCCCTTTCCTCTCACGCCCCGCCCCTTTCCTCTCACGCTCCGCCCCTTTCCTCTCACGCTCCGCTCCTTTGTCCCACTCCCACTCTCGAATGATTACTGTTCTGCTTCCCAATGTGCATATTTTTCACTACCAGAGCTAGTATAAAAAAATAGAGGTGAACAATTGCATCAAATTTTACATGATCAGAGTCAGAACTGTCGGGAAAAATGGATGTCATTGACCAGGTTGCCCTCGGTAAGAGCCAAAAAGCACCCAATTCAGCAAAAGTAAGCATCTAAGAAATGATTGAACTGAAACCACATTTATTTGAAGTGGGCGCGAACCGGCTAGAACCGGTATTATTACTAAATATTTAAAAGATGTGAAAATAGAAATCTATATATTTAAAAGCTGTGAAAGACACATTTTAAAACATTTCACTAGAATGGGGTTCTAGCGAGAATGTATGTATGTAATATGTTTTTTTTAAGAAAAGCTAACTGCTAATTTGTGAATACTACATATGCAGGCGGTTCTTGATGAGCCTGATGTTCTTTTCTTAATGCTGGATGCAAACTTCTTCGATTCCCTTTTTATGGAATAACGGCATTGTTATTACATCGCAAATCTTGTATTTAAATAAATTATTATAATTTATATATAACTAAAAATTATATTTCGTTATTTATTATTGTTTTTTAGATTGATAAAGAAGAGTCAGGGAGCGAGAAAAAAAGAGAGAGACAGGGAGGCAGAGGTAAAGAGCAATAGTAAGAGCGATAAACAGTCCGAGGAAGTTACTCTAACCATTTCTTGGGAAACTGCTTTTCTGCCCAGCTTCACAAGGGTAAGCCCTTATTATACATTCCCCTTCGCCATCTCTTTCTTCATTCTTCTTTCTTCCAAAATAGCTCACCCTGTCTGCATTTCACCAAGCCATGGAGAGAACAATGCCTTGCGCCATTAAAATGTCCACTCCAGAGAAGAGCTAAATTGACGAAGGAAACGAACGAGATTTTACGGCGTTGTTGTTAGACAGAGAGAAAAAGGAGGAGAGAAAGAGACAGACAGAGAGCGACAGGGAGAGAGAGAGCGCGACAGGAAAAGCGAGAGAGAGAGAGACAGGTAGATAGAGAGAGAGAGCGACCGGGTGAGAGAGAGAGAGAGCGCTACAGGAAGAGAGAGAGAGATAGGAGAGTGACACGTTAATGAAATACATGCTCAGTTCCTTTTCTTGTGCATATTTTGCGCCAGGATACTAAAATGTTGCCTGCAAGTGAGAGGGAGAGAGCGAAAGAGAAAGAGAGAGAGAGAGAGAGAGAGAAAGAGAGGGAGAGATCGACTGAAAGAAATAATATGCAATCTATTGCAATGACGGGTGCCAAAGCACCCGGTTAACACTCATTGTCAGCGTAAACCAGAATTGAACCGATTACGTCGAAGACGAGCCAGTCAGTGGGATAGATTCTATATTATTTCTTTCGCTAGCTATCTCTCTTTCTCTCTCTATCACTATATTTCTCACTCTACCACTTTTTTCTCTCCCTATCACTCTCTTTCTCTCTCCATCACTCTCTTTCTCTCTCCATCACTCTCTTTCTCTCTCCATCACTCTCTTTCTCTCTCCAACACTCTCTTTCTCTCTCTATCACCCACTCTCTCTCTCTCTATCACCATTGCAGCTTGATACAAAATGTGCACAAATTTTGGGCTCTTTCCTTTCTCTTCACCGTCAATCTGCTCCCTTAATTGACCATCCCTTCTTAAATACAGATATATTGGATAAATATGTAGATCAATAAGTGTTTGGTTAAACATATTTCTAACTTCTCACAATCAGCCATATGAGAGAGCTGCTCTTCAACTGCGACTCGCTCTGCTTCTGCTTCGGAGACGCGCTGCAGATGACGGTTCAGCACCTTAAAATATAAATCATTATTATTTTTCATCTTACCATTAATTTTACTTTTTTTATTTTGCCGCATATCATAAGAGAAACTTAACTTCTCCCCATCACCCTGGCTCTTTGTAGATTGTAGGTGACGTGAAGAAGTCGTCCGGAAACAGGCTCATTTTAAAATTTATTTTCCCTTTCAGACCAATATTGCCGCTCTATCCTAGCCGGGAGACGAAAGTCCCGATTAAAACAAAAATCTTTTCCCTTCAAGACCCATATTTTCCTACCGTAATCTCCATCCTCGAGGCACTCGAGAAGCGCGTTGCTCTGCCGGCTGAGGCTGTCCTGCGTGAGCTGCATCTGCTGCTCGGCGACGGCGAGCAGATTCGAGGCGCGTTACGACTTCTCGCAAAGCTTGTGCTCCTGCAGAAGAGAAGACAAAAATAACATTATGATGTCTCCCCTTTTCGTTCCGACTCCGCCCTTTCTCTTTTCGCGATCGCCAATGATTATGTACTATTCTGCTTTCGAATGCGTACATTTTTCACTATCAGAGCTAATGTAAGAAAAATAGAGCTGGGCCTCAAATTTTACATGATCAGAGTAAAAAAAAATGTTTTTTTTCTTTATAAAGGCACCAAAAATAATGCCATTGGTCAGGTTGCCCTAGGGAAGAGCCATAAAAGAATCACCTCCCCCGAGTTCGATATAAAATGGCATTTTCTTAGTGATGATTCAACTGAAACCACATTTCTTTGAACAGAGCAGAACCCTTCTCCTTCTCGTTGAATCCAATCCTCGCAAGTCATTGTACAGAAATAAGCAATAGGCACTGAAAGCGTGTGCACCGGGAATAGTTCGCTCCTCAGCGATTTCAGTTGTTATCTTGGTTCGGCCCGAGGCGTGTCTCTTGATTCGCTCCATGCTTTTGTCATTTTTTTGTATTAATGATAAACTCTTCATCTCATTCCATTTGTGGAGGATAGGAGCTTCCAAACAATGGGTTCAAGAAGGTTGAGGAGTTAAATTATTCGAGTTGAATGTTTGGATGATTGTTGCATGGGGATAAATCAGAGTGGCGGATTTTCTAAGCTACCATAATGGACTGAGAATCATGCCCTTGCACCGGCTTTTCCTCCTTCTGTCCAAGTCTCTCGAGTGTTACCCTCTTTCCCCTATGTTCTCTGGGTTAAGTTACCCAAACCGTTGTTCTCCGGGTGTAACACAAATTCGGTGTCACTCATTACTGTTTTCGGTATCCTTTTTCTTGCGCTAACTTTTCTGATTTTATTTATTTGCTTTTTCCTTCAGTATTTTCGTTCTTGAACCTCTCTTTTAATAATTTTGACAGAGCGTATTTTTCAAGTGGATTAGGCATTTTCAGTTGAGTTTCATTCCTCACAATCAGTGTTCTCAAAAGGTGGGAATGACCAATGATGCTAGACGTTTCTTCCTTCTGTCGAAGTTTCACGGGCGATACCCGACTTTTCCTCCTTCTGTTCTAGTTTTCATTCCTTTCCTCTTAATTTATTTGCTTTTTTAAATCTCTATTTTCCCTCCAGAACCTCTCTTTCTCAATAATCTTGACAGAGTCTGGGTTTCGGTAGATTAGGCATTTTCAACACAGTTTCATTCCCCCGTGTCTCAAAATGGGGACGGGAAGAGGTGTGATGTCATCAAAAGACCTCCTTATTCTTGCATGGCGGCTCGGAGGCGGGCTTCTCGGTATCGCACACTTGGCAGCTGAAATTGGATGCCCAGTAAGTGAAGAGAGATAGACAGAGAGAGAGAGAGATAGAGAGAGAGAACGAGAGATAGAGAGAGAGAGAGAGAGAGCGAGGTTGCGACGGAGATCCATATACCTGTGCATCACCAGCTTGGTCCTATACTTATGGGTGATCTTTCGCTTCTCGAAGACCTCCTTGGGGATGTGCTCGTTCCTTCTCTGCATAAGCTTCTCCTTGAAGCAGCAACAGTCGAGCAATGCTGCCAGGGAATACTTCAAGTCCTGCAATTGATCACAGCGTTTATATATAGAATATGAATAAAGAAAAGAAAAAAACTTATCCTATGGTATTAGGAACCGTCTAATAAATGTTTTCAAAAAGGAGACAACCCCTCACCAGTGGCTGGAACTTTCCCTTGGAGATCTCGATGCTTCGGTCGAGTGCGTATTGCTGAATGAAAAATTATCCTTTATCATGCTTGACATCTTCCCTTACAATTAGAGCAGAAAATGATTTCTATGCTTCAGTGGAATTGTAGCGAGGAAAGATTCATTGATGCTCATCAATCTCAGCAGAAACTAATTTACGGTCATCCATCTCACCAGAAACAAATTAACTATCGTCTATCTCACCAGAAACTTGAGCCGATTCATCAATGACTCGTCAACTATAAAGAGACGGTTGATGATCATGACGCAGAAGGCGATCCGTGCCACTTCCACCTCCGAGTCTGAAACGAAGATCGCTGCCTTCTTCTCCGGATGTAACATCTCGCGAAGCAACTCGGCGATCATCACCTCCAGGAATAAATATTCGTACTTTTTCAACGTACGATTGTCAAGATATCTATAAAATAGAATGTGAGCTTATTGTTAGCTAGTTAAAGCGGAAAACACGTGTGTTCGACAAGAAGAAGTTGTTTCTTCAATCAGGAAATAAGATTTGCATATGGCCAATCAGAACAGTGACCAATTAGAACTGGACGGGTGGACGTGGTCAAATAAGCTAACCGTGTAGCTGTCCTCCTGGTATCGGTCGACGAAGAGTGCGTAGTTCAAAACCTGCACTTCGCATTTCTTGCCGGTATCCGTGAAAATATCGATATTCTGAAAGTCTGACGACCAATTGCTCGTGTCCGTGCTCGAGGCCGTTTCCTGAGAAGGTAGAGAACTCGGACGTCTCGCTTCGGTCATTCAGACAACCCACTCGGCCACCAAGGAAGGAGGCAAAGTGGACTCAACCTGATGCTGCAAGGTGAATTCGCCGCACTCGGACTTCGGAGCTGCGAAGAGAAGATCGATTCCCTCAATATTTGTTTTATTGTTTTTAGTTAAATATCATAACTCTTTTGGTTGATGATGAATTTCTATATCCATTTAGACTGTCCTCGATCTACTTGGAACCTGCGCCTTGGTGAGAATTACGAGGCGTCTCTTGGATTTCTTGACAAGCTCGCGGAGGAAGAGCACGCAGCTGGCGTCCTTCCCGCCCTTCTCAGCCTGTTAATGCGGAGGAAGTTGTCTCCGATATTTTGAAAAAAGGAAAATAGAGATATGAAACGAACAGGCTATTTTGTGATCCAGCTACTCATGAAGGGAAAAGCTAAAGTTACATATTCTGTTTTTTACTCGCCGGAAGATGAATGAGCGGAAAATTCAGCTATTAATATTTTTAGGAGCAGAAGAATATTTTTTAATCGACTGCTTGAATTCTTGTCCTTTTTGTAAATAAATTGCACGGTTTTTTAAATATTAATTCTGCAATTCCAATTTTTGACCATTTAGTTGTGAATACTCATTAAGATTATTGAATTGGAGTCGACAAGGATGTTAACACATCCTAGTAGCAATATTTTAAACACGTAACATTTTTTTAATATTTATATCCGGCATCAACGCTCACATGAACAGGGCCGATTAAGGCTGAGCACTAATGACACAGCAGTGCAAAACCGCATGGCACAAGTTGAGGCAAGTGCATTGTGATAAAAAAAAGTAAATATTATTTTTTAATGTATATATTTGAACTCGAGAAACATTACTTTAAAAAATGCCTCCAAGATGTGCTCTCCTCTCGATCCTACCCTCACTCACGCTGATTATCCCATCTCTCTCTCCCTCTCTTTCTCTCTCTCCCTCTCTCTTTTTTTCTCCCTCACGCTCTCTCACCTTGCTCATCGTCAGGTGAAGTGAGCGAGTGAGAGAGATATAGAAAGAGAAAGGGGCGGGTGTAAGACGGCGAGAGAGAGAGAGAGAAGCCGAAAATGAAGAAAACGCGGCGAGAGAGAAAAAAGAGGCAGATGAACAGATCGAAGAAAAGGAAAGAGGGGGGAATAGAGCAGCATGAACATGTTTACCTCTGTTCATGCCTCTTCTTCTTGTACATACATACATCGTCCTTGTCTCCTAGGGCACAATTGTGTCAAGATGAAGCTACAACGAGTACACTTACTGCATCTTACTCTTCTACCTCTAAATCATCGTCTTATGCCACTATAAAATATATCTTTTTTTCCAGCTCTACAATTCCTTTTCACAGCCATTTTCGATCTTGCCAAATCTAATTTGAATTATCTTCTTCTATATATAGTAACCATCCTTGCCTTTTTTTATGACTCGTTTATATATATAGACGACAATAGCTTCAGAATGTGTCATTTGCGGAAGCGACGGTACTTTTTTTGCTGCGAATACCTTCATCTCATACATACGGAATTCAGCATTGATAAAACAGATGATGCGAATTCTTTTCTCGTCTTTCTTGACGCCTTTTATCATTTTTCGCTCAACATCCGGCGAGTTTCTCCATACAAACAGAGAAGAAAAAATGATATTTGCATATCTGCATTACCGGAACTTCTGGAGACATTGTTAGTGGCAAGTATTGCAATATTTATTGTTATCGCGAAACTCACCTGCTAGTGTGCTCAATAGTTCGCGCCAGGAGTCTTGAAAAGTAAAAAAAAATTTTACCAAGGACGCCCTCCACGCCTTTTGAATGTTGTAGTATACGTCGATCATGTTGTAATAATAACTATCACCATCTTGCATCATGTGCACGATACTAAGCAATTTCCTTGGCCACTGTAGTCAGCGTCTCTCTAGATCACTTGCTCTCTCGCCTTGTATAAGGGCAAAATGTTTTCAAGCGTGATTTTCTGGACTACTTTATGGCATAAGCATACGTGTGTGTCTCTCACAGAGTTTCTACGCCTACGCTCGTGTGCTCCGCGGACCTCGGACCAGTTATGCCCTTGTTTTCAGTCTTTGCTCCGCACGCCCGCCCACGCAAGAATAGACACAAGCCTCGAAGGAAGACACGGAAACATGACGACGACGCCGCGCGATGATTAAACATCTTCCTCTCTCTCCGTGTCTCTCCTTTTTCTTCTCCCGGTCGCCCCTTTCGTTGGCCAACGAGAGAGTTTTTTTATTCTTTTCCATACTCTCTTACTCTCTTTCTCTCTTTCTGATCTCATACTATGTCTCTTTTCACCCCCTCCCGGTTCTCTCCCCCTCCCTATTGCAACAACCATCTGATTCCCCCCCCCCCCTTTATCATCCTCCATTCAGCTCTGTCCGCCCTCAAGATGCTTATTATCCATGCAGATCGTAGAGGGCCTTGCTACGCGCATTCTCTCGTCCTTGATAACATTCATAGTGATGTGAATGAAAACCTCTATCCATCTCTCTCTCTCTCTCTCTTTCTCTTTCTCTTTCTCTCTCTCACTCCTTCTCTCTCTGTCTCCTCCCATTCTGTTCATCTTCTCATTCTCTACCTCTTCTGATCCACCTCACTCACAAGTTGTTTTCAAGATATACTCATTGTCCGACTCAAAGCACCATGACCAATCCATGACCAAACCACAAAAGGACTCAAGTCACTCTCCCTCTTCAACCATTCATCCCGTCACCCTCTTCTGGACAGACACTGTCCACCATCCCGCTGCTTTGCACGAGTCATTATAGTCAGCATTGCGAAGTATCGTTCACTTGAAACGCGAACTTGTTTCCTCTACTTTTACATATACACATACTTGTTCTGAATTACCCCCGTTCACTCTTACAGAGAGGCTCGCTTTACTTTTGCTCTCTTTCTTTCTCCAGCTCGTTCTTATTTTTGAGCTTTACTTTTCCCAAATGTGACCAGCGCCATTCAATTCCCATGGTTCCCGTGTCAATGCACTGTATTCGTCCTCCTTGGATTAACATAATGACATGAACGGGTTAAATCAGTAGTGTTTATTAATGTAGTTAAAATATTGATGTTATAAGAAATATTGGAATCAAAAAAATTTGTTAAAACATTAAAATGTTCTCGAAAACTTGGAAATTATCAACGGTGTTTTTATGGAAAAAATTTTTCAAAGGACTATTCATGAAAATAAATATATATATCAAAGAATAGTGCTCTCCTGCAGCTTTTGCGCTCTAAGTTAGCAGCTATAGTTTTGATGACGATTTTTGCGCAAGGAATACGCTCTCGACCAATACGCTGTAGCTGTTAAACCACATAGGTATCACGAATACCGTTGTGTTGTTCTGGTAAGAGCTTTTTGTACTTGCAAAATGCGGAACATGTTCCAGATATGCTAGAAATCGGTTCTATATCTTTTAATAAGCGCCATTTACAAAGCATTAAAATAATTTCAAGCATATACAAGCAATAAAAAATATATTTTTTTTAATGGAAAAATAACGAAAAAATGATAGAAGCTAACAGGTTGTTTTGTGGAGAACACAATCCTGAAATGAAAGGATATTCTGCTAATTAAAAATTTCATATTAATATTGCTACATGAAGTAGAATACTTATTGTCGCGTGCATGATTTATCGTATTTTTGTAAATAAATTGCACGGTTTTTTTATTCTGCATTTAACTATTTTGAGAATTTATAAATCTGCGTCAAATGTGGTGAACGTCACCTTCAAAAGGACGACTAAAAGTCTCTCCTCTCTTTCCTTCTCTCAGTCTCTCATCATCTTTCTTTCTCTCTGTCTACCTCTCTCTCTCTCTCTTTTCTTCTTCACGCTCACTCACTTTGCTCATTGTCAGGTGAATTGATGATGTAGAACGGTGGGCTGATGGAAGACAGTGTGTGAGAGAGAAGAGCAAATGAAGAAAGCGCAGAGAGCGAGGGGAGGGTGAGAGAGAGAGAGAGAGAGAGAGAGAGAGAGAGGAGAGACAAATGAACTGATCGAAAGAGAAATGGTGAGAAAAGGAAAGAGAGGAACGGAGCATCTTGAACATGTTTACCTGTGTTCATGTCTCTTCTTCTAGTTCATCGTCTTTGTCACCTTGTACGCTCTTGTGAATGCAATTGTGTCAAGATGAAGAAGCTACAACGAATTCGCTTACTTCTATTTTAATCATCGTTATGTGCCATTATTTACAATGTATAGATATATCTTTTTTCTCTATCGCTACATTTCTTGTTATTCTGCAGCGCTTATCCCATTGGAATCCGTCAACGTATCTGCAAATGCAAAAGTTAGACCTGATTTAACTTTTTTTTTGCATTATTTTTTTTCATTTGAACAATACGCCTCTTTGCCTAATCTACTGTTAATGGATGTACGTATATGACAATAGTTTCTCATTGGCGAATGTCTCTTTTTTTGTTGTTCTTGCGAATTCCTTCATCTCATACGTATGGAATTCAATTCATTGATAAAACCGGATGCACATTCGCTTCTCGCACTAATCAAGGCTTTTGTCATTTTTCTTGCATTCTTGATGCAACATCCGGAAAGCGCGAGTTTCTCCTTACAATTAGAAGGGGAAAAATGATATATTTGCATATCTGCATTACCGGAATTTCTGGAGACATTGTGTGTGGCAAAAGATAGCCATGCTTATTTTTCCCCGAGGTGTGCTCAGTTCGTGTGCCATGGCCGATCTCCTTCAAGTCGTAAGAAACTAAGCTTAACGACTCAAACTCCACTCGCCATAGAATCTCCAAGTGATCATTGTACTTGCTATTCCCATTAATCTCATTCATATTTAAAGGAGCATGACACCCAACTGTAAAAAAAACCTATGTCAATTTTCCTGACCATTGTAGTCGATTCTCTCTAAATCCCGTGCTCTCTCGCCTTGTATCGGACTAAAAGGCAAGCATTTTAGCATAATTTTTGGTGCCCTTTTAGGCTACATCCACTTGCGTAAGCCCACACACAGAGTTCCTACGCACATATACTCGTGCTACTCGAACCAGTTATGCCCGTGTGTTTCCGTTTGCTCCACACGCCCGTTCACGCAAGAGCAATACGTTCCTGAAAGGAAGGAACGGAAACATGAAGCCGTCGTGTAATTCTCGCGCGATGATTAAACATCCTTCCTCTCTTTTTCTTTACCCGGTCGCCTTTCCTTGGCCAACGAGAGAGCGAGAACTAATAATAACATTTCGTGCTGATGGTGAGCAGGTGTCGCCCTCCTTCAGGGGCCAGCGGCCATATTTAGCCAAATAATATGAGCAATCAATTTTCAATCATACATACATATGTGCCTGACGAGAAAGCGAGTTAAAAGGAAAAGAATTTTTTTTATACATATTTATGCATGTCCCACCAGTTTCATGGCAGAGATGTTAAAAGCGAAGACGCTTGCCTGTCTGAGCCGCAATTCTTCCCACGCACATCTCTGATTCTCTCCTTGCTCTATCACCCCGTGAACACTCTCTTTCTCATCTCTTCCATGCTCTCTCGTCACCCTCACCCGGTCACTTTCGCTCTCTACAGCCATCCGAGTCTCACCCTTTTATCAGACTCCATTCAGCTCTGTCCGCCCCCCTCAAGATGCTTACTATTCATGCAGATCGTAGAGGGCCTTCCTACGCGCATTCTCTCGTCCTTTGTGACTATTCATAGCGATGTGAATGAGAACCACTATCCATCTCTCTCTCTCTCTCTCTCTCTCTCATTCTCTTTATCTTCTCATTCTCTACCGCTCGCGATCCACCTTCCACAGTCACAAGTTGCTGTCAAGATATACTCATTGTCCGACTGCAAAGCACCATGACCAATCCATGACCAAACCTCAAAGGGACTCCCGTCAGTCTCCCTCTTCACCCATTCACCCTTTTCCCATTCAGACTCTTCTAGACAGGCACTATCCACCGTACCACTACTTGCACGAGTCTTTGTCAGCATTGCATAGTATCGTTCACCAGAAACGCGAACTTCTTGCCTCTTTTCTACCTGCCTTCTCTCAGTTATTCAAGACAAATTGCGTACACATGCAGGTCAGAATCAATGTTTTATTCAGGCGACTGTAGTATGCATTGTAAGATGATCTTATATGCTGGATATACAATCGTAGTCGACATTAAAGGAGGTGAATGTTAAATATCGATTGAATCTAAAATTCGCGCTTTTTTGCCTGACTCAAAATACGAGAGAACATGTGATTTAGAGTTATAGAGAAATTCAAATAGATTACAGTTCAGTTTCGTGCAGATGATTTGCCATTATTACTATTATACCTAAATACTTCTTCACCCATGGAATCTTATGCCCCGCTTATGAAAGACCCTCTTTTGTGGACCGAGCAGGCTGACTACTATTTCAGTGGCTAATATTTCGTCGCCGCTTGTATGCATTGAGTGCCATCGGTTAGTAGCCATTTCCAGAAATAGAGGATGGACCAGTCTTCCTTGCGTGGCTGATTGCGAGAGGGAGCGCGAGAGAGAGAGAGAGAGACAGAAGGAGAGAGAGGGCGAGCGAGAGAGTGGGAGAAAGGAAAACTTGGAGAGAGAAATAGGGAGAGCGAGAGAGATGAAACAAAGAAGATAGAGGGATGAGGACGATAGAGAGAAGGAAAAGAGTGCGAGAGAGAGAGGCCGAGAGAGAGAGAGAGGAGAGAGAGAGCGAGTAGAGTAAGAACGACAGAAAGAGAGAGAGAGAGAGAGAGAGAGAGAGAGAGAGTGAAAAGACAGAGATAGAGAGAGGGCACTTTGGAAATCGGCTAAATATCGCCAAATATAGCCTGCGCCTCGTGGCAGCCTCCCCTGACATCTTCATAATCGCCTGTCTTAACCACACATTTTCGGGAATACTCTGATGAGCATCACCGGGATGCTACATACATGTGACAGCTAAATTCCAAGTAGCGCGTCTCTATTTACTCCTTTACTCTTTAACAATGCAGGAACTTTTAATAATTACTAAATTTGAATTTCAAAGGGTCGATATAATTCATATTTGTACCAATAAATATGCTTGCTTAATAAAAATCTCCAGAAAAAAGTTTTCATCCTTTCCCCTCCATTTTCTCTCTCTTTCCCTATTTCTCTCTCTCTCTCTCTCTCTCTCTCTTTGTACATCAATTTCTAAATTATCTCATAATTTTCATAAGTATGTATGTATCCTCATATTTGACACTACTCTTATGTATGTATACATACATCCCTTCCAACGCAACGTCTCCTGCTTTAATCGCGAGCTTTAACGCGCTCCTGATAACGAAGGCGCCTCATTTTATGCACACGAAATGAGAGATGTGTGACGTAGCCCATTTTAATCTATTCATAGAAAGAGAGATCTTGTTTCCGATATCCCTTATGTTAGAGATATTGGCGACAGAGAGAAACACAAATAAGAGAGTTGCTGAAGCAGTGAGTATTAAAACACAACCAAAATATCACTCTGCAGAAAATGGTTTGCAAAATCGTAAAAGGATTTAGCATCCATTATGCAGAGGCGATGATACAATCTTTTTTCTTCCTTCAATCAGCTGACTCTTTCATTTGTATTTTCAAGTTTCTTTAATGTCTATAATTGTGCAGTAGGCTGTAAATCGTTTCAAGGACTCTGCCCCTGTAAACGGCAAGTTTCGTTGGATAGAGAGAAAGAGAGAATGAGAGAAAGAAAGAGAGAGAATGAGACAGAGAGAGGGAAATAGTGAGAAAGAGAGAGAGAGAGAGAGAGAGAGAGAGAGAGAAGACCACCTAATGTCTACACGTTGACAGAGAATGGCGAGCACCAGGGAATGTCCTCCTCCGCGGTGTCCTTCTGCTTGATTGCTCGACAGCAATTTGCGAAGAGCGCATCCTCTTCCCTAGCGAATTTTTTGTCTTTATTTCTCTCTTTCTTTCTCTCTCCTCATCCCTCTCTCTCTCGTCCTCTCTCTCTCTCTCTCTCTCTCTCTCTCTTTCTCCCTCTGTCCCTTTCTCTGCCTCTTTCTCGGTTCTATGTCTTTCTCAATCATCATTCTTTCTCACCATCTGCATGTATGTACCTCTATTTCTCTCACTGCTCTCCCTCACAACATTGTGGTTCGCTCTCTCACAGTGTCCCTCTCTCGTCTTTCTCATTCTAATGTTTCTGAGAAGGAACTAAGCCTAAATTTACGAGAAAGCATATAGTAGATATTGTTTTCTTCACTCACCACAAGGAAAGGCAACATTTATTCTCTCTCTCTAGCTTTCTCTTTCTCTTTCTCTTACTCTCGCTCTCATTCTTTCACGGTCTATTTCTCTTGCTCTTTCACACCTATTCTTCTTCTCTCTCGTCCTCTCTTCACCTTTCTCTCTCTCTCTCTCTGTGTTTCTCTCTATCTCTTTGAATCTCTCTCTCTCTGTATCTCTCTCAGTCCCTTTTTCTCTCTATCTCTGCATCTCTCTCTCCCTCTTTCGTTTTGTCTCTCTCGTTCACTTTCTTTCTCTTGCAGATTGTTTCCCTCTCGCTTCTCATAAAATGAGCGGCATCGCACACATCCTTTTTTCCTCCTTTCTTGCAAGCGTCGTGCTTATTTCTGATTCAGAAAAGAGACACAATCCTGATTGTTGATTGTGTGCATTTCTTCTTTCCTCTTATCTCTCCATCTACCTCACTGTCTAACTATCTCTACCTCTCTCTCTCTCAACCCTCTCTCTAACCCTCTCTCTCTCTCTCTCTACTTCTCTTTGATTCCCTCTCTCTAAACTTATTCTCTCCAGTCACACGTTCTGTATCTCTATGACTCAAATAGCAGCATTCCGTTAAGCCTTCCATTTGAAACGCTGAAGATGAGAGTGCGGATTTTAGAATTAGCCCAAGACTGTCATCGCTTCTTACTTTTTTCTTACAACCTCTCGCATTAGCTGCTCTCTCTCTCTCTATCTGTCTCTCTCTTTCTCTGTCTCTTTTTCTCTCTTTCTCTCTCTCTGTCTCTCCGTCTCTCTCTCTCTCTCTCTTCGAAGATTTAGAATGATGATGCCAGTTTTTCCATGTTTTTTAAGCTCCGTGCTCTTTACTTTGGATTCAGTCTCAGATTTGAGCAAGGGCGGTTCCACGATTCACGCCCTCGGGATAGGAAAAAAGAAAAGCATACCATCGTCTTATCTTGATGACGACAGTCCTCTACTTCTCATACATATCTATTTTTTTAAGCTTGGATTTGAGAATTGTGATCGGTGACTTTGAAGAGTGTTGCTATAAATAAACAAAAGTCTCTTCGCTGATACGAAGTCTCATGATGACTTCTTTTAAGAAGAGGGATTAGTGCTTCTTGGCGTCGTCATAAATATTTACTCTGATTTGAGATCACACGCTCTGGTTATGAATTTATTTACTTTCTATCGGATACGCGTAGAGTTGCGCACGCTCAAATAGTGCTCATTTCAATGAAATCCACCTTTTCATTTATCTTTCTTCCTAGGTGCATATCTCAGAATTTTTTTTTCTTTTAATGCCACTTCCCTTTCCCTACATATCTCTACTCTCTCTCCATCACTATCTCTCTCTGTCTCCCTCTTTCTCTTCTCTTTCTTTTTCTCTCTCATTCACTCTCTCTCTCTATCTCATGGCATCCTTTCAGACCACATTTGTTTGTCAAACTTGCAGCTTGACGGGCGGAAGCGAACGGTCTCAGCATGCTCTCCATTTACTTCTTGGTCCCGAAAAGAATGGAGATTTAGAGAGAGGGAGAGACAGAGATAAAGAGAGAGAGAGATAGAGAGAGAGAGAAAGAAAAAGAAAAAAGGTCTTTGACTCTTGCGCATCCCACACTCTCCAATCATTTCTCATTTCAATGTTTGTGTTTTTGCTCACCCAACTTTGCTTTTTCAGCACAGAAAAAGTGAGTTTGCAGAAAATGGTTTTTTTTCTTATTCTCCACACTGTTGCCTCTGTTTTCTCTCTCTCTCTCTTTCTCTCTCTCTCTCTCTTTCTCTCTCTTCGCCCCTTGATCTTTTAAAGGTTCTCACCTAAAGCCATATGCCAGTGAGCAATTAAAAGTGTCTTTTTTTTTTAGTTCCTCAATTGGTCTATCCTACGAAATCAACGATATGTAAATGACAGGTTCACAAAGGGTGTGAAGAAGTAAGGGAAATGCAATAACTCATAAATTCCTGTTTAGTAAAAAAAAATTTCCTTAATAGGAATAACATATGATATGATATGATGTGATGACTTCTTATTCCTTCATAAGAACTAGAGGGAGTTTATGTTGAGAATTAAAAGAACAGTGGCTTGTTCTTCCCCCCACCAAACCACAAATAACTGAACGCTGGACTAGCACAATGAGTGGCGTCATGGGCCTCAGTGTTCGTGCTCCTCTCTTTGCCCTTCCAATCAAGACCATCCCCCCCCTCTCTCTCCTCTCTTTTCTCTCTCTCTCTCTCTCTCTCGCTTTCTTTCCCTATTTCTCTCTGCATCTCTCTCACTTTTCCCTTCCCTGATTCTCTATTCTCTCTCTCTGTGTCTCCCTCTCTCTCTCGCCTTTTCTCTCCTCTTTTTCTTTGGCCTGTTGCGGAGCTAATTGCATAATTTGTCGACCGGTCCATACAATCCGATTATGGCATGTTGTAGGGCCTAATGTCAGCATCAGAAAAAGGGAGAAAGCGAGACAGAGAGAGAGAGAGACAGCGAGAGGACGGGAGAGAGAGAGGGAGATAGAAAGAGAGAGAGAGAAAGAGAGAGAGGGGAAACAGGGAAGTCAGACGCTGCCCTTTTGTTAACCCCTGAAAGCGAAAAAAGAGGAAGATGTGAACAGCTCCTGTTCTGAACCCTGATTATGGACGAACCTTAATTTCGTATGCAAAGCATCGATTTATGCATTATTCACTTTTCTTTATTAAACAAGGACTATGATATTCCTTAATCTTATCGTAAGACTTTCAATCTTTTCAATGGAAAGATTTCTGGAAAAACAAGGATTTTTCTTGAACTGTAACTCTGAACTGTTCATGGTATTTTGAATTTGCCCAAGAAAAGAAAATGAACAAATCAGCGTTATAGTTAAAGAGAAATCCTTGTTTTTTCCAGTGACCTTGCCGAGATAAGATCGATGAGATTAAAGCGTATCAAAACAGTATTTATTAAAGGAGGACTAGCCTCTCGCTTACTCTCTCTCTCTCTCTCTCTCTCCTTCTCTCTCTCTCTCTCTCTCTCCTTTTCTCTCACCCTCTCTTTCTCTCGTTCACTCTACTCTCTCTCTCTCTCGTTCTATTCTCTCTTCGTTTCGCCGCCATTCTCTTTCTCCCCTCCCATCTGTTCTACTCCAACACTCACGATTCACAACGATAATAACCAGCCAACCAGCCAGACACTGTTGTGGCAAAACGAGCACAGGGGGTGAGATTGTGCGGGGACCATTGATCTCGTTTATTATCTCTTGCTCTCTCTCTCTCTCTCTCTCTCTCTCTCTTTCTCTCTCTCTCTCCCTCTTTCTCTCTCCCTCGCTGCCTCTCATAGTCTATATATCCTACATCCTGTCTTACTGTCTCTCTTCCATCTTCTCTCCTCTCTCGCCTTCCACATATTTTCTACCTCTTCCCCTTCCCTTTCGCCACGTCCTCCGGCGTCAGATATTGAGAGACAGAGAGAGAAAGAAAGAGAGAGAGAGAGAGAGAGAGAGAGAGAGATAAAGGGACAAGAGAGAGCAAGAGGGAGCGAGAGAGAAAGAGAGAGACAAATACAGAGAGAGGGGAGAGAGAGAGAGCGATTTCGTCAACAAACAAGTGCATTTGGAATTTGGATTCTGGTCCGACGCGACCGTCCAATCCCCTTTCTCCTACTGGTTCTCTATCCCTCTCTCTCTCGGCTGCTCACTCCCTCTCTTTCTGCTCTCTCTTTCTCTCTGCCTCGCTGTCTCTTTCTTGGCCACCCCTCTTTTCTTTTCTTCGCCCCCGGCTCTCTTGGCCTGTCCGTGTCTGGTCTCGATGGCTCGGCAAGCAGTGGAAAACCCTTCTTTTTTTGTCCTCCTATCCATTTTGTCGCGCTTTCGTCGTCAGCGTCCCCCAGAGCAGCGCCAATGTCAACTTCGATCTTCCGGTCACTCTGTACTTTTTCTATATCTCTCTCTCTCGTCCTCCTTCACTCTCTCTCTCTCTCTCTCGTCCTCCCTCACTCTCTCTCTCTCTCTCTCTCTCGTCCTCCCTCACTCTCTCTCTCTCTCTCTCTCTCTCTCTCTCTCTCTCTCTTTCTGTCCCTCGACACGTGTTCAAGGATCTGGACT
Organism: Allodiplogaster sudhausi; assembly: GCA_945643635.1. Taxonomy (NCBI): domain Eukaryota; kingdom Metazoa; phylum Nematoda; class Chromadorea; order Rhabditida; family Diplogasteridae; genus Allodiplogaster; species Allodiplogaster sudhausi. The sequence goes on from CALZFC010000249.1 coordinate 128,974, forward strand.
GGTGAGAGTGAGCGTATCGCTTCCAGCTTGCTCATGTTTACTGAGGCGCTTCAGGCGTGCGCAACTTGGAGATCAAGGGAGAGAGAGAGAGACAGAGACAGAGAGAGGGAGAGAAAGAGAGAGAAAAGAGAGGACAGAGAGATAGAGAAAAGAGAGAGAGAGAGGAGGAGAGAAAGGGAGAACACAGCATGTCACACTCATTCGCGTATGCAAGGAATGAGGTGTGTATGTTCCGCAGGGCGGGAGAGTCCAAAGAGAAAGCGAGCGGGCTGGTGAGAGAGAGAAAGAGAGAGGGAGAAAGCGATAGAGAAAGAGAAAGATAGAGAGGGATAGAGAGACAGAACGAGAGAAAGAGAGAGAGAGAGAGAAAGAGAGAGAGAGAGTGAGAGAGAGAGAGAGAGAGAGAGAATAAGTGACACACCCCGGCCTCCCTTCGCTCGCGTTCCCCTGAGCACACTCCCAACTGCACCACCCCTCCCATCACCGCGGCCACCTTCACCTTTCTCTCTTCCTTCTCTCTTACATTCTTCCCCTCTCCTTCCTCCATCTTTCTCTCTCTCTCTTTTTCTCTCTCTCTCTCTTTCTCTCTCTCTTTCTCTCGCTCTTTCTCTAACTCTCTCGCCCTCTGCCTCCATCCCTCTTTCTCCTCACTCCTGGACGGAATGGCCGACCTCCAGAGCCGCGCACCTACAAGGCCAATCATTCACATCGCTTCGCTCTTCAATTGCTTTCATTCTCTGTTCTCTCTTGTTTTCTCTCTCTATCTCTCACTTTTATTATCTCTCTCCTTCTCTCTCCTTCTCTTCTCATCTCTCCCCTCTCATATTCTTGGCCTTCCAACTTGGAGAAGCACTCATGCTGCGTACCGCTTGACATTGTGCCTTTTTCAGCTTCTCTTGATATTTAATCATGGCTTTCTTCCTAATGTATACGCTCGCTATACGGATAAATTCTTTAGCAGATTTTTTTTGTTGCATTCACATTTACTTGTTGTTTATTTTGTGTGCATATAAGGACTTATGTCATTGTAACTGTATTTTATAATGTGATTAATGAATTATAAATAAATAATATTTTTATCGCGTCCTTTTAACTTACATCATGAAGTGGTATGCATTAATCATTCTATTAGCAATAGGCATATTTAATTACGTCCCTGTAATTTCTTGTTTTCTTACTTGCCACACGAGAGAAACAGAGAGAGAGAGAGAGAGATAGCGAGAGAAAGAGAGAGAGATAGCGAGAGAAAGAGAGAGAGATAGCGAGAGAAAGAGAGAGAGATAGCGAGAGAAAGAGAGAGAGATAGCGAAAGAAAGAGAGGGAGAGAGAGAGAGTCTGAGGGAAGGAGAAGGAGAGAATGGACTAGAGAAACAGAGAAGAGATGACTCAAACACCCAAACACGTTGCCTATCAGCTGTCTTGTCTGTACGATAACGGGTATTTCTTTTCCCTTCTCTTCTCTTCTCTTCGCTTTAGCTTCACATTTAATAATGCATTTCTTAAGAACCCTGAGTTCTCTCTCTCCAACGCTCCTTCTCTCATATGTCCATACATACATCACATCTTCTGCTTTTGTTCTTATTCTCCTATTAGTCACTCCCATGTCATAATTCGCTTTATTTTTTACTCGATTACAAATTAATGACGTGGTTCACTTCCGTTTATTACTCATTGTAAGTAATTTCCATTTCCTTCATGTCCGTATGTAATCTCACATGCTTTTCTGCTTGCCGTCCTTCGTGTGAATGGCATTTTTGTTGGAAGGTTTTTTTCATCTCTCTCTCTCTCTCTGTTTCTGAATCTTCCTTTCTCTTCTTTTTCTGTCTTTCTCTCTCTCTCTCTCCTCTCTTCTCTTTCCCATGAAGAGCAGGGTCTTTGTACTATCCGGGAGGCCTAAACAGAGAGACACAGTTTTAGAGAGGGATAGAGATAGACCGAGCACCCGGGGCAGGAACAAGAGTAGAATATCTTTTGCGTTAGAAAGGTGAGAAGTGCCTACTGCACCGATGGGCACCCTTGGCGCAGTCGGTATGTGCCCTGCCCGCGAAGCGGTAAAAGATGAATCGACTCTTTAGGGTGCTTATACTTTTATTTATTATTTTGATTTTTAAGATGATATCGTGATGTAAATACATACATGAGTCTTAAACTTTTCGAATTATTAAATGACAAAATTCCGAAAAGATCCGAAGCCATTAACAAACATTGTTCTTCTAAATTTTGCACAAGCATTGAAGATTAAAAATTTCCGGGATATTTTCGCGTGTGATTATCTCCCGAAAGAAGCATTAGAAGACAAATTAGGTATTGCATATCTCGATATCACTTTCACTCTTTGTCAGTCTATGTATCACTCGTACCTTCACTCTCTGCGACTTTCTTTCTCCCTCCTTATTCTTTTTCGCTCTCTGTGACTTTCCCTCTCCTTTCTCTCTCTCCTTTCTTTCTCTCTCTCACCTCAGTTCTCTTTTTGTCCCATAGATGAAAAAGAGCAGGGTCTTCATGCTATCCATAGTGACACAGTTGTTGCAGCCGCGCATTCAATCTGTCGAAAGTTTGAAACATGTTCGTAACAATTGTTCGCAACATCGGAGTTGTTCTCACAAGCTGAGAACAACCTGACAACATCTCGGTGTCATCACATCTTTACTTCACAGATTTCATTTGAGAGTTTTTTTGTATGAAATATTTTTTTATAATAAAAAAGTGAAATTGTTTTATGATGGCGCACTTGTTGGCGCTTCTTCCTGCTGGACGAAGGCCAAATCTGCCCTACTGCCGCCAGCACCACGCTAGGCTTTGTCAGAGTAATGAGGATCTTCTCATGCGGCGCTATAGACTAGGAGCCCAAGACATCCAGTGGCTAGTCCGGCAGATCTCTCCCTTTCTCAATCGGACAATACATTGGGACTGGACTATTACTATGAAGAATCAGGTTTGAAAGGAGCTGATTCTTCATCTTTTCAGATCATGAGTTTGTTTAGACGCTGATTGGATTGCGGTACTTGTTGTCCAACGCGCCGTTTATTGTACTGGCTGATGCATATGGTTGCTGCGAGACAACCATCTTCAATGTAGTCCATCGCTTCCTGTGCGGTGTCATGTCCCTGAAGGACGAATGGATACAGTATCCCGTGGACTCGCTGGCATACTGTAGTGGAGCAGCACACGCATTTCTCAGCGTGGACCTTTCAATAGTCAGCCTAAACATAACTACAAAGAAGCTGAGAAGTAACAGCCAATTACACAAAATAGTGTGATTAATAAAAGAGTCAGCTTTAGACATCATTGGACTGGTTGATGGTACCCTTGTGCCGATCAGCACACCCCGTCATGCTCCCTGGCAGTTTCGCTCTAGGAAGGGACATCCTGCCATCAACGTGCTCACAGTCGCTGATGCCTACGGACGAGTGGTCTTCTGCAACGCAAACTGGCCTGGATCTACCCATGATAGTTTTGTCCTGGCTAACTCGGCACTAGGGAATGCTATTTCCATTGGCACCATTCCAGCTTGATTCGTTCTACTTGGTGATAAGGGTTTTGCAAATGGGTCTCATCTCGTGACTCCGCTTAGACGACCAAGAACACAGCAAGAACTTGACTTCAATTCTGCTCATAAGAAAGTCCGTGTTCTAGTGAAGCAGACCATCGGGGTTCTGAAGAAGAGATTTATGGTCTTGTCTAATGTAGCCCGTCTTTCCCCAGCAGTTGCATCGAAAGTAATCCTTTCTTGTTGCATACTTCACAACATCATCATCGATCGCTTGACCGGTGGTTTCATCCTGCAAAACAACAACCTCTACCTGATCATGCCGCATCCCCCGCCAGAGGTTGACCCAAGGAGTATGATTATGAGTATGATTGCTAACATGTAGAGAGATGATATAATCTGATTGGTTTGTAACGATAAAGTTGTTGATTTTCACTTCAACAATTACACTGCAAGGCAGAAGGTGTTAAAATTTTATCTTGAACAAATTCAAGAAGAAACGCAACAAGGTTTAACAAAGTTAGTAAACAAAATTCGGAAATAATTCATTACTACGGTATACTTTCTATAGCTTGTGTTGTAAAGATGATATCTCTATTATACTCTTACTATAGTCCTATATGTAGATTAGATTATTTCCAACATCTATGCTCTGCGAGTAGCAATGGAAGATCCGACCATACTCTGTTCCAGAGCATCATCATCAAAGTGCGTGTATTGATTAGGAACATAAACTGCTTGATTAACATTTGCCAAACGGACTAGTCTAGCGCTCTGCCTGCGTGCTCTTTCGTCGTCTCTTTCTTGCTCTCTTTCTGCGTGCTCCTGTTGGATGTAGTCGTTCGGTTCGCCGCGCAGCGATCGGACCATCTCCGTCGTTTCTTGCACCATTTCCATCGTCGCTTGTATGAGGCAGCACGACGCGTCTTCTTTCCTCTTCATTGCTTCGTAATGCTCGATCTGTTTCTTAAAAAAACATTGTAAGAACGGGCTTTGCAAAGAACGAGATGATTCCGACAAAGAAACTCCTACCTAAACATGTTAAGAAAACTTCCTTCCCCAAAGTCACCCAGGAGTTCTTTGATGTGAGGAACACGAATAAGTTAGAGAGGGCAACATCGAGGAACGGGAAGGAGGGAGCGAGGACGGAAGGACCTACCGTATACCTACCGTAACGTTTCTTAATGACATCACGGACAAAAACAAAAATGATATTCACATTCCTCGCATCAAATAACCCAGAGATCAAAATTTTCCCCGAAAGATTTGAAATTTGATATTGAAACATTATTTAAATATATAAAAAGAACCTTCATCATTTCTTCTGTCAGCTGCAGAAGTCGGCGATTACCAATTGTCTTAAAAAAAGAAGGAAAAATGACAGTTATAACTTAATGACTTCACTTATATTATAGACAAAATGAGAAACTGAAAAAAAGTGCAACGATAATCACACGTATTCCGTTAGAACAAACCCCTGCTGAAGTCGAGTCCTTCACGCATCCCAAAAGGACGCTTGGTGCTCGAAAGAGCGATCCTTTTCCCTCTTGTCGACGGCCATTACGAGAAGATTCTGTAGTTGAAGTGCTGCTCGAGCATTAGGAAGACAACTGAACGTGACAGTCATTAATTCGCTCCTCATTTAATAAATATAATGTTAAATAAAGGTTCATCTAAAAACAAGGCAATGTTAAAACATTCATTCCAAACCTGGCGAGGAAAACATTTTGAATCAGTCGCAAGTGGGGAACACTCTTTTGGCAACTAAAAATGATAAAAAAATATATTGTAAAAGCATTGTAGAATAAAACAATACAGCAAACCTTTCTAAGAGAGCTTTCACCAGCTCCAGCCTTTGATATCCCAGCAAATGCTGGGGTGTCTCCATAAGCGTCAATGACGTGCTGAGTGAGCACGTCAATCTCCTCTTCGTCTTCCTCGATTGCTTCTTCTTCTTCGCTGTTCACTCCTCCTCCGGTTGCACTGGTGTAACTGTAAAGATCGCCAGACTCATCACGACTATCTCCCCAAGGTAAAAAAAGTGAGCACAATCATCATTCGAAAAGAATAACCAACTTCATCCGAGAGCGGGCGACCTTGCTTTTGGCCGCTGCGTTCACCTTGTTGACAACGTTCCTGAGTTGCACGGACGTGAACTGCTTGCTACAACAGTATAAACATCATCTCTAATCACTTTTAATCACTGCTGGTAGAACTTACTCGAATCTGATGAACGCCGCGTTGAGGACCTCCTTCTTGGCCTGCGCCTTTCTCGCATTGCCCTCCGAGCAGCGGCTTCTGTTGTGCTCGATGAGCGCATCTCGTCGTGCCAGCACCTCCCTCACGATGAACTCCTTTTCTTCATGAAGCATCGGCGGCGCCTTCCCGGCCATCTAAAAAAAAAAATAACAACACATTGTAACAACAAACAAGAATACTAAAGCCGAGTCTAGGCGCCCGGATTCAACGCGCCCATGAAACGTTTGAATTTTTGCCTCACAGTAGTCCCAACCATTGGTAGTCAACTAGGTCGAACTTATGACCACAGACGTGAGATAGGGCAAGTTATGAGAGTCACACTGGTGACGAGCGAAAGCATCACCATAGCAGCTTTTGCTCGTCACAACCTGCGTCTCCTTCTTTGCACTGTCTCTCCATTTTCGTGCTGGTTCTGACCAAGTGACCACTTCAGATGTTCGCAACAAGAAGTGCACACAACCAAAAAAGTGATAACAAGCTGGATACATGTTCGGAACCTATGTGTATTAAGATAGGCTGGCAAATTACCAATTCTTCTGTTGCGAACATATTCCAAACAATGTTGTTTCGAACATGTTTCAAACTTTTGACAGATTAAATGCGCGGCAGTTGTTGCGAGGGCTCATTGGAGAGCAGGGAGAGAGGGGTTGAGACGGAAGAGAGAGAGAGAGAGAGAGAGACATCGAGAGAGTATGAGAAATAGACAGGCAGCCAGGGGCAGGAACGCGGAAAACGAGGCCTCGAACATGTGTTGCATTCTAGTCTCATTTTCATTCTCTCTCTCTCTCTCTCTCTCTCTCTCTCTAATTCTCTCACTTTCTCTCTTTCTCTCACTTTCACTCAAGCTCCCTTCTTTCTTATTAGTCTCTTCATCTCTACATATTCCTCGTTTCGTTTCTCTCTTTTTCTTTATATATCCCTCTAAAAAGAGTCCGCATCCTTTTCTCTCTCTCTCTCTCTCTCTCTCTCTTTCTCTCTCTCTCTTTCTCTCTCTTTCTCTCTCTACCCATGACATTCGTCCGGAACCTCGTCTTCTTCTTTTTTTTCTCGTTTTTTTCTCTTTTATTTGCTCATCGCACCGGGAACGGGCGCCCTTTGGTCCTCTGCCACTTCTGGCCTCAGTCAGTTGTAATCCTGCTACTCATCAGCTCTCTGCTCGGATTCGCGGAATCTCTTTCTCTCATCTCTCTTTCTCACTCTCTCCTTCCCTCTCATTCTCTCCTCTTTCCCTTTGCTCTCTCCCACTCTCTATCTCCCCTCCCTCCCCCTCTCTCTTCCGCTGAAAACTGTCGTGATCAGCCCCCAGGACCAAGCAGAACATCTGTGTTCTATTCCAACTCACACGTGGTTCCTTCTTCGCCTCCAGTCATGTGGCTGAAAGTTGTTTTCTCAGACTCTTCGAGAACAAACCTTAATTTTTTCCACTTTTAGGTTTGCATCCTCTCCTGCTCCATCTCGTAAAAGAGAAAGAAACATCTCACTGTTTCTTTCTCTTTTACTCATTGTCTCAGAAGCTGGACGGTCTGGTGGAAAGGGCAAAAAATATGTGCAGCAGCTGGAGGAGGCTAACCCTGGAGAGAGTGCAAAGAGAAAGTGAGATAGTAAGAGAGATTGAAAGAGAGAGAGAAAGAGAAAGAGAGAAGAAAGCAAGAAAGCGGATTATCGTTTGCCCCCGAGGGCTCTTCTGTTTCTTACGTCTTCTTTTCATCTCTTTCCCACATTTGCTCTCTCTCACTCTCACTCTCTCTCTCTCTCTTTACCTTCATTTTCTTCCTCCAGTCAGCCCCCCCCCACAACTTCCGCATCTTCTTTTGATACACCATGTGATGAGTGGGGGAAACGAGAGAACGAGAGAGAGAAAGAGAGAGAGAGAGAGAGAGAGCGAGAGAGCGAGAGAGCGAGAGATGGAGATAGAAGGGTGCCTCCGGGTCAAAACAATCTATCATTCTTTCCCAGTAGCTTGCATCGTTTTACACTTATCACCTCTCCTCGTCACTTTCGCTCAATCTCTCTCTTTTTCCATACTATTACTCTTTTCTCTGCCTTTCTCTCTCTCTTCATTCTCTCGTCTATTTTTGTCAGAATCGTTAAAGCATGTCACCTCTATGTAAATGGATTAATCAGTGTCATGTCGTGGTCGTAGCTCTCTGATTCTAACCAAAGGCTCCATAGAGCATCATCAACTTCCTTCTGGTGCAGAACTGAATGGACACATAAAAAATACTCCTTCTTAACTATCTCTCTTTTCCCTCTCTCTCTCTCCCTCTCAATCTTTCTCCCTTCTCTCTCTCTCCCTATCTATCTTTCTCCCTCTCTCTCTCCCTCTCTCTCTCTCTCCCTCTCTCTCTCTCTCTTCCCAGTCCGTCTAACCATTTCCCTCTCACATTCCGCACATCCATTCTTTTGTGGCCCACCACTTTTTTGGTCCAGTCCCGCTGTAGCATCTCGTTCTCTCTCACATGCATAGCTCTCTCTTCCTTTTTTTATCTCTCTTCCCTCGCTCTGTCTCACCTTCTCTCTCACTCTCTCTCTCTCTTGCTCTCTCTCACCTCCCCCTCTCTCTCCTTCATTCCCTGGATGATCCGCGCCGCTCGCTTTCTTGTCGACGCGGCAAAAAGCCGCGCTAGCCACTGAGACGGAGGAGAGACAAGAATGTGCAAGGAAGAAGATGAAAGATGAAGGAAGAATGGCTTGATACGCTTGCATTTTTCTCTGCTTCTCTGCTTTCACTCACACCATCTCTCTCTCTCATATCTCTCACCATCTCTCCTTCTCTCTTTCCTCCTCTCCCTCTCTCTCCATCTCTCTCACTCTTTCTCCTATCTTTGTTTATCTCAGTAGTAGTATTGCCCTGCCCCACCCTCAACTTTTTCCTCTCTTTGCCCTGCAGCAGCTTCGGCCTATAGTCCCCCCCTCTGCTGCTGTTTCCTGTGTGGACTGCACTGGCCTCTTCAAGCTCGGCCACATGATGAGAGTGGTGACCACTCAAACTGCAACTTTCTCCTTTTTCTATCTCTCTCGTTCTCAGTCTCAGTCTCTTTCTGTCTCGGTCTCTCTCATTCTCCCTTTCTTTCTCTGTCTGTCTCTTTTTCTCTCTGCCCTTCTTTCCCGCAACAAAAATACTCTCACCCAACATGACGAACCCGCACCCTCATTGCTCGATCAGCTAACAAGCTTGCAACAACTTGCTACCCTTTTCTCTGTTTATGCAGTAGCATTGAGGTTTTTATTCTCTATGTTTGTCTCCCTCATCTCTGCCTCTCTCTCTGTTTTCTTTATTCTCTCTCTCTCTCTGACTCGCTCTCTCTCTCTTTCTCTTTCTCTCTCTTTCTTGCTCTCTCTTTCAAGCTCTCTCTCTCTCACTCTCTCCTTCTCTCTCCCTGCCTCTCGATTCATGCTCGTCAAGCTGTCCATTTGCGCACTCTTTCTACATTCCCGCCCGGCTTACGAACAGTGAGAGCCAGAGAGAGGGAAAGAGAAAGAGAGAGAGAGAGAGAGAGAGAGAGAGAAGGAGAAAAAGAGGGAGAGAGAGAAAGAGAGTGATAGAAAGAGAGACCCCTTATTCGCTCCCACTCAATTCGATTGCCTTTTCACTCTTTTCAGCTTCGCGCTTGAAACGTCTCCTCTCTCACTCTTTCGTTTGCAACATTGCTTCCTTTGCTTCTATTCAATTTTTTTTTTATTTTACTATTTTTTCAATATTTAATTCGAGTAAATTTAAAGAAAATTTTACGACTCTTCCATTCCCACCTTCACCATATCTGCTTCAGATCGCACTAGTCCCCAGAACAGATCTTTCCCATCATTATCAGTTTAAGCATCAGCTGGTTTTTCGTTATTCGCTTTATTTTTATCTCGTTTTTCCTTTTATCTCGCCTTCATTCAAGCTTCCCCCGTTCATCTCTTCTTTTCTCCCGCAGTGCTTCCCTTTTCTCCCTAAATGTTTCGCTCTCTCCCTCTCACTCTCTCTCCCTCTCTCTTTCTTTCCCTCTCTCTCTCTCTCCCAAATTCCAAGCAACCAGCCGGCCGACCTAGACCGCATTCCACACTCGGGCGCACATCATTTTTCAATCACTCACTTTGTCTCTCTCCCTCTCTTTCTCTCTCTTCCCTCCTTCTTTCTCTACTCTCTCTCTCTTTCTTATCTCTCTCACTCGTCCTTATCACTGCCAGGCAATCAAGTGACGCTTGTTCGCGCTCAATCTTTCTCTCCTTCTATATCTCTGACTTTTCTCTCATTCTCTCTCTCTCTCTCTCTCTCTCTCTCTCTCTCTCTCTTAGTCCCTTCACACTTTGACTCTTGCCCTCGACCTCCTCCATTCCTTGTGCCGCGCGCCGTCAAATCTTTCCATGAAAGAATAATCAACAGTTTGCTGCCTCTCTTTCAGTCTCTTCTCTCCTCCGTGGTTCCCTCTGCCGATTTGAAGCATATCTCGCCGTTGACCCTCTACGGAATTTGCATAGAGAGAGAGAGAGAAAGAGAGCGAGGGAGAGAGAGAAAAAGAGAGAGAGAGATGTATAAGCGGATTTCGCTCGACACGCTAGTGATGGTTTGGCTTCTCTCTCGGACGACGCTTTGTCATAGGCATGCTACACATGGCATTGATTCACTCTGGGAAAGAGAGAGAGAGAGAGAGAGACTGAGGAGAGAAAGAAAGAGGTAGGGAGAGGGAGAGTGAGAGAGATAGAAAGAGAGGAAGAGAGAGAGAGAGATAATGGACGACTACCAATTCCAATCCGAAGATGCCATTGGAATGGCAGAGTAATTCGACGAGAGCCTCCCTCAATCCGAATATGAATAGATTCCGGAGGGGTCTTCTTCATCCTATTCATTCTGGCAGGCTCACCCTCTCTCTCCCTCCTTCTCTCCCTCCCTCTCTCCCTCTCTCTCACCCTCTCTCTCTCTCTCTCTCTCTCTCTCTCTCTACACTCTATCCCATTCTCCCACTCTCTATATCATTTTGGGTGCCACCACTCGAAGCTACTCAAGCGTAAAGGGTCACGCGACTCGGCACTCTTGCTCTCGTTCCCTCTCTCTCTTTCTCTTTATCTCTCTCTCTTTCTCTCTCTCTCTCTTTCTCTCTCTCTCTCCCTTTAATCTCTCCCTTTCCTCTCTCTCTCCATCTTTATATTTCGCATCTCTACAGCTCTCTATCAAGAACGGGTAACCTACCTATTCACCGTCTCCCTCTCGAACCAGTGGTCCCGTCACACTATATACGCATATGCTTGGCATACATATGTATGTACCTATTTGGAAGGTTGCGAAAGAGCCTTTTCTACTGATCAACCGCCCTTTGGTAGAAAGAGTCGAATTTCTCAAGTGTTAATATATATATAGATATATATATTCTTTTTGGTAGATGCGCGTATTGTTCGTGTTTACCAGAACGAGCACACTTTTAATCTTAATTAATATTATTAGACTTGTAAAGCAGAACAAGAAAAATATATTCAAACACATATATGACCAACAAAGGTATTTTAGGTGACAAATATTTCAATTTGTTCACATGGTCACCGAAAGTGCATTTGTGCGCTTATTGTTAGTTAGTATCTTCATCCACTTCTTTCCCTGATCCTCTCTCCTTCTCTCTCTCTCGCTCTCTCTCTCTCTCTCTCTTTATATCTCGCACTCTCTTTCACTTTCGCTTTCCCAGTGTTTCTCTCTCTCTCCCTAGCTGTGCTAATAATGCGAACTGACGAGAACAGTTGTGGCTCAAAGCAGCTCTAATCTCTGCTGGGAACGGATCCTCGCGATGAGCCGTTCCAAATTAGGGGAGCTTTCTCTTCTTCTTTGTGCGGTCTGCTCTCGCTCTCTCACGGTTACCTCTCTCTCTCTCTCTCACTCTCTCTCCCTCTCTCTATCTCTCTCAGTTCTTTCGTTTCTTTCACTTTCGTCCACCCCACAAACACCCCATTCCATTTAGCATCCCTCTCCGTTTTCGGTGCGGATATCGTCATGGTGCGAAGAGTGAGACAGGTGATAGAGTTAGGGCGGGAGATAGAGAGAGAGTAGAGAGAGGAGAGTAGGGGAGAGGTGAAAGAGAGAGAGGAGAGAGAGACAGTCACATGCGCCCCCGCAAGGTGGCCCTAGCCTTCTTCCTTTGTTCTCTAGGAAGATGCTACAGAAGGCTAGGTGATATGAGGCCGGAGGGGGGGGGGGTAGAAGCATTCCTTTGTGACTTTCCCCTACTCTCTTTCTCTCGCTCTCTCTCTCTCTTTCCCTCTCGCCATTTCTCTTTCTCTCTCTCTCCATCTCTATCTCTCTCACTCTCTCGCACACCCTTTCTCTCCTTGTCACCTTGACACCTCACCGGACCTCCATGGGTACCCTCCTCCCATATCTCTCCCACATCCATGTGCTGCCAGTGCGCTCTCTCAGTATCGCCTATCGCCTTTCTCGCCTTGTGGTGCAAAAGTTTTGAAATAGTATTTTTGAATTCCAGTGTGTGTGTCGGCGTCTTTATGCGTGTGTTTATCAGAATTTTAGTCTTTTTGTGCGCTCCAAATTCCTGCGCTTTCGGTCCATTAATGACCCCTTCACTCATTCACCCTGGGGCCCTCTATCATTCTCCACCCCCCCCCACTTCTTTTATTGCTCCCCGCTACCTTTTCACCCAACCCCAACCGCACAATCAAATGGCGCTCACGGTCAGGTCATCGAACCCTTATGTCGGCCAATCTATGTGCTTTTTTCTCAGACCTGCATACCTTGATGTATTTATACTCTCCTTCTCTTCTCTCACTCTCTCTCTCTTTCTCTCTCCTCCCTCTCCCCCTCTCTCGGTCTCTCACTCGTTCTCTCCTCTCTCTCTCTCTCTCTATCACTCTCTCCTCTGGTTCCCAATCGATCTCTTCGCATGTGCAATACCTGACCATGATTGAGTGCGCGAACTATCGCTTGTCCTTTCCTTCATGCTATGTATCTGGTCGCTGTATCACGCGCAGAGATCAGAAAGATAGCGACAAAGAGTGTGAGAGAGAAAGAGAGGGTGAGAAAGAGGAGAAAAGGAGAGAGGGAGAGTCAGAGAGAGACTGAGAGAGAGTGCGAGAAACGAGAGAGAGAGAGAGAGAGAGAGAGAGATAGATAGAGATAGAGAGAGAGAAAGGGAAGCAAAAAAATATTCGCCGTGACTCCGTTCGATGACCTTCTTCTAGGCTTGCAAAATTTACTTGTTCTCTTGTCTACATCGTACCGCTAGCCTTCTTCTTCTTTCTCTCTCTAGCTCGCACACTTTCTCTCTCTCTCTCTCTCTCTCTCTCTCTCTCTTGCTCTTCTCTGCTTCTCTGCCTACCTCTCATTCTTTCTTCCCCATTTCTGTTTTCGTTCTTTGTGCTTCGTCACTGTCCGTGGCGACCCAGACGATCTGGGGGGAGAAGCACCTTGGGCTCAATATTCTTTTTTCTCTTCAGTGTGTTTTTCTCTTCTAGAGCCATCTCTCTAATTCTGTACTTCTCTCTCTCTCCATCTTATCTTTTCGCGCTCTCTCTCTCTCTCTCTCTTCTCTTAATCTCTCTGTCTTCTTTTCTATTTCTATTCCTCTCTTTCCAATTACATGGAGATGAAATGAGGCGATTATGCCATGGAGCCGGCCGGGCACAAGACAAATGAAGATGTTCGCAAGGACGAAGGGAGAGACTTGGAGAGAGAGAGAGAAAAAGAGAGAGAAAGATAGAAAGATAGAGAGAGACAGGTAGTGAGCTAAATACAATACAATAAGATGGAGTCGAAGATGAACGGTGTAAGAAGAAGTATATAGGGAACGAAAGATTGAGGCAGAGATGGAAAGAGAGAGAGAGAGAGAGAGAGATAGAGAGAGAAAGAGAGAGAGAGATGGAAATGAAGAAATGAAGAGTGCGTCCACCAATTCGTTACCTATTAAACGCGCCAACTGGTTGCGCCCTCCATCTTCCAACGCGATTTGCGCTGATCTTCTTGAGGGTGAGAGAGAGAGAGAGAAAGAGGAAAAGAGCGAGAAGGAGAAAGAGAGGGACAGAGAGAGAGAGAGAAAGAGAGAGAGCTAAGGAGAGAATAATAGGGAGAGAGACAGAGAGATAGAGAGAGGAAGAGAAGGAGACAGTGAACGCTATCGTAGCGGCTCATCTATGGCGGCCACTACTTTCCTTTTTCTCCTTTCGTTTCACTTTTTCTCCTCTTTCGTTTCACTTTTCCGTGTTGATTCTTCAATTTAACAAAAAAATATATCTGCAAATTGGCTGTCATATGCTTTTCACCTTGACCAATCTTAGCTATTTACCTCTTAACTCTCTACCTTGACCTCCTGATGCACTTTTCATTTACATACATACGTCTGGTCCGTGAAATCATTTGGTGAGCTGTAATCCGCATCAAATAATTATTGACCTTTGACGCCGCTCTGTGAGCCATGCACCTTGGGGGCCGCTATGGAAGGTCGTTCTTCTACTGTTCTCTCGGCGTGCAAACAGGAAGGGTAGAGGGAGAGAGAGGCAGAAAAAGAGAGAGAGAGCGAGAGAGAGAGAGATGTCAAACGAAGACTACCTCCTTCCCTGTATGTATGATGGTTGTTCTGTCTATGGCGCATGACTCCGCGAGTGTACTTTTATATGCTCATTCTCGTTATTGCACGCTTCTCTTGCTGTTCCGTTTATTCTTCTCTCTCTCTCTCTCTTTCTCTCTCTTTCTCTCGCTCTCTCTTTCTCTCTGCTACCCTCCCTCACTCTCCCTCACTCCTCTCTCTCTTTCAGCCTGTCTCTCTCAATATCTCTCTCTCTTTCTCTCTTTATAATTTCTCAGTCTCCATCTCTCTCTCACTCTTCGGTCCCCACTCGGGAAATGACCTCATCATCTCGCATGCCATAATTAGCAGCCTTTTCCTCTTCCTGGCTTGCCTCCGTTCCTTAGCGCCTCATTCTCCATTTCCGGTCGCTGCGTGTCCATGAGCTGCTATTGCGTCTTGGAAGGACGACTATTAAATCCCATTTTATTATTAATAATTAATAATAATTACAATTATGTATAATCATAATTATTATAATCATAATTGTACTATAATTTTATTCTCAGAATAACTACTATATTCTATTCTGTGATTTCCGTTATTTTATTGTTGACGGGACAGTGGAAAACATGGTTGTGCTTTGATTTTATTCCGCTTAGGTCAGCGGCTGTTGAGCATGCTTGTAGACGAAAGTTTACATAAACACTCATTTTGTCTGCTCTTTTCTGCTTATCTCTTTCTCTGTCTCTCTCTCTCTCTCTGTCTCTGTCGCTCTCTCTTTCTCTTTGTCTACCTATCTGTCTGTCAGTCTCTCTCTCCTTCTCCTTCTCTCGCCATCTCTCCCACTCTCCAACAAACCCCCCCCCCCTTGCTTGTTGACAAAACACGGCCGTCACTCCCACTTGACGCCCACAACCGAATAGAGCGCACTCGCTATCTGCATTCATACGCGTTCTTTATGCCCCGTCGTTGCTCTTCGCCCTCTACGATAGTCGTAGAGAAAGGGAGGGAGAGAGAGAGAGGAGAGAGAGAGAGAGCGATAGAGTGAGAGAGAGCAATGAAGGAAAGAGCCAGAGAATGACAGAGACGATACATCGTAATAGAGAGAGAGAGAGAGAGAGTGAGAGAGAGAGAATTGAGAGAGAGGAAAAGACAATTGTTCCTGATCCCTTACGTCTACACCAATCACCAAGCGGCAGCTGACTGACCGCGCCGTATTTGGGACGATCCTTCTTTCATTTTTGCATTGTCAGAGTGTGTTTATCTATGGGATCGCTATGTCCTCTCTCCCTCTCTCTCTCTCTGTCATTCTCTCTCTCCCCTTGCTCTCTCTCTATTTCTCTGCTTGCTCTCTCTCTCTCTGTTCTCCACCTTTCCTCTCTACAATTCTTGTTAGTCAAAGAGCTCTGAACGTGTCCGTCACGCTACAACACTTGGTTCTACAACAAGCAAGCTAATCTCTCAGAAGGATGATGTCCTCTCTTTCTCTCACTCTTATCTCTATCTCTATCTTCATATATCTCTCTCTGTCGTTCTCTCCCTCTCTCTCCTTCGCTCTCTCTCTCACTCTCTCTTCTCTCATACTCTCCCTCAATCTCCGAATTGGACCAATTGCATTCTCTCCTCCCTTTTGCACCACTCCGCCCCTTTCTCACTCGCATCATCTCTCACACGCCTTTCTCGTTGGCGAATCGCTGATAATATGTTTGTGTGGCTCGGTGTGGCTAGTTGTCTGATACCTAATTTTTTATATATATTTATTTTCTCCATTATATTCTCTCTCTCAGTCTCTCTC